>JAODKE010000125.1:16371858-16383624 GCA_026779605.1 Mormyrus hasselquistii
CATGTCACCAAGATCACATGTCACCAAGATCACATGTCACCAAGACCACATGTCACCAAGATCACATGTCACCAAGACCACATGTCACCAACAGACTATTGTCAAGTGGCAGGTGTGTTAACGTCATTTTGGATCATTTTCAGTTTCGTCATATTATATATAATGACTGATTCCTAACATCACATTTGTTTGGATTGAAATTTATGCATTTCAATGAAACATATTGATGTCTGAGCAGATATCTGGTAAACAAACACAAGTATGTTAAAAATAAGAAAAATGCGTCAGGGCAGCAGGAACATTTAACCAAAATGGTGCCAGCTTCAAAAACCTTGTCACATTCATTTCTCAGAGGGAGGGGTCAGCAGGTCAGGCCCCTGTGCGCCCATGATCGGCGATTCCAGCCCTGGCACAGTAGTAACACCCACTGGGCCCTCAAGCACGGCCCTTAACCCCCACCTGAAATGTCCCAGGCCTGTGCTTGGACCCCAAAGTTTGCTGTCAGCTGTAGGTATGTGTATGTGTGTGTGTGTGTGTGTGTGTGTGTGTGTGTATCAAATGAGAGCAGGATGGTATTTGCAACAAGCAACCTTCCAGTGTACCTTTACGTGGGCACTTAGGTAGGTAAAGCACGGTTTCTTACTTCATTAATTTGGCTGACGCTTACATCCAGTGTGACAGGAAAATGATGGTGGTCAAATTACAGCAGATATAATGAGCAGGAATGAATGGTGACACGGCGCATAGAGGTGCTCGCCATTCATACCGCCGTGTCTCTCGGAGGTGAAGCGGAGGATAATGGTCTCATTGTGACTGTGCCAGGGCAGAAAAGTCCAGTACTGCCCCTCCAGCATAGCTGATTAGCCAGCAGGCCGCTCAGTACAGCCCACTGTGTGCCCTCGGGAGTCATGTGCACCACATCACAAATCTGTCAAACTCTTCCTCTCGTTCTCTTATCAAACTGGCTCGACTTGAAACGAAACTCTTCCCTTTGTGCATGATTCACCTCAGTATGGGAGAAGAAAATCTCATCGCAGAAAATCTCCTTCTTTGTTTGTAGGACCTTTCGATTCTAACGAACGGTTTGAGCTAGAGTCAGATTACATTTGCAGATATTTTGTGGCTCGCATGTGGAAGTTTTGACTGTAAATAGCTGCAAGAAAAGTTGTAAAATCACCAGGAGGAAAACACACGGCAAAAGTACTCAGAGGTGTTTGATCTTGGCAAATCCCAAATGAAATGCAATCTGTCAACTGCCGTGGCAGAGTAGAGCCTTCCTAAGGTCCAGCTAGACCAACAGTGTTCATCATGCTGCACATCAGTGAAAAGGCTCAGGTCCAGTGAGGACATGGGGTGCATGAGCCCCTTTATTACATCTCACGTCAATGTTTTCCCCTCTGAGGAGCATAGCTAGGATAAAAATAAAGGAACTGATAACAGCAGCAGAAGTTCACTACTGTAGGACCCTGACCTGAAATGGCGGATGCTTTGCTGAGCCTGGCCAGGTCTCTTATGGTCGAGCGCCAAAGAAAACTCAATGCTGTGTGAAGTGGGCTTGGAAAGAGGGATCCCAGTGCCAGGGAGCAGCTCAAAGCAGTGCTCTGTGTGGGGATTAAGGTGCTGCAACCCCCCCCCCAGGCGTCCGCTTTCAATCTCAATCAGAAAGATACCTCAGAAATACAGGGAGGACTGCTTCCTTTCCACATTAATTAAAAAAAAAAAAAAAAAAGAATCAAAACACAAAGACAAGTCAAAAAAGTCTCACCGGTACATGCATAGCATAGAAGCGCCTTCCCTATAATGTTACACTGCAAGACACTTTAAAAGACGTGAACTTTTCAATGCCTCCATGAGTGACTTAGCCCAAGCTGTAAACGATGAACAGAGGAACATTTTGTAAGCCCGGCAGATCAAGTTTAACCAGGACGCCTCATGGTGTGGATCGCTATAAGTATCAAGCAGTCGTAAACAAGTTGATTTCTGCTAGCAGACTCTCTCGACATCACGCCTAGGCCTAGTGATGAGATCCACCATTGTACCAAAGTAGGGGTGGGCATGGAAACCACATGACTGAAGAAACCTTACTCCAACCTCAGCGGGTAGTAGTCCAACCTTGTGGGCTTCCCTCTGGAAACACCGTCACTCACTTATACCACAATACACCCAGCGAAACTAAACAACCAAACTAGCCTGACTCAATTTTTCAGTTCAACCATTGATTTGCACAAAGTTAAACAAGCTGAAGCCACCCAGCAGAAGGTACCGCTTACAGTAGATGTTTGTTGTCAGAGCAAACAGCCCCAAATATGTTTCCAGTGTTTTTCATACGTAAGCCCAGCCCTTGCTGTCTCCTCTGCATAGATGCAGCAATTTGACTGAAGTTATTCATTTGGAGCGCAGAGCCACCCATGTGCTGTTTACAGACTCTCCCGCCATCGCTAACAAGACCCGCGGAGGACATTTCCTTGCCGTGCTCCCTTTTTTGGAACTGTTCTGTCTCTCGACGGGGACTCTGAGGTGAGCCTGCCCAAGATCTACTCCACTGCCTCGCACACAGATTATAAATCTGTCTCCCCACACGAAGCAAGGGCACGAGGCCCCGGAGGATGCTGCGTGTCACTAATCAGAGCAATAATTTGCGCTGAGACAAATTACAGAGAGCCATCAACCAGAATAGAAGCTTCTAGAGAAGCACAGTGACATTCAAAACGGCTCCTGGCTCTCGCGAGCCGCTCTTTGTCATTGATGATACAGAAAAGTTCACGAAAAACAAAAATTTACATTACATTAGCATTTATTTAATTCACTGCATTTTTGTACAGCAACCTCCAGCATTTTGAGACTATGTCTGTTCTGGTCATCCCCATTTACTGTGAAATAAACAAACAAAAAAAAAAAACATATTTACGAAGCAAGGTCAAATATTCATACATTCTCAATAAATGGGTGTCCATTAATGGGTGCAGTGTTGCACATTCTGTGAGAGGAGCATGAATATCTGTCAAATGCAGCGCACTCAGAAACAAAACTGATTACATGGATGAACAAAGGCAGTTTGCACTAAAGAGGATTACTTAGAGCAGCGTGTCTTCAGTTTACCAAGCATAAAAAGCTAACCAAAAAAGGATTACATTCATATCTGCAACCCATAAACACCAACATAGGATACAAAAAACCCTGAATTAAACGTGATTGGCATTTTTTTGACACATGCCATTTAATTTTACGGCTTAATTTTTATTTCATGGTTTAATAATGGATCACATCCCACACCTTATAAAACTGTTGCTAATCATGTTTAATTTTTATTTCCTAACGAAAGACAGACCTGGCATGATGATGTTATACAAATGTTGAGGAGGACCTGTGATGCGCAATATTTCTATATATTTAGTAAACATTAAAGCCAAAGTCAGGAAAGCATTTCACTCGACTAACACTACACACAATAGTTACTTTCTAGTAATTTCCATTAGTATGCTGTGAATATAACTAAACGGATATCTTTCCTTAGAACTGTTAATGACTATTAATAGGAAAGCATTACCAATAACGGAGACTATTGTATCTTTTATTGTATGGTATTATGTTTTATAGATTTGCCGGTTATTTGCTGGAGCTGGATTCCAGTTTGAACTGCTTCAAATTAGAGCCGTGATGTTACTAACAGACAGTAATTTGATTTAGTTTTATATTATTGGAGATTCTATCTAATTTCCCCTCTAAAAATCAATGGAAGGGGAAAGAAAAAGAGAGGGGAAAAAAATCAAACGTCTGCAGCAAATAAAAACAAGATATTAAATATTCAACAAATTTAGGTGATTGTCGGTGCCAGGATAAAACATACGAGACTGAAAGCCCTTTGAAACAAAGCGAATTGTTATTGTGGAGAGAACGGCATTACCAGATTCCTGCCACAAGGGGAGTAACAAACAACTGGCGCCACAGCAGGGCAAATCACCAAAGGATGTTATTTAAATTATATAAATACATACATATTTCCTTTTATCAATTCAGTATCAGTTTCCTTTATCAGTTCAAGCTGATCATTATCAAAAGCTTGTTAGAGACAAAGAGTCTCTAAGACAATAAGAGGAAATTTAAGATACATAAAATATGGAACAATAAGAATACAAAAATATTAGATTTACTACTACTCACCTACATGTGAATTTAGAATCACACTGACTGGAAATTGTGTTTGTGTAATTTATAATCTTATTACAGCGTGGTTAGACCGATTTAGAGGGTGAGAGGGTCTGTCTTGGGAACTGAACAAAGAGCTTGTGGAAAAGAACATAAAAATAAAACGAGTGAAGAAATACGAATGGAAATGTTCGAAAAATATGACATAAAACCAATGTATCGCTAGGGCCACTGAATCAGTACCGATCGGAGGGTTTTACCGCAAGACATTTTAAACCGTCTGTCGGCCAAGACTGGTTATGGTCTACCGGCACCACCCAGTGATAGAAAGCTGAAAATTCACAGTTCATGTTAAAACTTCAGCCGGGTAAAAAAGTCTAGTTATGTTGCTTATCACTTTTTTTAGTTTATTATAATTACATTTCATTTTGAAATAACTTGGTTTTGGTAATAATTTATGCATCACAACTAGCCTATAGGTATACTAGTAATGCATTTAATAAAAACACACATAACCTGGCAAATCTTTACTCTGTCTGAAAACAACCATAAAAAATCATACAGCCCTACATAATTAAAACCACCAAAGTAAACAGACAAGTAAAGAAATAAACAAACGCAAATAAGAAACATGATCAGTATGTTATTTATAAACTGAAATTCAATGCATCACTTATATTTTTCCAGATTTAAATTAAAATTGTATAGCAACCAGTTTGACTTTGGGGTATATATACATGCAATTAAAAACTGGACGAACTCCATGAATTTCGTTCTGCTCTTGGCTGCATACCAAATGCAGGGAAAAGGTAATGACTGACACGAGGGCGCTGTTCTCGCGAGGTTTAGCGAGACTTGCCATTCAAGCAAGATGGCTGCCTCCATCGAGAGCCTGGTCTCGGAGTTGTCGAGTCTCGAAGATCCAATAGAAGAACTGAAAAATTTAAGAACAGTGGTTTTAGCAACACCACTAGAAACACTGAAAGAGACTGTGCCTGGCCTGCAACTTGGAATAATATTCTCTCTTTTAAACACCAATGACAGGTGCGTACAGATTCTTGAAATACTGCTGAGTCAAGTCAGTTCAGGGTAGGTGTTTAGCAACAAGCGAAAAAGCTTCAGTTTTCTGATTAATTATGGTTACTTGTGAGTTATGCTTGGTTAGGTCACCATATACAGAGACGGAAATTGTAATGCTGATTTCCTTCAATTTTGCCACCCGCCCCGTGCGCCAGGGAGCCGGTGTTGGGGGTCTCTGCTTGGGTGTTCTCCTTCCAGATGTTTTCGCCTTGGACATTTATCTCATTTGCATATCAGTACGCCGGTACCCGAATGGGGGTCCCGAATCTCGTGAACGGCACGATTTACTTCACACGAGAACGTATTACCGAAGAGATATTCACTCTCAACAAGCTATAAGATAAAGCACTTAATTGTTGAATGAAATGACTATTTAATTGAATGAACTGAACGTGACCGAAATCATTTATTTAAAATATTTGTTACAAAAAAATAACTAATCATACGTAAAATGAAAAAGATGTGCACCACAAAGACCTGTGCATATGTGTATGTTAAATTTACTTTTAAAAAAACGGGAAACAAGAGTTGGTATCTACTGATTTTTCTAAGACTCAAAATGCGTGTTTTAAGCCGTTTAGTTTTTTACAGGGAACAAACTGAGCTGTGTGTAGTAATTTTGGGGCGCATTCTGCAAGCGCTGGACCCGGTTCACCTGGCTCAGAACTGCAGAAATGAACTTCAAGCCGGACTGAACCACTCGGATGACTCTGTCAAAGCCTTGGCCATTTCACAAGTAAGTATGTCATGCTGGTTCGGGAATGAACGACACCTTTTCAGTTTTATTTTGCATTCAGGTTCATTTCTTGTGCGTAGGTTGTGCGGATTGTGGAGCACACTCAAGCTGTCACAGAAATTCTCAACAATCAAGATCTGTTAAAGACGGTAATCCATAACATTGGTGGAGAAAAAATATCTGTGGCCAAAGAGGTAACCATTTTCATAGGAGTGTAGCTTAATGTACTGTTCCATGAATTGACTTGTTTGGTTTTTGATTCTGACTTTTTTCATTTTTTCCAGGCTATTCAAGCTCTCTCCAAACTTACTCTTACGAAAGTGGGCTTAGATGCGCTCTTCCAGAGCAACTTACTGGAGCACTTAAAGGATGTGATGGCCATGAACGATGTTGTCCGATACAGAGTATATGAGGTAAATGTCAGTTCACAAAACTGTAACTGAAATTTTATAATGCACATGTAAATTTGATGAATACTCAGGCAGTAAAATGTAGATTTGGGTGTGGATGGTGGACACATATCCCTATCAATATTGTAGGAGTACTGTGTGTGTTTAGGGGGGGCGTGGGGGGTTGGGGTGATTCTATTACTGTGGGAGTGCCATGTGTGTTTGGGGGGGGTTCAGGGATGATTTGGCCTCTATCGTTGCAGAAACTAAACCTAAACCATTGCATTTGGGTACAAAAATCTTGGTGCTACAAAAGTCGCCTATTGAATTTACCTTTGATGAACGTGGTTCCTGCCAGAAAACAGAACTCTGTTACATATTCATGATTTAACTGTAAGAACAGCTGACATGCAGCCAACCGCTGCTTCCCCTTCACAGCTGGTCGTAGACGTCGCCTCGGTCTCACCGGTCTCCCTCGGTTACTGTGCCAACGCCAGCTTCATCTCACAGCTGCTTGCCGAACTCACTGGCGATGATGTGCTCGTTAGGTGAGATGGATCACACCTTACCGTAGTATATACTATACGGTATAGTATGCTTAAGCTTATGGTACACTTAGTATATACTATATTATACACACATATACACATCATAAGTGTTTCAACATGTAGTTAAATTAATGAATGTACAGCTATAATATGTAATTGAATAATATTTCCCTATGCAGTCCACATCAGGTGATATTCTGTCTCATTAACACATTGTTGCTGGTAGAATCTTATCGGTATATTATTTAAATTGATTTTCAGAGCCACTGCGATTGAGATGGTAACTACTCTTGCTCAGAGTCAGCATGGCCGGCAGTACCTGGAGCAGCAAGGCATCATGGACAAAATCTCCAACATGGTCATTGGTGCAGAGTCAGACCCCTTTTCGAGTTTCTATCTGCCAGGTGAGGTGGCTTTTCCAGTTTCAGCTCTAAGGCTACATTCACACTGCAGGACAAATGTGGCCCAGATCCGATTTTTTTGCTCATATGTGACTCAGATCGCATTTTTTCATGACAATGCGAACAGCACAAGTCACATGGAATATGATTTTTTCCAATTTCAATTTGGGCCACTTCAGTATGTGGTTATAAATCGGATACAGATCTGACTTTTTGCAATGTGACCTCAGTCTGATCAGCGAAATCGGAATTCATGCGACTTTTTCGTCTCTTTCAGTCAACGTTCGTCACAATTCTATGCAGGTAGAAGTCACCATATGTTTCCGTCAGAGTGCCATACATGGAAAGCTCAGAAGTTGGCCAGTGGAGGGACAGTGAGGTGCCTGATTTAATAAGTATTTGGGGAGATAAATCTGTTCAGGCTACTCTGGAAGGCTCATATTGTAATCGGGCAGTTTTCGAATCAGTAAAGTGACGTCTTTGTATTTGCGCATGCGCCTCATCGCGTCGTCGTTGTTGTTTTGTGCGCATGCGGGCCAGTTCAGTATAGTGAACCGTTCACATTGAAATCTGATATTGCCCACATTAAAACGTAATGTGAACAGGCAAACAAAAAATCCGATCTGAGCAGGAAAACAGAATTGAGCATTAAGCCCTGCAGTGTGAACGTAGACTGAGACAGCCCTGAAGAAAAAGAACACTTATGGTATGGTACTTAATGGAAATTAGTTAAAACCTATATCCAGTTTAATACATCAATTATGACCAGTTTCTAAGTTTAACAGCAGCAAAATCACCATCATTTTCTGCAGCATGAAATATGTTTTTTTTTCTCCTGGAGGTATCCCAACTGTATCCTCTGTATTCCCTCAAAGTATATATTCTCAGAAGTATACATTCTTCCAAAATCAATTACAATAAATGAGAAATGTACACTAGCGCTTCACAATCACTCAATTAAACTCGATTATGCGATTATTAAAAAGCATCGATTGAAAATTTTCTTGATTGATCAGGCGTATGGCGGAAGGAAGACAGGCATAGCGGATGAGGATAAGTGCAAAAAAATGAAATGTGTCCCCTGCACGTGACACTGTGACATAGCAGGGGGCAGCTAATTCAGCGCCCGGGGAGCAGTGTTTGGGGGCGGTACTTTGCTCAGGGTACCTCAGTGGTACTTTGATGGTCAGAGATTCTAACGGGTAATCTTTCAATTACAAGTACGCTTCCCTAACCATTAGGCCACCACTGCATGGAAGCACTTCCCACTGAAAGTGAATGAAAATGCAGTCACCTGTTGGTATTGCAAACTGGAACTTGTATATTTCCACTGAATGACTACAATGCAAATACATCTTAAAAGAAGGCATTCGGGCCTGTCTTTGTCAACACTTTGACTTAAATTATTGTGCTTTATTTTCTCTCCAGGACTCCTGTATGTTAGAATTATCAAGGCTAAAACGAAGGTTAGCCCTGTCCTTTAGCTGCATTATGTTATATAATGCGATACATAATAACCATATAATATTTTTTGTTGTGAACGTATTGTGTGTGATGAGTAGGGCTGAACGATATTGGAAACACTTCACATTGCAATATTTGAAGCTTTTGCAAAATTTTGGAGCTGAAAATGAACCAAATAGACTATAGCCAAATATAACTTATCTGCCAAAGTCTGTCAGATAAGTTGGCGGTGTTGCTGTGATTGTGCCAACAGACACAAAGCAGTGCAGACAAATCACTTGCCTTTACTCAGTATTGTCTCTATGGAATACAAAATATTCCCATACAGCGGAAATAACCAGTCCTTGTTCGCTCTTTTCCACTTTACTCATTTTCATTTAATTTCTCACAAATGCACCACAGTCTGTGAGTGAGAATGATAATGGTCCCTCGGTTACCGTGCAACGCATGCAGAGCTCATGCAAAAGCAGTAGTGTTAAACTTGAGACTTTTTTAACTTATACTAGATATTGTGGAAGAGGAGCCATCATTACACAGCAAAAGTTTTGTTTCCCATGGCTGAGTGAGTGCTAGTGCACGCGCACGTGCACCATGTTGATATTAACGCCGCTCATCGTGAAAGCGTGCCCTGGCGATGCAGTGGTGCGCAGGGTGTCGCCGTCGCCCCGCACCGCCGCTTGGCGTGTCAGCAGCCTGCATGCTCACCCTCTATCTGCTTGGCCTTTCTGTGGATCCTCCATTTCCCTCTCGCTTTCTAAAAATATTAAACTTAAGTGAATTGGAGTGTCTAAATTAACCGTAGGTGTGACTGACCGTGCACCCTAGAATGGTTATTTGGTTTCTGCGTCCCCCCAATTATATCATATTATAATATGATGTAATATATAAGAATTTATATATAATGTAATATATTATATTGTATTATATTATATTAGGGGGTGGCATGGTGGTGCAGTGGATAGCACTTTTGCCTCTGGGACCCGGGTTCGAGTCTCTGCCTGGGTCCCATGTGTGTGTACTTTGCATGTTCTCCCCATGTCGTCGTGGGGTTTCCTCTGGCTTCTCCGGTTTCCCCCCCAGAGCCCAAAGACAGGATGAGGTTAATTGGAGTTACTAAGTTGCCCACAGCTGTGCATGTGTGAGTGAATGGTGTGCGAGTGTGCCCTGTGATGGGCTGCCCCCCCTCCCTGGGTTGTTCCCCGCCTCGTGCCAGTAGCTTCCGGGGTAGGCTCCAGACCCCCCGCGAGCCAGAAGGATAAGCGGTTTGGAAAATGGATGGATGGATGGATGGATGAATATATTTTATATATGCTATATAGCAGTCAATGAATTATCAGATTAATCAATACATTATTGATTATATCAATATTAGAGTAGTTACCGCCCTAGTGTGTACTCAGCTCTGTGATGGTTGATGTATTTGCTATGCACCATTCACTGTATCTTTTTCGGCTCGGTACACACACCGTAAATGGATGCGTTTATGGATACGAAGCGGAACTTAAATTCATAAGTAGGTGTCCAGGTATTCAGACATGTCAACAGATACACTGCCTTTGGTCTACAGCTGTTCCTAACTGTGTTTGTGCTTGCAGTTTTAATAACACGTCATTTCAAAACAAATTCTCCCCGCTCAACCGAAATTGCATCAAACATTGGCCCCAAAACTGAAGTTTGAAGTGAACTGTGATTTTTGTGTACGGATGCAGACTGTAAAGTATTTATCTGTTGAAGTTTTCAGCAGGCTGCTACAAACATTCTGGGGTTAATGCTAGATGAAGAATGATGTATGAGGAAGATGACAGGGCTGGGTCGTTTTTTGACCTGGAGGATAGAGGGAAATGCAGGAAACAAAGACATCAGGAGTGTAAGAGACGGCCCTCCATCCTGCTTGCGTCTTCACGTATGAGAGGTGCTTGTGCTTGTGACTCACACCTTCCCCGCTACTTATCTTTTCCTCGTGTCCCTCAGGTTTGGTGAAGTTTTTCGGTAACCTGGCGGTCATGGACAGCGCCCAGCATATTTGCGAGTGCTACCCGGCATTCTTGCGGAAAGTGTTCGAGATGACAGTGGACCAGGATCCAGTGATGGTGGGGGTGGCTCTGGACACTCTGGGAGTAGTGGGATCAACCGTGGAAGGCAAACAAGTGCTGCATAAAACAGGTTGGCGGTGTTGCTGACATCTTGTGGTTTTGCGGACATGTTAATGCTTTTAACACGAATTACACGCTGCTTAAATTACAGATATAAACTTAGGGAAGTCATTTCACATGGAAACCGTTAAATTATGCATGACTGATGAATAGGGATTCAGTGAGATTTATTTTGTAAGATAATGATCTCAAGACTTTCCCCAGCAACTGATTATTTATGTTGATGTATCAACCGGTTCCCTGTTTTTCCACAGAGCTGGGTTTCCCAACCCGGGCCTCAGGGACCCGCAGACAGTCCATGTTTTTGCTCCTGGCTGTGGGTCCCCAAGGACCAGTTTGGGAAATGCTTCTCCTGTGTGCCCAGGATAGTTCTATACCACTTTTACTAACCTGCTTTTCCGTACTCTGAACATGGTCACCACCAGCAAATATAGGCAGACCAACCCAGAATCTGAGCTCTGCCTATTTGGGATTACACCTGTGAACCTGCTCTGGTTCTGCTCACAGGTGTAGAGTTCCAGCGTGTGTTGAAGCAGATGAGCCAGCTGGTCCGAAATGCGCCCACAGACCTGCGAGTACGCTGTCTGGAGGCCTTGACCCTTCTCCTCAGCCTGCCGGTGAGATGCCCACGGGGGTCAGCCGTCTGTGCCGGGGATGCTTTCGGCAAAATTTGGCAGCTAATGATGCCACGAGTGGAGGGATGACTCATCACGGCACTCTGTAGCTGTGAAAATCCATCCGTGATGTGTAACCTTACTGAGTTTGAGATGCAGGATGCTCCTCGCCTTACTGGGTTTGAGATGCAGGTTGTTCCTCGCCTTACTGGGTTTGAGATGCGGGATGCTCCTC
>JAODKE010000125.1:16383724-16409554 GCA_026779605.1 Mormyrus hasselquistii
GTTTGAGATGCGGGATGCTCCTCGCCTTACTGGGTTTGAGATGCAGGTTGTTCCTCGCCTTACTGGGTTTGAGATGCAGGTTGTTCCTCGCCTTACTGGGTTTGAGATGCAGGTTGTTCCTCGCCTTACTGGGTTTGAGATGCAGGTTGTACCTCGCCTTACTGGGTTTGAGATGCAGGATGCTCATCACCTTACTGTTTGTTCTGTTTTACAGTTATGGATCAGCTCACAAGCACATGGCAACAAGATTGTTTTTTGTGCCATTGAGTGCTACTCAGAAATTAAAGAGACGATAATGATCCCTGTGGGATTTTCTCATACTCTATCATGCCTTTTTTGTGTATAGAGAGCTTTGTATATTTAGTGTTACAATATATACATTCTAGGCCAAGAAATGCTGGATTGAGGCTCCCCTTTGTTACTTAAGATTGGTAGTTACTCCTTAATTAAAAAAAACAGTATTATAACTTGTTTATAATTGTCTTTAAATTATATTCAATGTATTACAAACCAATGAATAATCTGCGTATCAGCCATTCATAGACTGTTGTAGTCTTAGTGTACAGTGGTAGCGTGTAATGACCCACTGTCCATATCTACCTGGTGATACAGGATGCATGCAGTTATGCATATGAGAGGGACAGCTACAGTATAGAGATGCACCCAGACTGACTCGTGTCTGGTGCTCCTGGTCCCAAACGTGGTCGTAAGTCCGACTCAAGGCTGTACGAGGGGTTAGAGCACAGGGTCAGCCTGTCAGTATCCCAGAGCAGTTTGGGATTAAGGGACTTCTGTCAAATGGCAGTATGATTCTGAGGGCTATGGGGCACAAACCTATAACCAGGCCGGAGCTGAAACTCCTTCGCACGCCATCATGTGGGCCATTACGCAGTTAGTTTGTGAAAGAAATGCAGAAGCTCCTCCGAAGTTATTTTTGGCCGGAAAGAGCGTACGACTCGCGGACTGCTGCCAGCCGACAGAAAAAACATGAGAGATTTTATGTTCTGCTTGCTTTACTGTCTGGTTATCTCCCTCTCGATTGTCTTATGACCGCTGAGGATTGTCCAGCTTACTGCATACTGCCAATCCAGATCCTCCTTTCAGCTCCAGATTGCTCATGGAAGCAGAGCAGAGCCACAACGTTCAGAAATAATGTTTGGTCTGTAAAATATCTAGAGAACTGCCCCATGCAGATTGATATCCTTTGGGGCTGCATGTTGACACGTTTGCCCAGCCTCTGCTTTGGTCCGGGTCTGCAGCTCTCACTCCTAACGGGTCGTGGCTCCTCTACCTTCACAGGCCGAGCAGCAGACTGAAGACCTTCTGGGCTTGACCGAGGCCTGGTTTGACTCCCTGTCCAACCAGCCCATGCACATGTTCCAGAGCATCAGCAGCCAGCCTTTTCCTGAGCTCCACATTGGAGCCCTGCGCATCTTCACAGTCAGTAGATCTCCATGACTTTGGATGGATATATTGTGGTTGGATGTCTTTTACTGGGCTCTTGGTCTGTTTGGTCGCTAAGCGTTGTGAAAGTACAATGCTCTAGTACTACAGAAAATATATTTTGGCAGTGTTTTATTTAATGGTCCTTATGAAAAGGTGCTAGGCAGTTCCCATGAGCCATGTGTCACGCTACATAAAGTGCTTAAACGCTTAAGTAGCTATATCAACAAGTGTTGGTTGCTAGGAAGCGCAGTGTGATGTGCTCTGGACACTTCACAACTTCATGAGCAATGCATCAAGCCTTCATAAATGACACACGACTTAGGAAGGTTTCATGTGAAACCCTTTAAATCGAAAGTGTTACCCTCGGTTTTTTTTATGGAAGGAAACCGCGTTTGTCTGCTTTGTGACAGCGTATTTTGC
This sequence comes from Mormyrus hasselquistii, assembly GCA_026779605.1. Taxonomy (NCBI): domain Eukaryota; kingdom Metazoa; phylum Chordata; class Actinopteri; order Osteoglossiformes; family Mormyridae; genus Mormyrus; species Mormyrus hasselquistii. The sequence continues at coordinate 16,385,591 of JAODKE010000125.1, forward strand.
GTCATTTTCTGGTCTGTCTCCTTTCACAACTGAAGGCTATAGCGGGTCAGTCCTGGGGTCAGAAGTTGATGATGGCCACACCAGGCTTCGTGGAGTTCATTGTCGACCGTTCAACAGGCCCGAGCAAAGAGATGAAAGACGCCAAGTACGAGCTGGTGAAGGCACTGGCGAATTCCGCGTCCACGGCCGAGATCTTTGGGAACCAGAACTATCTCCGTCTGCGGACGTACATGCGCGAGGGCCCATACTATGTGACTGCCGTGTCGTCAGTCACAGTGGAAGGGGCAGACTGAAAGCCGGCCGGACACAACAGTCACTCCTCTTTTGGTATGAAGGAGGACGTTACCACCATCTCATATATGAAAAGACAATGTTTTTGTTTTTCTAACTTGCGCTGATTAAATACACTATTTTTTTTGTATTTCTTTGATATTATCTAAATGATATTAAAACGCCAACCAGGCTTATTTTAGTTATTCTTGTCTTGGTCCCAATGAGGGAATAAGATCTACTGAGACAGAAGAAGAAAATTTACATGCTTGAAATGCTTGGAAAAAATGACAATGTTCACCACTAGACATTTAAAATGTCTTCACTTGCTTGAGTGGAAATGGTGTTAAAGCAAATGTGTTTTTTAGGATTTATTAACTATTAAGGACAGTTTGATTTTGGAGGTTTTTTGTCTTATCAGTTAACCTATGTATGCAGAGTGATCACTTACTCTGCCTGCTTCTGTAACTGCATCCCCGAGTTTCGGGTGGATGTTTTCGTTTTCATATGGGGTTCAGTTTTTGAGGTAAGCACTTAAGTCTTAGAGCTGTTCACTCGCTCTTTCCACTGCTGAGGTTTAAAAATTGGCATCATCCTGTTGTGATACTTCTATAAAAATTGTCCTTCACCTGCATTCATGACTTCCTTCAGACTCTTTCTGTGTTTAACAGTCATCATAAAGGCGTATTGGGCCTTAATAAGCGATAAGGTAAGTAGCAGCTGCCTAGCATGCCAATAGGTATGTTGGCTGCAAAAATTCATCATGGGGATTCACCCCTGCTTAACAACATTCATCGTGAGGCAATCCCAAAGTCCAGGGCCAATGTTTAATACCAATTCAACTGGGGGGGGGGTTCACAAAGCAGGATCTAGTTAGCTGGATAACTTAAGACAGACGTGAAAATTGCCCAATGGGAGCAGTGATGTGTCACATTCCTATTGGACAATCCTTACATTTCACTTAAGTTATCTGGCTAAAGAAGGAATCCTGCTTTGTTTTTTTAATGCTCATCACAAATCTTTAACATTCATTTTTATTCAGTTTTGTGGTTTCCACCTGTAGATTAATTGTGGTATACTTGTTAGTAAATTGATTAAAAGATAGATCAAATCTGTACACTTATTCCACAGAAGATGATGGAAAATAATTTTCCACTTCTAAAATGGTCTGTACAGGTTCTCCGCTGTGTATTATGAATAATAATATATATATATCTACTTTGTGCCGGTTGAAAACCAATCTTTCCTTTATCACACAAAATTGCCCATAGTCAATACTATGAAAATTGCACTTATTATAGTGAGGAATGCAGTCTTTTTTTGTGATTAAAAAAAAAAATTAATAGGAAAAGTATTTATCACAAAAAGGACAAAACTCATCTTTAATGAAAGTCTGTAACAATAGCGCTATAATGAACAACACAGCAGACATGGTAAAATGTGTCTGAATCACTGCAACTCTTCTCGGCTACCTGGTAATGAGAAACAGAAGCTGTAGCAGCGTATCAGAAGCAATTCTGCTGATTTAATCTGTCATTAAGTGCTAAGCATTTTTAAATGTGACTCAAGGCGATTGGCTGAAAACCCCAAGAGCAAAGACGAGGCCACTCCCATCTACCCGTCACTCACCCGTCACTCACCCGTCACTCACCTGTCACTCAGTCAACATCATCACAAACATTGTTATGAAAAACGTTTCCTTCTGGCAATTTATGTAAATTAACACTGTGGTCCCATCACCTTTAAATCTCCCAGAGGCACTATATCTGTATATTATTTATCTTAATCAATTATTTTATTATTTGTATTATTACATTAGAAGTTATTTAGCATTTTATTATTGCATCTATACATCCATCCTCCTGCCACCTAGTGAAGGGTCTCAAGGTATTTTATCAATATCATCCATTATTTATTCTATCATATATTTTGTGAATACAATTGAATCTCTAGATGCCAATTGCGTCTGAGATCCTCACCACATGCTCTCACCTCATAATGCTCTCACCAATACTCTTACATTGCTGCTAAAAATAGGCAGAAAGTCACAACTGCACCTTTAGTTAACTAGCAGAATAACATCGATTTCTCACAACATTCCGTTTAATATATCAAAAAGCCTGAATATATGAAAAGTGCAAAATAAAGAATGGCTACAAAATTAATGAACATAACTATATATATGGAACAGTGTGAGGTTCCAGGCCTGCTAGCCACTGCTCTGCATATATGCAATGTACGCTAGAATTCTTTCAGCAGTAACTCATTTATTGTACTAAGACATTGGCAGGTTAATAGCATACTTTTTCTTGAGTCACTCACTTTATATTGCATAGTAATTTCTGATAAGAGTAGAGTCATTTTGGGAAATGCACATACTGAGAGCCTAAGCTTAGTACCAGAAAGCAAGAATTAGAAGTGAGTGAAAAGATAGCAGCTTAAGACTAATCGGGCTTTAAATATATCTCTCTCACATAGGGCTGTAAAGGTACACGCCTGGTTCCTGTCCCCAAGAAGGGGCCACCCTCAACCCCTAATGACTATCGACCTGTAGCTCTGACATCTTAAGACCTTAGAAAGGCTTCTTCTGGCTCACCTCAATACATTTCTGGACCCCCTGCAGTTTGCCTATCAAGCCCACGTTGGAGCGGATGATGCGGTGATCTACCTGCAGGACAGAGGCTCCTCCCACCTGCACATGGCTGGCAGCGCTGTGAGGATCACCGTTTTTTGATTTCTCAAGTGCAATGAACATCATACAGCCAGCAATGTTAAGAGAGAAAATTTGCCTCGTGCATGTGGACATTGTGTCCTGGATTCTGGATTAGGTGACGGGTAGACTGCAGTTTGTGAGACTCCGTGGCTGTGTCTCTGACATGGCTGTGAGCAGCAGAGGGGCGCCCGCCGTCTTCTTGGCAGACTTTAAGTACAGCATGGTGACGTGTCACATGCAGACGTTTCCCGATGACACGGCCATAGTTGGTTGTATTAGGGAAGGACATGAGGGGGAACACGGGAAGCCGGTGAAGGAGTTTGCTGAGTGGTGCAATGAAAACCAGGTGCAGCTCAGCACTGGGAAGACCAAAGAGATGGTAGTTGATTATAGGAGGTCAAAAAGTCCCTTGTCTTCAATCACTATTGATGGGGGAGGAGGGGGGGGGTGGAAGTGAGAGACACATACAGGTACATAGGGGTGCATCTGGATGATACACTGATGTGGACTGTAAACAGAGTCCCTGTACTAAAAGGGATTGGGTCACATCAACGTCCTGAGGAGACTCCAGTCCTTTGGAGTCTGCTGGTCTCGGTTACAGCATTTCTACCAGTCCGTGGTTGCCGGGGTAATCTTCTATGCTTGAGGTGTGTTGGGGCAACAACGCTACAAAAAGGGACTCAAACAAACTCAAAAAAGTGATTAAGAGGGCTGCCTCTATTCTGGGAATCCACCTGGATTCCTTTGAAACAACCATCTGATGTAGCTTGTTTGTTTGAAAAACAAAGGGATTATTTGCACATTGTAAAAATAAATATGTAAAATGAAAAAAAATTAAAACTACGAAATAACAGTCATAATGAACTAACGTCATATTTTATACAACTGAATAGTCACATATCCTGGCTTACATTTTTTAGCCTGGTCTGAATTTAATGCCATAAAACACCGAATGGCCAAGGGAGCTAACAGACATATGTGTCCCGTTACAGCCCGAGCCGGAAAGTAGGAACAATCCTGTGTGAACCTGCTTTTCTACAGTCAGAATACTTCCTGTGTGTACATTTGTATTGCTTTGACACCTCTCTGGTATCCTCTTTTTTTGTAAAGCAAACCCTTGTCGAAATTATACCTTTATACATGTTAAGATGCACTGTTTTGCTTGAGCTAGAAGCTAGAAGAACTACCATGTCCATGCGTGCAGCCATCTTGAATGTCTAAGGTGTGTAATTGAGGTTGTTTTCCCGCCTTGGATGGTTTCAGATGGCAGCGAATGCAGCAAATTTACAAAGAAAATCAGCTCTTGTGCCAGTTTCACCCAAGTTCGTAAATCACGGTAACTTACTCTCTCTCTGGCTTTCACTCTGTTTTTCTTTATTCATTTATTGTTGCTGTGTCTGAGAAATTGTAAGTTCCATTTTTATGGCCGGCAGGATAATCATCACCACTGGCTCATTGAGCAAAGGTAGATGTTGTAGCCAAAACATTATACTGTAGCTGCTACCACATGAAGCAAATAATCTTGACTGTCTCGTAACAATAACTTGTAGTCAACGTGTTGAATGCAGACGAAATAGGACTGAGTGACTGATAAAAGTGAGATTGTTATATCCAGAGGACCGGGACTGAACATCTCCAAAATGGCAAGGCTTGTAGGATGCTCACAGTTAGTTATGGCGAGTACATACTGAGGGTGCTCTGAGGAGGGAATGACCACGAACTGCTTACAAGATTAGGTGGCCAAGGCTCATCGATGTTAGATGTGAAGAAAGGCTATCCCGTCTGGGCAATGTTTAGAAGGGAAACCATGGGAAACTCTAGTCATTTATGTGGACGTTAATTTAACACATAGCACCGATGTACACTCCTACATGGCAATGGTATTCCGCGATGGCAGTGTCCTGTTTCAGCAGGACACTGCACCCTGCCATACTGCAAAAAATGTTTAGGAATGGATTGAGGAACATGACAAAGACTTCAAGGTATTGCACTGGTTTTCAGATTATCCAATAGATCACACACCTGTGAGATATGTTGGAATAACACTCTTCAGCAACTACACCTCAACGTACAGGACTTAAAGGATCTGTTGCTATTATCTTGGTGCCAGATAGCAAAGGACACCTTCAGAGGTCTTGATTGGTCAACCCCTTGGCTGTGTCAAGCTGTTTTGGCAGCACTCAGAGGAGGAACAGCCTTTTAGGCAGAACCACAAATGATTTTTTGAATGAGTTTTCATAATAAATAATGTGAAAGATTTATCCATAAGTACTGCAAGTTCATTGGGTGCCTTTAACTTTAAATCTCTATTTTATGTAAGTAGTATATCTTTTAGATACCATTTTACAATTTGTAATTACCATGTGCTCTGCTACTGTACGAAGGGATACAGTACCTGTGTTCTCCCATTATACTTGTATGCAACTGTTAATAATTCTTACCCTGTGAAGTCATTAATCTTATCTGACAAAAAGAGTCACTTTTTGCATACCTCACGTAGAGTAGCTTTGGAAACCTCATAATTGGATAATATACTTTAGTGTTTGGACACAAGAGCGATTCTGCCTAACATTTTTTGTTTGGGTTCCTGTATATTATACGAGGTAATAAAACACTCGTGCCAGATGGGAAAGAGGAATCTTTTGCCAACAAAGCAGTTTTCTTGTCGTTTAAAATGTTGCCTCTACCACATAAAACCATGCTGTGCTGCTCACTGGTATTGCAGATAAAAGTAAGTTGTGAATTGCTTTTCAGAAATATTTCAGCCTCTCGTTTTATATGTCAGCATGTATAGCATTCTGGCTAACTTCAAAGTGAGTTATACATGTATTTGTTCTTTCAGTCACTTCCTTAGCTTTTTATATATGGTGTAAATTTAATTGCAGCAATGCAATGAATGAAAGAATCCTTCCACTGTCACTTGAGAGACGAATTTTACACATCATCACATAACTCTCGGTGATGCCGAATTTTAAGGCGAACGGAGACTACATTGGGATTTGAAATATTAATGCAATTGTTCTGAGCAAGAACTAATGTACACAGCTTTTTTTGTCTTCGAAGAGAGTTTTGTTTCAGCAGAGGGAGCTACCCAGAAGTGACATCTCTAAAAACACACATGAATTCCTCTTGTCAGTCGAAGAATCTATGAACTCCAAGCCTCATCAGCTCAGAAATCTGTTCAAAATCTGGTCCCCATCTTAATTACGTTTGCAGAAATCCAGGATGCCCTGAGGAACCTTAAAAAAGATACTTTGTAAAATTCTTTTCCATCAGTCAGTAAGTGCTACATGGTTTAGTTTTCTAGAACAATTCTGGATGTCGCGTCACTTATTGTTCATCTTAGCCCACTATTTTCCTTATCTTTCCTTTGTTAACTGAAATGCCACAAAGAAATGTAGAACTGTCACAGCCTGCCTTAATGACAACATCCCTTCAAGCTTCAGATTACTCAGAGCTATCTATGGATAGTCTTTTACAGATCCAAAGTATGGGTTTCCATGAATAAACAACCGATCCCTGTTACTGCCGTCTAAGTCATTGTACAGATTTCTTATTTGCAAATTAAATGAAAATCTGTTGCATGGTTGTTATCTTGGCTGTGGTGGCCTAGGATTCATCTCTCCTGTCCTGTCACAATAATGATCTCAGTACTTATACATGGGTGGAATATTAAGTGTTGCCTGATTCTGAGGTGTAGGGAGATATATTTACACATCGGCCAATCGCTTTTTGTTCTCTGGCTTGCACTCAATAAATGCATTATTTCATTACTGGAAAGAAAAGATAGAATGGTATTCATGTGCCATCATGGGCTGTTGATTTTAATTTAAGGTACAGAAGCTACACATAAACATTTGCTTAAAAATGTGCAGTAACCGGACTGAATGGCTTATTCTCCAGGCCACCAAGCCACTCGGTGTATAATAAACCAATAAAATGTAATTCTGCTTTGTCATTAACACTTACAGTTAGACTGTGCTTTTATATTATAGTTTATATAGTGAACACATGAATGGTCCTAAACGTTTCGGTGTACATTGTGAAGTATGGTTTGCTTATATTCACTGCTTAATAACTGTTATTAACTATGTTTTATCTTTTGTACTTTCTTTGATAACCTGCAGGCTCATCACAATCATGCATTGGATAAGTGATACGCAAGATGGATGAAAAGGTTTCTTGGAAAACCGTGAGTGTGGATTTTCCATCCATCCGTCCATCCATCCATCTATCTATGAACAGGCTTATATAGTAGGCTTATAGTGTAGGGTCATGGGATATTGGTTCTAAAGCATTTACCCACATTGTCACTTTTAGATTTTGTATCCTTGTAAAATAGTTGGACTTGATCTACAGCCTTTTCATCATACTGTGCACTTGCAAGGAAGCGAAAAAACCTCAGGCGTCCTTCCGACTTTCTTTGATGTAATAAATTGTTGACTTAAGAGTTTTTTTACACAGAAAATGTTCTTAGTAAAAATTACATCCATCCAGCAGTTTCCACACCACTTATAAACATAATTAGTATGGTCGTAAGACTAGCAAAATACTCACTGCATAATTTTAAGGTAATTTCTGTGGCAGAGAACTTAGTTGGTGTAATAGCATTCATTAAATTCAAATGTTTTTATAAGTTATGACTTGAGGCCAAAACATGCTCCTATGATGCATTTTCATCAAGGCTGAGCATATTGGTCGAATTTTATTTCTTGTTGGTTTTGCAGACTATCAACAATTTTATCAGACTTTGCTCTCGGGCTTTGAAAGCACTTTAGCGTCATTGAACACAGAATTTACACGATCTTCTCTCTCACTCTATCGTCATCGTTGGTGTGAGACCTTCATGCAGGTGTGGCAGCCTGTGGTATTACCGGATAATAAGGAGGAGACATTGAAAGCCAAGTTTATACTGTAAATCTCAGCTCAAAACTCAAACCACAACAGTCGGGAAAAGCTGAAGGACATTTTCTTCTACAGAGAGCAAGCATTCAAGAAAGAGTCTTGTATGATATAGAGGAGAAGAGCATATAATTTCACTGAAATAGTACAACAAGGCTGTAGTTTATGGTGGTTGGCATGGGTAAAGACTTCAGTTAGGAAGTTAAGGTGAGTCAGGTTTTCAAAGATTTAATATTTCCCAGCAGGCTGAGATTGGAGCACCAAATCCACACCAATGAATTATTTATAGCTCTACCACAGGAAAAAAAAAAACCCAAGCAGGGGATTGTGCTTCACTTGTCTGAACAATTTTCTTGAGCTTGACCAAAGGCTCTGCAAAATTCTGCTAAAATATTCAAAGACCTGGGTTTAGTCAGACATGACAAAAGCTGATTTATACAGTAAGGAGCGATGACTAGGAGGCCTGTCGAGTAAGCAGCACCATGAAGCTCAATGCAGACCTTTGACCTGTTCTGGCCCAATGCTTAATTCATCTAGAGCTGCGCTGCACGTAAACCTCTTTAGAGCTGTAAGTCCCATCCGATAGGTTCATCCAGCTAAACTGTTTTACATAAACTTCATTATAAAAAATGAATGTAGTTCCAGTTTTTTTACCCTGGATTACATGCTAGGAGTTTATATACTGTATAAAAACTGTAGATTTAATAATTCCCCAGTAATCTGTTCAGTCAATACTACCTACAACACCATCTTTCCAGTGAATACCACTTTCTCCATGACACTATTGTTCACTCTATGGTGAAAGTTTTCTATCTTGAAATGTAGGCCAATCGTGAAAAAGACATTATAGGTAGGTGGGGGTAATGATGGGGGATGTGCATTTTCTGAATTTAAGCACACAGATACGACACGTAAATGGACCAGAGCAGTTGTGCCCAGTGATGCTCGCCTTAGCAGGGCACTGTCTCAGGTCTCTGCGGCGACAGGCAGTGATCAATGTTTAATCCTGTGCTTCGTGTCCAGTTCACTGGCTGGCTGCTTCCCCTGCACTGAAATGAATGATCATGGAGCCTCACGGCCCGGGCCGATGGCTGTCCCCTGGTCGTCGACCAAACCGCCGCGGAGACGACAGGATGCAGGCAAACGCTGGAACATTCCATCCTCCGACCCTATCCAGCGGCAAAGTCAAGCGGTCACCCTCTGTCCCGGGCTCACAGAGAATGCATTTGGCCAAAGCTTCCCAGTCGTTCCGGTCTTTTATGCTGAGGGGTGGGAAATTCCTGTGAGAAGGTGAAAGCTCTGCTCTCTGGTGCAGAATGACGCTGACTGTGCTCTGGATGGAGCCTCCCTTGGTCTGAATGCTCCGTGCAGCACTTGAAGACCCTTTGTTTGGACTTCAGCTGTAATGAGACAAACCCAGCAGCACATTCCTTTACAATTTTCCAGGCTTTCGCCGTCGAAATAATCTCTCCAGATTCCTGTGCCGTATCCCACATAACGGCACCGCCCATCCCACCTCAGGAGATACACATAGGAACATGAATTTAGGATTTTCCACTCTCTGTCCCCAGCTTTACTCTCTGAGATTCTGTATTTATCACTGTGCCCCATAATTACTTCTGCAGAGCCAAACTGTGCTGTACAGTGATGTCACTTTATTAAATGATTGAATTCAATCCGTCGATCAGATTCAATCCGCCCACATCACTTTTATTTCATCATAATCATTGGTACAAAATTGTAAGTTAGATAATGAAAATCCAAAAATCATTGGTTACATGCTAAAAAATATCACAACACTTTTTGTATATAGTGCTCACAGAATGTCTTGCCACACATTCCGTAAAAATGTTGCAAATTCACTGATTTCGTAACAAAAGTCTATTGACAAGCAATGTTTAACATATCTGCACATATCATCCGCAATGACATTTTCTTTTTATTAAGTGTCATAATTTTTTTGGCTCATTCAGTTCTGCTCTTGCCATTTTGCTATTAATAGCAATTGTAATCACTGGCTCCCAAAGGGATACTAAACACAAATGTTTGGTTATCGCAAAGGTGTAACTAACTACAAAGCATCCAATGAGACTGCTTATCGCTGACTGCTTATCGCTGACTCCTTATCTCTGACTGCTTATCACTGACTGCTTATCGCTAAACTTTTAAACTCAGAATAGCTCTTTTAGAAGCAAGATTTGGGCTTCAGTTTATTGCTACTTAAATGTTTTACTTTGAAACTTCCAGCTGTTTCTAATACAATCTATATTTTTTGTAAACAAAGTAATGATTTGTGTTATACAACCAATAAATTAAAAATATTTTTACTGAATTAAGCAAATGTACCAAGACTTTCTGTGAGCGCTGTATATTTTAAGAAATGTAATACATAGGCTTAGGCTTAGTCCCTCCTGTTCTGCATCAACGGCATTTCTGATATCTCTCCACCGCTTTTTCCATCATGGCCACCAGATATCAAGTTTAAAGTTTTCTTTCTCTATGCCAGTGTCTCCCGATCCGGTCCTTGGGGACCCACAGACAGAAGCTGGGAGGGAGAAAAGACGTGGCCAGACTGTGGGCCCCCGAGGGCCAAACTGGCGCTGCTCTGCGCTGATTTTTAAAGCTTCGTATTTCAGGTAATAACACAAGAAATCATAAGAATTTAAGAAATGACACTTAGCTTTCCTCTGACTTCATGAAAGGTAATATGAGCCATTACATCTGAAGTGTTTATTACATTATCTCATTATATCACAAGAGGGCCTGAGCAGTGACCTTGTAATGCTGATAAAGACATTCTGATATAATTCCCACATCTGTCCTCTCCATAGCTTCCTCATTTCACTCTTTCCACTGATTTCTCTATCGCCTTTTGGGGTATATCCCTCTATATACCCTAACAAGTCACACACACGTCACCGATCCGGCTTGAATCATGGATTTTAAATCACTGTGTATCTGAACGTCATTTACCCCCCCAGCTTAAATGATCTTATTGCAAGAAGGTCTGTAACACATGTTTTTTTACCAGAATGAATTTTAATATGATAACTAAATTAATTATGCTTCATAAAAAGATATTAAAATTGAAAACTTTGTTGCTGTACGTGCTTTCTTAAAAACATGCTACTACATTACAACTGAACGAGACTATCTTTATTTTAATGTGAATAGTACCTATAAAGCAAATGGCAGGAACATTTTTACACACCGTTTCTCGCCTGGACAGTCTGCCTCTGGGATTAGCCATACAAATTCACTTCATTTACAGTCCCAGTGTTGAAAAATGAGAATTTATCCAGGTAAGTGAGGGCCTTGCAGGTCACCAGGCCAGAGTATGTCTCCAGCAGATTGCAGGGCCTCGTGTCTCGCAGGTCTTCCCAGATGGATGACAGCTCGCCGGCCGTCACGTCGGCCGAGCTGAAGAGGAACTGGTAGCAGCAGTTGTTGTAGCGTACGTGCTTCTGTCCGGAGAAGCGGGAACTGTGCATGGGGACCACCCCGGCCCGGCGCACGCAGAGGCCCACAAAGACGTCGTAGGGCACAGGGGATGCCACTTCCTTGGAAGCCACGTACACCTTGCGGGCCACGTCCTGCGACAGCACGAAGGCCGAGCCGGCACAGTAATCCGGGAAGTACTTGTCGGGGTACTGGCTCAGAGATAGATAACGTGCGCTGCTGGGGTTTCTGTCTGGCATCTCCTGGTGGACCACGCGGCCCAGGTACAGATCCTCTGGGTGGCGACGTAGGGTCAGGAGGTATTCTCCGAGAGACCGGAGGTTAACGAACGTGGTCTCGTCCGTCAGCAGGATGAATCGGGCGATGGGACAGTACGTCACCACCCACCTCATGGCTAGAATCGTCTTCGGAGTCTGGCTTCTTGAAGAATCAATGAAACGAGCCTGGACAATATCTCCGTAGCGTTTGTTTTCCATCCTGATGGTGGCCTGGGTGATGGGGGACCGGCTGGACCCCAGGAGGAACAGCGTCTGGATCATGAAGCCCTGGATATGGGTATGGTTGGCCCAGGTCCTGCGGATATCTTCTCGCCGGCTTCCGTTTTCCGGGGAGCTGAAGACCAGCGTCAGCAGGAAGACATCGCGGCGGGCGCAGGCCCGGGGGCTGCCGATGACGTACTGCTGCGACTCATTGGCCTTGGTGCTGCTCAGGTCCAGCTTGCGAGCCCGCTCACGGACCTCCAGCACCTTCACGTCCGTGTAGGTTCTCGGCATGGGCTGGAGGAGACACTCCTCCACAAAGTCGGCCCCGAAGAGCAACGCGTGGAACAGCAGCACGTTGAAGAGCAGGAAGCACCACTGGTGGGTACGCAGCCTGCAGAAACACAGCTGGAAGAGAAGAAACCCGAGGTGCAGACATCACACAGAGTGGGGAAGGCAGAGCACAGGCACTCTGTCGCAGTCAGGAGTGGAGAGAACAGAGCTATAACTGCTAGCAAGGACATACCTGCATTGTGTCGCATACAGTTGGTTTTTAACAGTCCTCTTGTCGTCCCGAGCTACAAACAGGCAGCAGTGCGACTGATGAAGGCGTACAGGTCTCTCCGCTCATCATGGGACAAGGATATTGTTACTGGCATGTGTCCTGACCTCGGCCTGCCAGTCATGAAATATTAAGTCAGATTAGACGTGTTGTGTAACCTGACTATTAACTTCAGACAATGGCAGAAACAGGCACGCATTAATATATTGATAAGCCTGATAAGGCCAAATGTGATAACGATATAGTCACCCCAGTTTCAAAAAGGGAAAAAAAAATCACATTAAAAACCCCCAAACTGAAACTGAGAATGTTTGTGAAATAAATAGGCTCATTAGCACATAGATCATTTTTCAGCAATGCCTATTTTTTTTTTTTTTTTATCCTCTTGGGCTGTTGATGATGAAGCAGAGGAAACAGAGGAAGGTGGACGGAGCGAAATGTCAGGCTGATGAATGCGACTGCATTATGCGGGGCCAAAGAGAGAGAGGCACGTTCTTGGCCCCGAGGATCGCCGGCACTGGAACGCTGGCCTCCGGGGCCAGTTCTCCTGATCTTCATGCTTACTCGCTGTCATGGACACTGAGCCAAGCACATTTGGTGCGCAGGCCGTCAGCACCGGTGGAATCAAGTAATAAATTCCGTTATGGGAAGAGAACGGGGAACAAAAAACCCACAAACATTTCCAACATTCGCTCAGCATTATGTATCAGCGTTTCTGCCCGTTACTGTCTATAAGCCAGAATTAGAGCGAAAGACCCAGCCAAGCATAATCGAGTAAATTCAGAGGAAAACAGGCGCGGCACAAGAGCAGGCTGGTGCCACTGCGTACTAATTCTGAGTGTCGTGTTGGCAGGACTTACTGTAACTGTTAGGCTCATCATGTGGTAGCTGAGATGAAATGAATTAAGCTTTGTGTGTGTGCTTGTGCTTGTGTGTGTGCTCAGGGAGCCTCTGCTCCTCCAATGTGGGCTGTATGAATAGTTACTCTGGTACTGGCTGTAGTACTTGAGGCAAACACGAGTCACAAACCCCTCACGTCGGCTCCTGAACAGGAGTCACTGTTCTATATCCAGCTGTAAAGGAATGCATTATAATAGCCCCAATGCAGGCCCTGTATGCTACGGCATTACGTACGTCTGGGTCGCTGTGTTGGGGGAATCCGTGTTCTGATATAAATCCCGCAATGGGGATACATGAATGTCAAGAAAAAAGCCGTTGTTCTTGTATATTCTTTCATACACGGTTCCTGAGAAAAGGTCCTACTATTATTGTAAACTTATTTAAATTGTTACATATAGATACAAACGTTTTAATGCTAATCTAAAAACAAGGACAGCTGGTGGATATATGTCACGAATACTAATACTATATAAAATACTATATAAAAAATATTTATATATAATGTCTATCTAGGTAAATATATGTAAATACATCCTTATCAAGTTTGATGCCTTTTTAAATGCACTCAGTATTTCGCTGTGTCGCACACGAGCGATTTACCGCTCAGTCAGAATACAGAATCTTCGCCATGTGGCTCGGCTGATATGAAAAAAAAATGATATGATATTATAATAATTTGCTACGGCTGTAGTTCTGCTGAGCAGAATGGCGGGGGGGAGGGGGGGTCACTGTGGCTGTGCTGTGTTCTTTGGGCCGCTGGGGGCTGCATATGATATTTCGAATGTCAGTGTGGAGCAGACATTCATTACATCCATACATCCGCTTTCCATAACTGCGTACCTAGCAGAGGGTCACAGCAAGTCCACAGCCTCCCAGGATCCAGGATGAGGCAGGAGGTACCTTGAATGAGATCCCCCCTCTTGCGGGGTATTTACTTACACCCTTGGGGCAGTTCAGCCACACTGTTTCCATGTGTTCTGGATGGCCTGGAGGAAAGACTTGGATGGATGGATGGATGGATGGATGGATGTTATTTTGCTTCACGGTCCTGGTATACCTGGGATAGGTATGCATGTGACAAATAAACAAATCCTGAATCTCGAAAGGGTTTGGATAAATCCTATCACAGAGACCCAGGGGCTGGAGCGGCGTGTCACACACCTCATCCAGAGGCCAGAGGGTGGTCTTGGTAATGGCCTGAGAAGAGATTAGATGGCATCATGTGATGGTGCATCAGGATCTTATTTCTGTACGTGTTGTGGAATTTCCCATTAGCTTTAGACATGAAAATGAAGGTGACCCGGTGAGTGAGTGTAGGGGGTATTTCAGCAGGATCTCGGATTAATTCCGGTATGCTGTTGCCTCGTCTTATGGACAGGGATCTAAGCTCATTGTCACTCAGCAGCCTGGCCAGGCCACCTAAGGAATAACGTATAGAAGTCTGCCACTATCCCTATCTTTCGAAACGTGAGTCAGCTTTTCAATTATGTATACGAGCTTTGGGCAGCTGTATTTAATGCACCCGATGATGTGATAGCACTGCAGCTTTCTGTGCCGATGGTGAATTCAGAACCAAAAGCAGAAACTAAACCTGTAACCTTGCAGGTGAGCCACTGCGCCACTGCCCCAACCAAACTTAAATATTCAATGCCTGCTTTTTGTTCATTTATGGCCAATGACGTTTCTTGTATTTATTGGTGTTACAGAGAAAATTCCGTCATGCTTTAACAATATATCGTGATATATGTCAGGTGGAGTGGTGGCTCTGAGTCTAGGGATCTATGCCTGCAGCTGGAAGGTTGCTGGGTCAGATCTCGTGAATTCCTGGAGTGATTCTACTCCTTCAGGCCCTTGAGTAAGGCCCTTCACCTTCTTCCTGGGTATGACGATAATCTACATCCAGCCCTGCAAGCAGGTCCTCCAACTTACAAGGGAAATTTGGGGGCTGGTGACAGGATTGACTCTCCAGCCACTGGGAAAAAAAAACTCACATTGGTCCATTTGCACTGGTGTGATGCTGAGGTGTCACCTGCCACATGTCTGCACTCCAGTTCTCATCCTTGAGGTGGTTTGTTGAGTGATGGGTGTGGCAATGTGCTGTAATCAGTGCATCCTTACCTCCTATATGGCAGTGCTTTAGCCCGAGGACACATGTTTTCCTTGGGTCATTAAGCCGTGACACCAAATTTATAAAATATAAAATTTCCTTTCACAAATAAGTAGTCCGCCTGTTCTGCGTGTGGAGTTTCCACGTTCTCCCCGTGTGGAATTATGGTTCCCCCCCGCCCAGTCCACAACATGCTGAGGTTAATTGCAGTTACCAAACCTCCCATAGGTATGTGTGTGTGTGTGTGTGTGTGTGTGTGTGTGTGTGTGTGTGTGTGTGTGTGTGTCCACGCACCCTGCTGTGGGTTGGTGCCCCCCTGGGCTGTTCCCATAAGCTCCATGACAGGCTCCAGCAGTTACAGAAAACTGACAGGTAGAAGAAGTGCAGGAATAGCAAAGAGGCCACAGTGCAGTAACAGTGACTCAGTGATTTTATTCCCCGTTAAAAAGGTCCAGCATCATATGACAATTTTTAATTATTTATATATATTTTTAATATCCTCGATCCAACGTGCATGGATGGAGAAACATCACTGATTCGGGGGCATACAAAGGAAGCGAAGACCCTGAGCTGACTTGTTATGATAAGAGGCTTATTTTGAGGCCTGCTCTTTGTGAGGCACCGGCCCCCGCCGTCCATCCGGAAAACCCTCGCTGTGTCATCACCTGGGATCACACACAGGCAGGTGTTATTCCCTCCCCACAGAACGATCAATCTGGTGCTTCTGGGCGGCCAGAACATTCGAGATCCCTGCCCACTCCTGGTCTGTGTTCAGCAAAACGGAATCGGCAGCCGAACTAAACGGGTCTCCTTTGCTGCTGTGGCTCTTGTATTTTACATGTGTCTTATATTTCTAATGGGGATGAAATCATTGTGGCTACAGCATTTAAATCATCTCCAGTTGGAAGAGTAGCAGGTTTTATCAGCGACGGCATGATTATTATTTATGTGTCTGCGGGCCCATTGGGTTATACTTGGGAATATTGGCCCCAGGTTTTCGCTGCAACTCACTAATTAGATTACAATTAAATTATAATTGGAATTAGAGGACTGATTGGCTGAACAGTCCTCACACTTGGGTTTGAACAGCTGACCTACAGGTTATCCGAAAAACCGGCATACACACAGGTCCTTTGCGGATAAGATCGCCCACCCCTGTTATAGATACTTACTATATAAATATATACTGTAGGGGAGCAACTCCTCTAAAACACATCAATTTACAACAATAAGTCTCCAAATTCACCAGTCAGTACTGTTACCCTGTGCTACATTGCAATTGTACATTTACAAAATATATAGTATATTTTATGGTTACAACCTTGATTTTTACAATTTGTATTCAGTCACCGAATACTCTGAACTCAAATTTGGAGTGGTGTCCAAATCTGTGTACATTAAAATTGAAGATGACCCTTAAATTCCTTCGCTTGAGAATAGAATGAATTTGGAGATGCATTGATTGTTCAGAGATCCAGGATCACTTAGCGGGTTACTATTGGCAGATATATCAGCAATGCAGAGCTCGCCTCATTTGTGAGCGTCTCTGCCATAGTGTTGTGACTATTTGTAGCCAATAGGGGACCCCAAAACCATAGGGGGCCACACAAGTTCAAGCTTTGGGTGGGGGTAGACACCTCCGCTGCCGGTGTGTTTTATTTCTTGGAGTTTTCTCTCTGCCAAAAGGGATCCTTTATTTTCTCCTTGTTTAGTTTTATTTTTTTGAGTGTTGATCCCATTCCTGACGAGTACCTATTGTCTCTTCAAAAAACAGCCCATTCCCCAGAGCCTCTATTAACGTGTCCCAGGGTATAGTCTGCTGTCTGGACTGCAGTGAATCTGACAGCTGCAAGTCGGCAAGTGCCTGGCAGGTAGCGGCAGGGCGTGCAAACAATTTTAAGGTGGAGTACAAAAATGCCGTATAAGTATCAGATGCGCTTGTTCTCGGAGCTGGAGTGGGCGCTTTGAATGGTAGCTCTGACCTGATGCCAGAAGCAAACTCCACATCAGTAAATGCTTTCATAACATTCGTACATCCCGAAGGATCTTTCGGCTGTCTGTGAGGAAGCTGGAAACTCTTCACTCTTACCTCCTTACATAAGTAGTCACACACCGTTTGTCAAGAGTGGACACTGACAAAGCCGTCCTTTACTCGGACAGCTTAATTACCGTTCAGGGAAATTGTCCACACTGGCGTTGTGATGCATTCTGATGACCCGGCTCATTTACTCAGTCCTTTCTTGGCCTGAAATATCTGCACTGGAGCTATCATAGAAACCTGAATAACAAGGATCATCCGTCTGTGAGCGATAATTATATAAGCAGAACAATGAGTGTTCAGGGAGCCCTGGGTCTCACTATTATCCTTTGGCATCATGGGTCTCTGTCTAGAGCTTCAGACCACCTACTTCAGTTATAGGTCTGCAAGATCATCATGTGCTGCCTTCTAATTAGGCATATCATCCTTGCGATCACTGCATCCATGGTTAGGCTTTGGGTTTTCTGTGACCTTGCACTGGATAAGCGCTAATGGATGGGGTGCATTTAGATTACATTTGCTTGTTTATCTAGCAGGTAGCATTATCCTACAAATAACTGAGACTGCAGGGTCAGCCAGTCCCTGGAGCGGTTGGGGTTAAGGGCCTTGGTCAGGGGTCCAATGGTGACATCGCTGCCAGCCATGGAATGTGAACCAGCGACCTTCTGATCTGACCTTCCGCAGTTTTACAGAAATGCAGGGCTTGAGGCTATGGAGTTTATTAGCTGGGTTTATTTGGTGCTGTTTGCTGCAGATGGGTACTTACATGCAGTATTATTGAGGTAATAAATAAAATCTAATTTCTGATGAGAGTCACAAGAGGGATCCACTGTGTGTTTGTTTGTGTATGTATGTGTGTGTGTGTCTATATAGTATGTGTGTGTGTGTTTGCGTGCATGTGTGCGTGTGTGTCCATACAGTATGTGTGTGTGTGTGCCCAGTGATGCACTGGCATTACATTTATGGTGTGCCTTAACCTTTTCCCTGATCAGGATACGCAGATAGAATATGGATGCATACCATAGAACTTAATTTTTATTTTGAAGGCAATTTCAGTAACATAGATGGAGGAATTTAATAACTTGAGTAAATTACGCTCCAGTACTCGTTTTTCATAACTTACCCAGAACACTGGAGGAAAATCCGCACAGACATTTCCATTTGTCTTCCTTGTCACGTCACGTAAAGGAGCAGGCGCAGGAAGCCGTGGATATAATGAAACAGGGGTTTATTAGGGCGGACGGACTCAAAGATACACGTAACTGCACTTCAGTGACCGGACTGGGGAAACAAACCGAAGCGCAGACTTAAATACATGACACTAATCAGGACAACTCAAAACAGCTGATGAACATGGGGATTCCACACGGGGCTGATGAAGGGGCGAGGCACACACGATGGTCGGACGAGCAGGTCGCAACATTCCTGTCGTTTAGCAAATGAATACTTTGAAAGATTCCAAAGAGACTTTTTCGAAAAGTTATTTTAAAAGCTTTTCTCATTGTGGTTTTAAGTGTTTTTCTCATTATGAAACACATCTGCATGTCGTGCCACGTGTCGGTTTCTCTGAGTGAGCAGGTCCTCATTTAGCTGAAGCACATAATCATTCCCACATTTACTCATCACACATCTCACCTGCTTCGGGTATTCAAGCACCATTCTGAACCTTGCAGGAATGACAGTTGGCTTATATCTATATTACTTTTATAAAATTGATGTTGTCTCATACTCGCAGGGTTGGGAGTTTGAATTCCGCCCTGCACTGTGTGTGTGTCTGTGTGTGTGGAGTTTGCACATTCTTCAGCATGTCTTGTGGGTTTCCATCAGGTACTCTGATCTCCACCCAAATGCATTTGGTAAATAATGTTAACTGACATTTCTAAATTGCCTCTGGAATGTGTGTGTGTGCATGTGTGTTTGTGTGTGCTTGTGTGTGTGTGTGTGCTTGTGTGTTTGTGTGTGTGCTTGTGTGTGCGTGTGTGTGTGTGTGTGTGTGTGTGTGCGTGTGCTTGTGTGTGTTTGTGTGTGCGTGTGTGCGTGTGTGTGTGTGTGTGTGTGTGTGCTTGTGTGTGCACGTGCCCTGTTATTGACTGGGTTAGACAGAAAATTCTGTAGTAGATAAACAGGAGTAAAGTTGCACAGTAGAGTGCATCCTGTGTGCACGGCTGCCTTACGCAGTGCGGGGTACCCTGGACGAATGGCAGCGTATTTCAGCTTATTACAGTGCGCACTACGGGAAATTTAGGGACACCAGTTTGGAAAACCACAAACTTCTGGGCAACCTGATCAAAGCAGCACAAAAATGAGAGGACACACACACACACCTACTCACACATTCACAGGTGTGTAATTATATCTTTGTGGGAACTCCATTCATTTCTATGGGAAAAACTCAACATCTCAACATGTCGACCTTAACCCCCACCCAACCATAACCTTAACCATAAGTAACCAAACAAAATACGAGACTTTTGGCATTTGTACTTTTGTGATTGCAGTCACAGATCTTTGTGCTCCCGACAAAGTCAAAATAACAGGCTTTTATAATATTGTGGGGGTCATTTTATGACATATAATATATTTGAGAAACATTTCAGTATAAGATGACCAGTAAGAATCTGCTTCCAGTTTCATTGAACCTGCCTGCTTCCTGGTGCTGCACCAGGGCTGCACCATCGCACGGTGACACCCTCAGTCGTGCAAAGTTTGGGGCTGTATGGGATCTGGCTGTATGATCACCCCGTGCAGGTTCTCATTTGGCACCGAGACACACATTCTTAGGCTAAATAGCTATTACGTGATCTGGATGATTCGATGCAGTTCATCTTGCAGGGTTTGCTTGTGTTGCCCTCGGCAGTGTAATGTGGCTATAGATCTGTGCCCTTTTACAGCTGGTACACGAGAGTGGCGGCAAAAGCATTCAAGCCTCCTCCCACGCCGTGCCACTGAGGTCGGAGTGACAGGTTGCGCTTCAGCAATGACTAATTTATTATGGCGAAACACTGCTTCATGCATCAGTGAGGGAGAATCTCTCACGGCCGCCGCTTCTGCGCCCTCCTCGCCTCTCCCTCCTCTTTCCCATCCTCTGCGAACAGAATGTAAGTGACGAGGCTGTTCAGCAAGCAGAGGACAGCCTTGTTTGCGCCCTGGCTTTCATTTAATCGACCACGCTTTGTTCTTATTGCTGGGGAAGGGAAGCATGCTGGGTAATATATCTTCATTTTATACAGAAATACACTTCATTATCGGAACTGGGCTGTATTCAAGATAGAAAGAATGTGTCCTTTGATGCAGGCGCTTAATGTTTGTCTTTTTCCTTTCATTTCAGTCACTTCAGTCAAAGGTTCAGCTCTAAAAGTCTGCCGACGGCTTCTGTTAATGTTCAATCTTTTATTCCTGCGTAGCCTCAAAACCCCTAAAAATGATGCTAGGAAGTGATCAATCTTAGGGAGGTGTAAACAGGTCAGGCTGATGTAAGAAACAGCATCGCAGACACCGGAGACGAATGGGCCTCATTAGTTAATCCAACTGTTTACAGGAGTGTATGAAGCCAGAGCTGAGTCAAGGATTTCAGTAACATCACAAGGTTAGTTTTTTTATGAACCTATATTGTAGCATACTGACATTCTGTCCAGGGCATCCCCTGCTTGGTGGGTTTCCAGGACATGCTTCCAAGATCTCCAAGACCATGTAATGGATAAGAGGTTATGATGGATGGGGGAATGGATGGATGGATGGATAGGTGGATGAATGGATGGATGTATGGATGGGTGGATGGATAGATGTATGGATGATGGATGGGAGGGTGGATATATGGATGGATGTATGGGTGGTTCAGTGTGCGGTTTATACAGCCTGGTGTGCTGTTCACAGAATCCCAGCCCCACTTAACCCCTGTCTCCAGTCCCTACTTCCACTCTTATCAGAACACTATCCTGGCCACCAGTTACAATCCCAGAATGCAATTCAAAAACCTGAAACTTCCCAGCGCAGGGCTGCACCTACCATGCATATCCAACACACTCCCTCCCACAGAATATCATACTGACATATATTGAAGGCCAGTCAATGGGGGGCTGATTGCTCCTCATTACTGTTGTGGCCCTATCTCCTGCTGGTTGCCTCCCATCACCCTGCTGAAAAAGCCAGTTTGACCAGCCTACACTGGTTGACACGCTTACTGTATGATAGTTGACCAGCTCAAGGTATATTTTCACATGATGGTTTAGATGGTCATACAAGTTCATAATGGTTGTTCTAGCTGGTTTATCTGGTCATCCAGCATGACCAGTGTTTTAGGCTGGCCACACAAGTATGACCAGCTGGAGAACTACTCAGCTAAACTATCAAAGAGCACCAAAGAGCTTGAACATAACCATCTAGGACCATCTTAGACCAACTAAATCCTCCTAAAACCAACTTCTGGCACAAACTAAGCAGAGCCTAAATGGCTGTTGTTTGCATTCAGTCCGTTCTTCCATCGCCTTAAATTCCTACAAAAGAGTAAAGTTCCCCTTTATTTCCTTTAGCATGTCACACGGATCCGTTTGCATCTCCTTGCTGGCCATCCAGATCAGAAATGAACCTCAATATTTCACCTCAAGTGAATTTCATCAGATTTGTGTGATTTAGTGACATTTAGATATATTTAGTGGGTGATATTTCAAAGCGCCCAGGTAGTAACTGATTTGTGTGACATATAAAAATGAAAAAAAAAAAATAGACCTGTTTTTTTATTGCTTTGTAATCAATCTCTCCATTCATGCCGAGTGATTTTTTCTTGTAAAGGTCGCCGTGAGTCTGCATGACATTTATTGGAATGTGTTTCCAGCTTTTGTGATTTCTGAAGCAGGGCTGCCCCTCCGCTTGAGTCTCCGTGTAAATCTCACTACCTGCACTCACTCGGCTGCAGACGTTCGAAGTTTCGCTTCTTCCCAAATCGATTTCTGACTGAGTGGGAGGATTAGCGCTCGATGCGGCCCTTTCGCTGTGTGCTGTCCTGCGACGCTGCAGAGGGAGCTGTGACCTTCCCACCTACCTGCTCATAAAAATATGATGGTTGCCTTTAACCCTTCATACCACCTGACAAATGAGTGATATCATTGGCTAAGCTTCATCAGTAGTTAAAATGGTGAAACTAGATGATTTTCAGCTGTCTTCGGAATCACTGCTTTGCCGCTCTTTTTATTTAAAGGCAAGTGAATCTTCTCTTTCTGACTTTGCATGGTGGGGGTCCCAGTCTGTCTTCATTTTAATGGTATTGGGTGACGTGTCCCAGTTGAAGGCGCCGTTCCAGAGCCACCCTGTGTCCCCGAAGTGACGATTATTTTGGTACCAGCTTGTGCTCCTGTTAATTTCACATGTGGTCGCATTGGCGACACTGTCCCAATTTCCCTGCCTCCAGTCTGTCTCGGGCTGTGTACGCTGCAACTTCCCCGTTTCCTTGCTGCGCTGCAGCTTCTGCTCCTCGAGTTTAGAGCTTAGGTCGCATTATGCTCCTTTGTTTGATTTAATGACTCATTCATTTCTCAATTTTCACTTAGGTGGACAGATATCAGCGACCCGCTTGGCCGGATCTTCAAAGCACAGAAAAGCTGACAGAAAGGCCATTGCCCATGCGACAAACCCATTCTGAACTCGGAGTCTTGTCTTGAGTAATACTGAAAAGCAAGTAACCAGCAAACCTTAATTGATCAATTTCAGATCAGCAATGACCGGAAATATCCTTGCCCTTCAAGCACACTATCACCCTCAAATGAAGCATTGACCGCAGGCCAAAGGAAACAGTTTCAATTTGAACTTGCAAACATTCATTGATCTACATTAATGTAGCTATTAAAGAAAAATGCCTCTGGATAAGAAAATCACTGAATGGCAACATTTCATTTTGGAAGTCAGCAATTACTGAAATGACAATTCAGTTATGATGGCGTAGCTGAGGGGCACTTACGTGTTGACTTAGCATTCTGTTGGAATGAATATATTCTGTGGTGTGGGAACAAAATGTTATACTTCACTGCCAGGCTTGTCTGAGTCTAGAGAAATGAGTGATTTTATAGGGCGAGAGCATACAGATCTGTCTATGACAGAGCTTGAGTATTCCATACAAACAACGGAGGATTGCCATTCTGTACCTTTCACTTGCTATATTTCTATACCATTCTTTTAAATGTTAAAAGTCTTTTCGATATCTTTTGACGAAAAAGTAAAAGGTGAATTAGGTGTAAGTGTGTGTTGTATCTTGTTTAGTAGCTATGGCATTTGTTTTTTATGCTAGTGGCAAGTGTGCTAATGATGCATATGTTATGTGCCGTAAGTGTTTTGGATGTATACAGGACACCTCAGTCTTCTGCCCCAAGCGCCTCCCGGTTTCCGACCACACCCCTTCTGCCCTCTGACCTCTGACCCTGGCCCTGTGTTCCAGATAAAGCCTGCTGGTCACATCTAGCTCGAGCTTTTGCTCAAGCTTTGTCTTTTGCTATCGCTGTGTTGGTTTGCTGTTTCTGATTGACTTCTGTGTATGACTGTTTTGGT
>JAODKE010000125.1:16425227-16451193 GCA_026779605.1 Mormyrus hasselquistii
CTATCTATCTATCTATCTATCTATCTATCTATCTATCTATCTATCTATCTATCTATCTATCTATCTATCTAATCTATGAAAGGGTAGGTATTTGATCTTCATGAATTTGTTTCACAGCTATTTCTTGAGGTGAGTCTGCAGTGCAATAATAGGTCTGGTAATTAATCCATATCTCACAGTGAAGAACATGATATGGATTTACGGTAACATAAGTTGTTATATGACATCTGTCATGTCCAGGGCCCCTGTGCTCCTATAGGCGTTATTACATTACTAGCACAACAACATAGCATCTAATTGAAACGGTATCTGTAGCTGTGTTAGGTGGCTCTCCGTGGCCTTTATGTTTCTATAATTGTATTTGACTGTATTTCTTTATATTGGAAAATACTTGTCCTATTAACACAGACTGTTCAAATGTAACCAATGGAACAAATGCTAATTGTTTCTCTTCAACACACTGGAAATGGAGAACTTGAGAATGAACTCAAGAATAGTCTGTTTCTTCATGGGAAGTCCTGCTGACCGTCTGTAGGCTTTATCAATACCGACATCTCCAGAAGCCTTATTTGTGGCAGTTATTATGTCTTTCGCCCGCTGTTTATGCCTAATTAGCTGATCAATGCTGTTAATCGCAGAAACACAAATGCGGGGCTAAATGCAAACCCATTTTTCAGGTAAACAGGCTGCGGGAAAGGACACTAACTGTAACTCCTCAAGATGACGCAGAGGATGGGTGATTAACGGCTTTTTACATTTATTTTCCCCTTTTCTGCTTTAATTTATGTTTTTTTTTTTAATTCCTTCCTAATCTCTTTTCAAGAGGCAGTCATGAACCCACCACCTCACTCTCCGTGTTCCCATGGCGACAGGTAATACTTGACCCGTCAATCTCCCGCATGCGGAATGTCGCTCAGCGCGGCCCCCCCCAAGGAAAGCAGGATGCACCCCCCCCTATTCGGGTGTCAGCACGTCTGTCCACCCTCACAGCCTTTATTGTACCTGCATGGCTGAGTGAAGGGGATCTGTTACATTTCAGCACCGATTTCTGTTTAATTAAACACTTTTGTTGAAAATAACAAGCTTTGAATCTTTTTTTTTTCCTTCCCCAGGAAAGAAAACATGTTTTGGTAATTATCTTCTAACAAAATGCATGTCATTGATACGATCCATTAAAAAATGCATCTATTTATATATACTGGAATATAAATGTATCAATTGCATTGCATGGGGGGTTTTAGGTAGATTGCAGACACTCGTCATTTGTAAATATTGTGACTTTGATGAAGATAATACCAGATCTGTATGTGGCCTTACGCCTCATTTCCGCTTGGATCCAGGCGCCATGTTTTCTGCGTGTCCGTGGGGAAGAGCATTGTGACAGCGTGGAGTTTCCCTTTACAGACTGTGCGAAATTATCTCCCAATGGGGATTATTTCACGCACGTGTGCAAAATACAGTCACGTAAAGGGAAAGCAGAAACGACCGATTTGCCAGTTATGGAACGTATCTAGCATAATACTGAACTGAAATCACGCAATTCCTATAGCAGTTTTTTCTTTAAACTGTGAAATGTTTTTTAGAATGTGATATTTTAATTATTTTCCTATTTGGAGAAGACCATTTCAGTGATTCGGTAATAGTAATAGATGTTACAGTATGAATGGTAATTTTATAACCAAGTTTACAGATGCCAGTTATCAAGCCTTTTTTTATTAATGCAATAATATCACATTTTTGGACACAACCTCCGATGAAAAAAGTGTTTAAATCACTTTCAAAAGCACTACAGGCCTACAGCCTGAATACTAATGAAATGGCATCTGCCTTCTTTGTGTTTATTTTTGTTTCCCATGTGATGTTCAGATAAACTAAAATAATTTGAACATAACCAGTGGACAGAAAGTCTGACCAGCTGAACCACACACGCCACGCACCACAGCTAAGTTTAGAAAAAACAACTGGCAAAACTAAATGAACATCCCCATTTTCACTCCTCGACAGGCAACGAGGGCTTTTTACGAAACCCCTCCTGATAACATTCTCCTCTCACAGAACACAACACACTAATAGTCAATAAAATCTTTTAGTTAATCCATTCAGTTCGTTTTTATATAGTGTCTTCCATCCCATGGCACTTTACATACGGAGTGAAAGTCCAGACCAAGAATTTGTTTCAACCACGAGTTGAGTACTCCTAGATTGTGACTGTTTATACTCAACTGGTTGGTTGAAATAAAATCTTGGTCTGGACCTGAATTACCTACTAAGCTATTCAGCGCTCCCTAACAGAGCTATACCACCTGCAAAGATGCATACACACACCGCTCTCCTCTTTCTCTCTCCTGGAGCAGAATCTCCAATCTGCCATGCCCAATTAGGTACACAACCTCCTGTTCAAACTCATTGCAGAACTATAAGTGCGCTTATGACAGTGAAACAGCTTGACTGACCATTTATGGTCGTATGAAAAAAAGAACATGGCAAACAGATGCACAAACAGGGCAGACGCAGCCTTTGTCTACAGGAAACATGTCGTTGGCAGTCGCGGTCACTAAGGAGGGCTGGTTTCCTTAACAACTCTCTTTAACGGCGGAACTTTTATAGCTTCACACTAAGTAGAAGGAAGTTCAGAGGCTGAATGTAATGCTGCCTTCAAACCCGCAGGCCCTCACTTGAGATGGTGCAGAAAAACAACAGCAGCAACACCGGCATCATACTGGACATCTCCACGCTGAAGATGGCTGAGGTGGATTCCGAGGTGCCCCCCCTCCCGCCTCGGTATCGATTTCGGGATTTACTCCTAGGAGACCAGTCCTTCCAAAACGACGACAGGTACTGTACCTCTTCCTCTTGCAGTTCCTTAAACCAATGTTCCCAACCGGGTCCTCGGGGACCCCAAGACGTCCCATGTTTTTGCCCCCTCCCAGCTCCCTGCCAGACAGTCCACATTTTCAATGCAAAACTGTGTACTGTCTGGGGGTCCCCGAGGACTGGTTCGAGAAACACTGCCTCAAACCATCAATTTCAGCTCTCGGTGATGCTGAAGTAAGTATAAAAATAGGCAAGAATAGTTTGAACCATGTCTAATTGCACATTTTGTAAACTCTCTTCTGGTGCAAAGGGGAATACTGACTTTCTTAGGAACATGTGTTACATTAAATTGTATATTTTCATAAGCCATACGTCTAGGGTGGGTTTTATTTTGTTTTCTTTTGGTCTTATAACTCATTTATGATAAATTCAAGACAAATATCTGGTATTTATAGCAAATGGTTTGTAAATGCACAGGATGTACAGCCATGGGAAAAGAAAGTACACCCTCAGTTCTATGGTTTTATTTGCCAGGGTCTAAATAACTGCTACAGTATAAACAAATGAATCTAACCTTGGGTGACAAAACAGAAACATCAAATTTCAATATTCAGAAACCAAATGCACACTATATTTCAGTGTCATGTATGCCTTTAGCATCAATAACTTGAAGTAAACGTTTCCTGTAAGAGTTAATCGCTTTCACACATCTGTTGGGAGAAGTTTCAGCCCGTTCTTTAAAGCTTTGCTTCAGTCCATTGAGCGCATTCTGTTATCTCGGGGTTCCCCAGTTTCGGTCCAGGAGTATAGAGATAAATTTATGCCTAAAGTAATCGTACTTAAATGTCATGATGATCACATCATTTTATGAGCCACCTCATTGTACAATCACAAATCACAATTTACGAGTTCATGACGTGTAGGTTGCAATTACGGATCACAGTTCATGCGTTTACAACTTAAACACTACATTTACGAAGCATTGGGTACGTGAGGAATGGCCAACGGATTTTGTCAAATCTCACTGTTGTCTGGTTCTGAGGAGCATAAGCCAATGGAAGAGCTCCAGAGAACAGAGGGGGAGGGGCTAAAAGTGAAACTTACCGTAATGAGAAGCTACAAATTAAGAGTCAGGGGACGAGTACGATAACCAGCGAACCATCTACTGTAAATATGGAAGAAAAATCTTCTGAATGAATATAATGATTTGCTACAATAAAAACAGTGTAATGAATTAATGATTGAAATCCTAGATATCTGAATAAATGGATTTCAATGATATACCAGCAAAGTGCATGCCTTTGGATTTCCTTAACAATAACATAAAAACTGTAAGGAGGGGATTAGTTACCGTGGTTTCCCTACGCCTATGAATCTATTGCATATTATTGATTACAGACTGACTAAACTGCTGTCATAAAATGAGATCCTAGTGTGAATCTGTTGTTGCAAATATCACAGTATAATTGTACTTGCAAAATCGTCGCCTACAGGTCAAGTTACGGATTTACAAATATTTTGGATTTGCAAATCATTTTTTACGTGTGATTATTTTAGAAGTTCATCTAATTCCATACTGGAGGGCTAGAATCAAAGACAGTTTAAAGACTTCCCTACTCAAATTCGTCTTGATCAGCTAATTACGGGGTTTAGTATGTGTGTTTGAACAGGGAAATTCAGATATTAATTTGCTGGTGTTCTTCGGATCATTGTCCTGTTGCACGACACTATTTTTACCCAGCTTAAGCCGTCATGCAGACAGCGTCATGTTTGCCTTGCTATAAAGCGGAGTTGATGGTCATCTTGACGGCTGCAACGTTCACAGGTCCTGTGGTTATAGGACTAGCCCAAATCATCACCCTTCCACCACTATGCTTGACAGTTGTTTTGAGGTGCTTGTGATGATTCTGTGTTCTCCAGATATAGCATGGTACAGGATGACCAAACATCTCCACCTTAGTCTCTTTGGCCCAAAAGATATTGTTCTAGAACCTTTGTGGTTTGCTCAGGTGCAGCTTTGCAAACCTAAGTCATGCCGCCATATTCTACCGGCAGAGAAGCGGCTTTTTCCTGTGCACCCTTTCATCAAGGCCGTACATGTTCAGTCTTTTCTAATTGTGCTATCATGAGCATGAGCATTTAACATGCTCACTGAGGTCTGCACCTTTTAACGGTTTGAGCAGTAAATGATCTGACCTTGGGTGCAGTTTGCTAGGATGCCCACTGCTGGGAAATCTGGCAACTATATGGAAGTGTCTCCCCTTGTAATTTGCTTTTGTGAGGTAATAGCTGATGTCCGTTCTTCTTGGCATGATGTAAACCAACCCCAAGGGGTTCAGAAAACCAAACTGCCAACGGTTTGGCTTGAATAATAGAAGTCGCACCACTTGCTGGCGAATCTTGAAATGTGTGACGTTTTAGTCAGCTGAGGTTAGAATTGTTTGTTTAGAGAAGTTGGTGAAGACCACATATACTTTTTGTCTCACTGTTGTATAGCTTGTAGGCAAGATGGCAATTGCATACAGCTATTGTATACATCTGACTCTCTATTTCCAAATAACCTGAATAGATTAAATGCAACTGTTAAGATGTTTTAACCTTTGCAGATCTCTAAAGAAAACTGAACGTTAAAGCCAAAATATGAAATAGCTTTTGAATTTCAGCTGCAATCAGACACCATCCAGCCTTTGAAGCTCATACCTGCTGTTCCACATTAAAATCACACGAGGAAAAAGCTTTTGGTATTTTGCGGCTTGAAATAAACTATTATTATTTAAAGAATTTATGGTATTAGGAAAACAGTGGGCAATTACAATGGCAATTAAACAAGGAATTAAACAAATGTACAAAAAGAAAATGAACAAAAGATTTAAAAGACAAATCAACAAACATTAAGATTATAAAGAAAAATGTCTGACTGCGCATTGTATCTAAGCTATTATATATATATATGTGTGTGTCTGTGTGTGTGTGTGTCTCCATTCTGATATCTGGTATTTCCATCTTTAATATCACCAGTTAGTTTTATGTCATTCACATAATTTGTCCTTTCCCATACACGGTTATCCAGTACTTGGACATCGCCCCAGAAAACACAGGGACACCCTGGACAGGATCCCAGTGCATTGCAGGACACACACACACACACACGCACACACACACACACACACCAGGGGGAGTTCAGAAACGCCAACTGACGTAACCGCATTGGCTATGTATTTCTTGAAGATTATTTCAATTTTGAAATTACCTTTTGCTTTGTGTGAATATATATCATCATTATAGAATGATGCCATATTAACTGGAGAAATGCTGTTTAGAGTTTGAATAACACATTCCAAAATCCTTAACCTTAAATAAATTGAGATTGAAATGGACTGGGAATACTGGTTCTCCGTATGGGGTTTGACCTGGGAACTGAAGTGACTTTCAGTTGTTTTTTAAGAAAACACTCAGTTATTCTGGGACATTGGAAGCTGCTGTAGTATGTTTACAGGGTAATGTTTTCAGATGGGAAATCTTAAGAGTGCTCTCATTAATTCCCAGTGCTGGTTCGTTAAGCTAAGGAGGATGATTTGTAATGTTCCTGAACGGTACCTTTCTCTGGAGTCTGGAGATTTTACATTTTTTTTTTGTAGTTTTAAAATTTAAAATAAAAAATATTGTATAATAATGTACTTCCAGCTTTCATGTCACACTTTATGAGGTGCTTTAAGTGTAGAATCCATGCCTAAACAATGTCGTTTTAGTGATGTCATCAGATATTCAGCAGGCTCTAAGGTATTTCCCAGTGTGCAGCCAACAGAGGCAGTTCTGCGTGTTCCGACACAAACCATATATGTCACAGTGAGTTTTACATTACATTTCATCTTGGATCGCTTGGTGGAATGTGACACTCATTTCACCAGTGAATTCGACATAACATACATCTGTCTTTGAAGTTTCCACTCTACATTCAAAATCATACTGTGCCCCCCCGCTTACAGTGAACTCTAAACATAGATACAGTACTTTGAGCCATATTCAAAGTGCAGTGCCTGAGGTGTCAGTCAGTAACGGCACACTAATACACCACAGGATAAATGAACAGAAGGGAGGCGGTGCATTAATGTGAGGGAGGCTTGTAAACAGACCAGACCAACCAGAGGCTTAAGGTTGGACATCTTTTAGTTTGAAGCCCCTTAATAACAGAAATTAAATGCATGTTACACTGCATACAGGCATTGCAACATACAATAAGGTGATTCCCAACATAACAGGTTATCAACAATTACATCTGTAGGTAGTAACTATGCCTTTATACTTCCACCAGACGCTGAGATAATGAAAATCATCCACAGTCCATATGGCCAGAATACCAGTGTATCTCGTACTAGACCTTCTCAGGTGGCTTTTGGATGACTTGCTGGTTCATGCACTGACACAGCTGCTTGTCGCGTTTCGGATGTATTCCTAGCCCAAATTTTTTTTTTGTTTTTGGTGAGTGTGAACCAATATGGTCGTTCCAAAACCCATCCGAAACCAGGGGGCAGTGTTGTGGGAACAGCACTGATGTAAAATTAATGGACTTAATATGTGGAGCTGTTTTTAATTTTTCAGTTTTCCAGAAACTCAGTCCTGTATTGTTTGTATAACTACCCAGCTTGAAATGAATTATTATTTCACTCTTTTGTCACTTACACACGGCATCTCATACATCATTTAATATAAACATAATGAAGGGATAATGTATTTTGTGTCTCTGGAGTGCTGGGCTTCCTTCCTAGTAAACAAATGCCAGGATGTTGTGGGCCGGTCCGCAGAAAAGGAGAGGACTGTTGGTATTGTACTGTTCTCCTTCGCTTCCTGGTCACCACGCAAGATATCCATCCACATCCAGCCTTTGATTGTGTGCTGCCCGTGTGCCCCAGCCATTGCGTACGTGAGTGGTAAGTCACGTCTGGCCGTAAGGGAGCATGATAGCTAAGGAACAGTCATGGTTTTTTCGCCCTACAAGGGATTCTTGACCCCATGAGACGTGAGAGAGGCAGGGCAGTTATTCTTTGCGACTCTGGCATCTCCCTATTCTGTGAATTTTGTGAATATGTTGCAGCTGTAGACGACACGGATGTGAGGAATCGCTGTTTACTTCGGCCTTGTTACGTGGATGGAATTACAGCCTTTTCAGGTCGTGACAAAGGGTTTGGCTCTCCTCGCGGTTGCTGTGCGACTTTCCAGCGTTTCATTTTTCCCCAGCATTTTCTAATGCTGTAAGATTGGCTCACCTTTTTCTGAAATTAACATAAGACTCTTGATGACGGCACAGACTGACTCATTGGTCCTTGACAGTTGGTGAGTGCTGACGAGGAATGAAGCAGAGGATGGAGGATGCGGCCCAGTAGTGACTCTGGTCTTTTATCACCATTCATCTCACCTCAAACCGCATCTGTTTGGCTGGCAAAGCTGGAGGTTGACGAGCGCAAACATGTCTTTGCTTTCTGACTCCCACCCATATATAACTGTGATTTGTGTGTTGTTCAGATAGTGCCCCCATTTTTCAAAAATGCTTTGTGCATTTTTCCCCAGTCCTTTTTGGCTTTAACTTCAGTTCTTGTGTACTTTACTTTTTAAAAACCCCTTCTACCTAAGAAACGTGTCCTGCTTCATCAGAGTTAATAATGTCTGATTGCGCACCGCGATACTGCCGTTCGTTTTTGTCGGCCGCGAGTCACAAACGGCGCACTTCCATAAATTTCTTTACATGAATAATATGCAAATAGCCTCAAGCACATCCCAGGCCGATAAGCAGGCATCCCACTGAAGTACAGACGCCCGGGGTCAAGTGTGCCTGGTCCAGACGGGCGGACTTGATTAGTCAGGATGGTGAGTGGGTGGCCACATTGAGAAGCAGGCTCCTCCGCAGGGCAGTTAGGGTCCCCAGCGCAACGGGGATGGTGGAGAGGCAGAAAGCCCCTCTTTGCGGGGATGTGACTCACACCATGCTCCCTGTATTTTTTTCTTTTCCAGAATTTTCAGCCTGTTGAATTTAATGTTATTGTTTACTTTGCAGGGTGGCATGGTGGGGCAGTTGTTAGCACTGTTGCCTCACACTTCGTGAACCAGGGTTCGACTCTCCTCTTTGGTTTCCTCTGTGTGGCGTTTGCATGCTGTTGTTGGGGGGGTTCCCTCGGGGTATTCCGGTTTCCTCCGTGATCCAAAAAAACGCCAACGTTCATTGGAGTTGCCGAATTGTCCATAGGTGGGCGTATGTGACTGAAAGGCGTGTGAGTGTGCCCTGTGATGGGTTGGCACCCCATCCTGGGTTGTTACCTGCCTGTAGCCTCCAGCATAGACTCTGGTCCCCCCATGACGCTGAATGCTATAAGTTGTTGCAGAAAATAGACGGATTCTTACTTTGCCTGCTTTTCAATTATACAGGTTAAAAACACCTGTGAGAATTTTACAAAGCAGGAAACTGAACAATATGCTTCTATTAAAGATGAGGGAAAACACACTGAAGGTAAATATTTAATCATTTACAGTGTCGCTTAGGTGTGCCCAAATGAACCAATGGTTAAAACAATACTATTGTGCTGCATCTTTTTAAAGAGGATCTGTGTTTCACTTACTTTGGTCGCTTTATTCTAATCTTTGATTTGCTTCCGGTATTGGTGTGGCCAGATCTAGGGAAGCTCTAAACTGAACTGTCATTCCTGAATTTTTAATTAAGAAGAGCCACAAATGCAAGTACCTGGATGTCAGCTTTTAAATATGTGACGCGCACAGTGAGCCCCATTCCCAAATCAGACTTAAATCAGAAATTTGATGGGATGGAATCTCAAATGTTACGGCACTCCGTTTAGATTATACAACTGCTGCAAGACAGTTATAAGAAATCAGGATAATTTGTGTGTCCTGGTTTGTACATTTGCCATGTAGTGGCAGTAAGATGTTTTACAAATTAATATCTTCTAAGTATATATATAGGCTTCGAGTTAGGTCAACAGTAATCATACAGCCGCTTTTATCCAAAGCAAGTCACACAGCTGCGATGGGATGTACCTGATTTTATAACAGGATATTCACACTGAAATGATTTCAGGTCGCTTTTTAATAAAGTTCCTTCTTTGGTTCTGAAGACAGTTTCTTAACTAAGCTAAGTTGCTTCCTGGGTGGGTATTCAGTGTACAGCCTGCTGGTAACCTGTGTACAGCCTGCTGGTAACCAGTGTGCAGTCTGCTGGTAACCAGTGTGCAGTCTGCTGCCTTGGTCAGTGCTGGATCATGCTGCATCCTGTGATGTGAAGTGTTGAGCTCAGCTTCTGCAGTGATCAGTGTAACATTTCGAGGGAATTCTGGAGACGTGAGGAGAGGTTAGGGGGACAGAAAGGGCAGATGGGCTATGAGTGCAATGGAGGAATGGGGTTAGCGATCGGCTTCAACATGTGAAGTTTGAGGGTTAAAGATGTCAGTATACAACAGTACTGATGGCTTTTTTTCTCTTCATTCCTTAAATGTAACACATACTTAAGTGAGGAATCGATTGTGGTCCAGGTTAAATTGTTCGGTCTGGATGGGTCTGTAGGTGGCGAATGCTGCTATATCGAGTATTGTTAGCTATATCGAGTTCTTAGGTATATCGCGTATTCTTAGTTTATGCTTAGGGAAAATACTTAGATATATGGTGACTGATGGATTTAGGTGTGGGCAACATGGGCTGCCGCTCAGGGTGACATCTTGCTGGGGGCGGGACGGGGCACCAATGACAAAAAAAAATGGGGTTGTGACATTTGCGATCGGTTTTCTATCATGCATTTACGCATCACGCCAATTACATGTTACTGTGTGAATCAATTAACCATGTTGGGGTTGGCAACCAGATACTAATTTGTAAGCTAGGTACTGTAAGGTATCGTTCAGCTGGGCTGACCTCAGGTCACTTCACTAGAAGCCTGAGGTGGGGAGGGGGGGGGGGGGAATCTATCGAATTGCAAATCCATATCTTTGTATAGAAGTATTGCAATTAGTAAAATCAGTCACATTATGAAAATGCTACCAAATAAACCAATAATTCTGTTTCACAGACATTCTCTTGTTTTTTTTTCTGGTTTGAGTGAAATCGTTAAGCATAATACAAAGGCAGTCTGCACGGCACCAAGCTGCGCTGGTTTAGTCTTTACTCTTAGTTGACAGTGTTGGGGGATGGGTTGATGCTGGACAAAGGAATGAGAAAAGGTCTGAGAGAATCATGAAGAAGGTAATGTGTGCAGCCGGTTCATCTCTTTATGGGTGTGATATTCATGCAATAGAATGGGCCAGTATGAGACTAGTATGTTTGTAAGAGGGTAAGAGTGTAATAATCTGATCCATTTAAAAAAAAATAAAAGATTTATATACTACCGTTTGTTTTTATTTATCTTTCTTACTTCTTTTTGATATTTATGAATCTTATTTTGCATTTTTTATTTTTATAGACACTGAGGAAGACATTGTTGAAACAGTCGACGATCAGTCGGCTTTGGTAAATAATCAAAAGGAAAAATACCAGTCTGACTCTTTTTTGTTTGTTTCTTATTAAAAGCAGGATGATCTTGAGTGAGACCACAACCTTGGTAGTTATGTAAACAGCTTTGGCTGCTTTGCTGCACCTACTGAAAATCTGAATAGAAACAGACTTTTTCTTTGTGTATATAGTTTAAAGTTCTATCATTATTTTTACAGCTCAAAATCACATAATAAAAATCCCAGTGCTAAGTGGTACTTTTCATTATGCTGCCAGGGGGTGAGAGATGCACGCACATTTTTTTTTTGGAGGGGGGGTTGGACACAATTATTTTTTTTTTTGAGGGGGGGATTCACATGCATTTTTGAAGAGGGGGGAAACGGACACACGATTACTATAATTTTTTTGGGGGGGGGTGGTTTGCCCAGGGCACCGCCATACAAGCTAGAACCAGCACTGAATATGGTGTTGGACAGACAGGTGGAACCGGAGGCATTATTAATGATATGATGAAAACTCATTGGTACTGTTCTTGTTGCGTCTTTGCATGGAGGATCCTGCCTATTAGCCTTTTTCTCAGGCAATGTTATGGTTGTAATGTAATTTTACACAGTTCACCCATGAGGAAATGACTAGTGCATCCATTGTGTGCTGCTGGTTAACTTTGATCATTTAATGCCCTCCTCACACATTTCCTTCATCTCATTTTCCATCTCACATTTCATTCCTAATAACGACTAAGGCCTACAGATTTCAGCTGTCTGCCAAGTCAGTCCAAGGAAAGCCGTTGGCTGCTTTCCCGCTTAAGTCATTTCCTGGCCCCAGTGATCAATTTAATTTCAGATTCCACCGTCTGAAGGTAATAAATAATCCTGAAGTGGCCCAGAGGAAAGTTCTTGACACGGTTCATTAATTTCTGATGTAATTCAGCAGCACCTGTGTTACTTACAAAGAACAGGATTTCGCGGTACGTCAGTGAGCTGAGTGTGAGCTGAGTGTGAGCTGAGTCTGGCTCTGGGGTTGCAGTCACAGAGCTTGAGTCATAATCACCCCCTTTAAGCCACTCACCATCAGCACCTTTTAATCACCATCCTGTCGGAGCTACAGCCTCTCAAAGGACACATCTTTAAGCAGGATTTTCTGTGAAGTATTCACAGGGGAAAAAAAGACAAGTTTGTTTATATTTCTGCTGACAGGTGTAACATGTTTGCATTGCGTCTCTCAATTGCCCGCAGTGTAGGTGTGCGTGTTGCGTGTATGAGCCTGGTGTCTCCCAGCCTTGTGCCATGTGATCCCTAAGATAGGCTCCACCCCCCATGATCCTGCGGAGGATAAGCAGTTAAAAGATGGATGGAAAACTATTTACAATACTGTAGACAGGTGTTTTTTCATACCTCAAATGCAGGCATACAAAATTGTAAAACAAATGATTAAATGTAGCAGAAACGCTTATGTTTGTTTTGTTTTGTGTTTATATCGATTTTAAACATATCATATTTAAAAATATCGATTTTGAACATCAGTAAAGTACTTTGGGAAGCTGAACCAAACCTGGAAATATTAATCTACTTTAAGAATAATCAATTTATTACTGGTGTTAATTGTTTATTGATAAATGATTCATTTTAGAAGACTTCTGCAGCTTTGTTCATAGTTAATTTTTAGATTGCAAACAAATTGCAATTGTTGACTAGAATTAAATGGGGGCAAACTCATATGCAGACATAGAGACAGCTACTTACGATGCTATGGTCTCTCTTCTCCTGCCAGTCCAGCATTGACTGGCTATATTGGCTTCTATTTGACAGGACGAGGCCATC
Source organism: Mormyrus hasselquistii (assembly GCA_026779605.1). Taxonomy (NCBI): domain Eukaryota; kingdom Metazoa; phylum Chordata; class Actinopteri; order Osteoglossiformes; family Mormyridae; genus Mormyrus; species Mormyrus hasselquistii. Next base: position 16,438,343 of record JAODKE010000125.1, read on the forward strand.
GATAGAGCGGAGCTGTCTGTGGTAATGAGATCTGATGGGGCAGCATTAAATTTTAATGCTGTTAGACCACCCTGTTGCTGCTTGTCAGTCAACTCCTCCAACTCACACAAACAAAAAATGCAAAAAGTCGAACATGTTTCGGTTGAGTGAATCAATCAGCCGAGGCATTCTGTGCTTTCATTCGCTGCCGTCGCTGTCGTCTACCGTCTGGCAGCACCTGGCTCTGTCGCTTCGCGTCCCGATTGGTCGGAAACCCAGAACGATGACTGTTATGTTTTGTTGGCTCAGTAATCAACCATCTGGTCCCTGGACTGCTGTGCTTTGTTTATTTGAGTCTTTTTCGTGTCAGTAGAGTGAATTAGCTGGAAATATGTGAAGTGGCTCTGTGCAATTATCAGTTATTAGCTGCTTGGTTCAACACTCTGGAAAGAAGCCTTTTTAATTTTCAAGGTGTTACTGATATATGTCTGATTAAATATTTGCGTGCTTTGCAAATGTAATCCTGTGTCTTTTTATGCAATACAGAGGCAGGTCATTGGCTTCAATATTGTGCTTGTTTAAATTACATTTAAAAAATTAACCAAAAAAAAACAAAGAAGCGACTCACAATATTCATTTCCGGCAAACATTTACCTAAACAAAGGCTGATGACGATCTGGCATCCCGTCCAGATTTTTAGGGATAGGCTTCCAGCTTCCACCGCTACTGTACCGGTAAAATAAAAACCACATTCATGAAAAGGTAAGTGCATATAGCATGTGACTTTTGACACACGAATAGGAGCCATTGGTTTTTCCAGCATCTTGATGCTTGGCTCAGAATGCTGAGCACAGGCTTGTTGATTCTTTTCTGCAAACCGCCAGCTGTGGTCACGCATCAGCACCAGGGTCCTGGGGGCTGTTATCCATTTTCATCAAGGCGTTCCCGTTACACCCAGTCCTCCGGGCTCATTTGCTACTGGCCTAATGGCAATGATGTGCTGAACCATTACAAAGAGCCTACAGCTAATTACACATCCAGGCGCCTCGACTGGCCTGCTTCAGTATTTTTCTCTTAATAATGGGGAGGCGGTTAATTTCCCTTCCTTCTCAGTGTTAGCAGGACAGGGCTTGTAGTAAGATCATTTCAGAGTTGCTCAAAATCCCGATTAACGATGTTTTGGAAACAATTTCCTGGAGGGGGCTGAAATACACCAATTACTTAATGTATTAATTAACCAGTAACTAAGTTTTAGTTACGTACAGATCCCATGTTCATTCATTATTAATTAATTAATCATGATGGTGCATGTATTTCATGCAGGAACTATATTTGTTCGTGATTTGTTTTTTGAGTAGTAAGTGAGTAACTAAGTTATTTGTGCCTCCTCGAGTACTGAAAACCGATGTTTTCAGTGTGATGATACTCTTTTGTATTAGTGCAGAAAAAAAAACGTTCTTTTTTAGTTTTTAGAAGCTCACGGTGTTTTCAAAATTATTCTGCTTGTTCTCTTTTCGTTTCTGTGTGTTATTTTGAGCGCGGGTTTCTGACGTTAAAATATTATGTCAGGCTGTGGATAAGCTGCACACTCTGGCCACACGAGGTCTCTGTATACTAACCTACAAGTGGATGTCTGTCCACTGTCTGTCCATTTCTTCTCATTCTTCGTTCTGCCACGGTCATGTGATCTTATTCTCATCCTTAGATGATTTAGATAACATGCACTTGTCTCCTCTTCCTGTAGTGACAGCTGTAGCAACTGCATTCGTGTTGGAATGTTTCAGGTTAAACAGTCTTAATTTGTTACATTTTATAATCTTTTTAGAATCTTGACTTTACTTCTCGGGCTCAAGCTATAAACATTTGTTCGCAGAGCAAATATATTTAAACAAATGTACATGTTTAATATTTAAGACAAGGATGACATGTTTAACAAGTTAGAGACACTGTGAAGGGACTGGAAGGACGCATTTAAGTGTCAGGATGATAAATTGCTATTGAACCCGTGATCTATAGCAGACTCTTCCACTTGGGTTGGAAGTGCCTGCTGAATAATAATAATAATAATAATAATAATAATAATAATAATAATAATAATAATAATAATAATGCTTACAAGACATACTGTACTTAACAAACCAAAGCTCTTTAATTAGTTCAGTATAAATGAGATATTTAGCACAGTTTGTACAATTGTGGGTATTTTAAGTGCAAAGAACCTTCAATTTCACAATCAGGGATGTGGAATGAAGCTGCAGCCGCAATTAATGAGAGCCATGCATCAATCGGAGTTTATTCCTGCTTGTGGTGATGTTGCTGTGGCAACATTGGGAGCCACACTGAGACGAGAGTTCCAGAAAAGATTAGCAGTTCACATTCTGGCTGTTTTACCAGCTTTTTTAATTGCCTGCTTTGGTGCTTTACTTTTAAGAGCATTGACTGCAATGAACCGCAGAGTATTAACACACAAGGGCCCTTTGGTTTTCATAGGGCTGTGATGTTTCGATAAAAAATCAGAGTATTACATTGAATAGCTGTAAGAAAATGAACCTGTAAAATCACTTTCTCAGAGACTGAAAAACGTGTCAGCATCCAAACATTTTCAATTACCTTCATTTAATGTCCGCTTATTGAATTCTATTGGGTGTTAACATTGTTATATATTCCTGGTTTTCAGCAATGAATGGGCATATAGCAATAAAGATTGCAAAGGCATAATTGCATAGTCCGATTTATTTGTATATTTTGTTTATTTGTTGTAAAGAAAAAACAGTTTATGACACGATTGTAATTGTAATATTGAGAGAACATCTTCATTTCTGTATTTGGGTTTGGGCTTGAAAGGTGGATTGATGGAGACATAAAAATTAGCCTCTGGGGAGGGAGGTGCATGTTGCATCAATGATTTGATCAGAGTGAGAGAATCTGACTGGAAATTTACTAAGGAAATCTGGTAACCCATTACTTGAGGAAGCTCAAATAATGTAATAGTACATCCTTATATAATGTACTAATTAACCATTAAGTCACTGTTAGTAACGTAATGATCCCACCCAGTGCTCAACAGAACAAACATAAACAACAAAAGAACAACAAAAAAATTCAAATTTTTAAAATATCATTGCTCCAAAGTAAATGTTGTGACCCGGGGAAGGCAGGTGAACAGAAGGACGTGGCGAGCCAAAATACGGGGTAAACAGGGTTTAATAGGCGAGACAGGGTAGCAAACGGCGACAAACATCAATGACTGATCTGACATACTGGGGAAAGACGCGGACTAAATACACAGGACAAGTAGAAACTANNNNTGATATGATTACAGTCTTTTAAAAAGACTTCAGACGGCACATTGTGTACATTTACTATAGTGGTATGCTTAGATCTTTGAGATTTTTTTTATTATTTCAGCTTGTGCATACCAATATACACAAGGCAACTACATGATTAATATACACTGTTACAAGGAATGCATGTTATAAGGGAGTGGATTTGCAGTGTGCCACTGTAGGTCTTCATTTTTTAAGGAGAGCATTTTTTAAAATTCCAAATAATGGTTTGACCTTGTAGTTACTGACAGCTTGCTGCATTAGGAACCTCTGTTTGAGTGCAGTGTTCTGTTTGTATAAGGAGACTTGGCCAAAGATCCCTGGAGATAATCTCGGAAATGCTGTTCAGAGATGACATCACAGAGCAGTGTCCAAGGGAAAAGCCACTTCCCGGCTATTTGCTCAGTAGACCAACTGGCAGGTGTCCAGAGAGGCTTCTTCCTTCACATTTTCATCCCTGTGCGACACAGAAAAGGAAAAGAAAAATAATCGGCTATCCGAACATGTTCAGGATGTTTATTAGGATTTGTTTGGGCCGAAGGAGTGTCTGTCCCCTGAATCACTCGGTCATGGATTAAGAACCTGGTCTTTGTACAAAAGACTGGTATATTATGAGGCTGGGAAAAAAAAAAAAAAACTTTAAAATGGATTTCACTTTAGGAGATTGGGGGCGAAATTCAATTTCATTTTAATGTGATATTTCCACATTTTTCATTCTATTTCTTATGGAAAACCATAAAAGCCATAAAAGGATGGAGTGTACCTAAAAGACAGCATATGCAGGAATAGAGTCTCTAAGGTTAAGCAAATACTGTTATTTGCAAATGCGTAAATTTATAACAGAATTGTCTCCTAGTTCTGAGAGAGACTATATCATCCAGGTCTCAGTGTAGGTAATACCGACTCCTTTGGATAAGCTCACACTGGTGATGAACAGAAATTTAATTAATATCAATTTGTGAGGGAATATATTTTTGTAAATGAATAAAATACTCCGTGAGTAGTGAATAATATACATGTAAACATCTCATTTAGCTAATTTGTTTTAGAATTTGTTGCATATTTCTGGCTTTAAAAATTCTGTACATTTATTTCAAACTAATTTACCTGTAGTTACATATGAAAACAGCCCTGCGCTACATGTTAGTCTACTGACCGATTTTCTGTGTTTATCTGTTTTGTTACACGCACTTACGGTAATAGTGCGAGTAAGCAATTTTCAACCAAGTGAATAAATGTTTACCTTGGTAGGGAAGTGACCTATCAGAAAACAAATTTCATCCATTCTCTAAGCTGCACAATCAGCAGTCAGTACTAAAATCCCATCGTTCTTAACACTTCTTTTTTTTATAACAAATCAGTTGGAAATCTTTGAAAAGTTGAATCACTTCTGAAACGCTGTCCCCATATATTATCAGTCACTCTCTTAAAGGAGCAGCAGTACAGAATTGCATTTTGCATTTACGTTTCAGTGATGATTACATTTGTCATAATAAATAACAAATAAATAACATTCCGAGAGAAACACGGAATATTGCTGAAGTTCCAAAACCAGCGTTACAATATAATGATCTCTTTTTGACATTGTCAACAACAGAGGGCCCATGTGAAGTTATTACTGATAAGTCTTTTCTCCTGTCTTTGGAAGGTAAATTAGTTTATCGATTGGGATGAGCCTGGATGTCACTGATCATCTGAGGTTCCATAAACGAAGTGACTTTCTACTTCCTGCTGCCCTTAGACTTGGTAAAGGACCTAAGATCGCTTACCAAAGACCTAAAGATTTATGGCTGGATTTAATACTAAGTCTGATCAACGAAAAATACAGCCTTTGGGTGATGCCTTTAAGTCACGCAGAAGATTGCATCACATGCCAAGTCAGTCATTTTTTTTTCCAGTGAACGATCTATTTTAATAACTCCGAGGAGCATCTATGTGTCATATCATCAATTCATGCATATTTTATCCTTACTAAGATTAATAAATAAAACATTAATATTGTCATCGTTATTGATGCTCTTAATTTAAGACTGATTCAAATAAATTACATTAAATTGTTACGTAATATGTTGGTACCCGGAATTTGCAATTCGATTAGGTGTTGCGTGGAGGCAAAACGGTGAACGTATTTTCTCGTTTTCTTATAGGGACGGCCGCCCGTGCCAGTATCATGCAGCGATGTACGTATGAGAGCATGTGTGTGCGAGAGAGATAGATGGAGCGAGTGAGTTAGAGAGAGAGAGAGAGAGAGAGAGAGAGAGGAGGGGGGGCGATGGTAGAAGGAAATTGTCTCATGCGTTTGGATAGTGCTGCGATACATATTTCTTTAACAGAGTAGAATACCGTCGGGAAAACGGGAAGTAACAGGTTATACAGTAGAGACATGGAGATATAGGCGTAGAAATAATACATACCCTCACTCTCCGAAAGAGACGCGGGCATGATGAGAAACGAGGTTCAAGGGAATTTAGTGCCGACATGGTCTAATCCCGTAATGCCTACCTGGAGGGTGGATTCTTTCAGCAGCGATGCAGGGCAAAGGTACCACATACCTACATATTGTTGCATGACCGGTGTGTCTCTGCAGCATCCTCCACAAGTGTCTCAGTGCTGTTTGCGGTTGTTTTTATCAGCCGCCTCAGCAAGCGAGCTGAGGCATTAAAATACCGCGTTTCCCCTTTGGCAGTATTAACAGGTGTACCACTTCATATTTTGTTATATAATCGGGTACATTTTTTGCCGCCTTCTTATCTAGACTCATCATTTATTATGAGATCATTTTATGCATGTAAATGCAGCATTAAAAAAAATCAGGCTTTCTCCTAAAGTACAAGTAATTTGCAATTCCGGCTGTGTTTATTGAGCGCCAGGAGCTCTTACTGCAAACAAGGACACACGTGGGTTGGATGATTGTTGCAGGATGGCGAGCCGAAAATGCAGAGGCGTTTTGCATTTTAACCCGGTTTTATGTCAAGCGTTTCTGTGTGATTCAGACCAGGAGGCGATCCGATTTACGTCGATCTCGTTTTCAAATCTGCAAAATGTTGCATATTTAATGCATATGAGCAATTTGAAAATTAGCTTCAATTTATTGACTTGAGTATTTTTATAATGATAAAGTTGTTAACGCGCGCTATCGCGATTGTTTGTATATATTGTTTATGAGTCCCCATATAGCGGTGTTAACCTTATACTTAAATTGAGCATGCGCCTTCTTTTTAGCCTAAATATGTATTTTGTAGATTATTCTGGAATGCAAACCACGAGGTAAAAATTTTCTTTCCTTTTCTAAATCTGTAGTTCTCGGCCATTACTTTGTCTTTGGACTATTAAGAATTAGGAGAGGATTCCCTGGTAGATTGCACAGGCTCATGCGATCTATTCGAAGCAGTCATCGCTGCTTTTCGAAACAGTTACAGTTTAATAACAAATTCCCAATCATATGGATAGACTTGTTGAGATACAGCAATGTGTTATACAGCAATGTTTTTTGCAGATGTTGTGTTGTGTAAACATTTTTTTTTCCTCAGCATGAATTACCTCTGATTAGTTTAATTGAGTTTCAGATAACTGTAGATGCACCTCTGATATTATAATTGATAATTGTACCTGTTGATCATGCGACGGGTTACAAGGTTTGAAGAAACAAGCAAAGTTTATAGGGATTGAATGATGATGCAGGGTGTGCGAACTTCTGGGAAGCCAAAATATTACATAACATTTTCATGTCACTTGTTTGAATCAGTCCTAATTGAGGAAAATCAGCAATGATGTTGACGTTTCATTTATTAGTCTTATTAAGCATGTCAGTGTTCGGACTTCGCGTTAGAATTCACGAGATGAGAGCTGTGAGATAATGACACTCGATCCTCACTGAACCACTGGCCAGGCTGTACGATTAAGCGATTGGTGCATGTTTTTATGAGGTGGAATTCCTTCCTGGGACTTCATTGTAGCATGAGGAGCTAAAGTCTGTTCAGGTCTGCCTGTACAGCAAACCTGTGAGCCGGGCAGCTGCTGCCGTTTCTCTCGGCTCAGTAAAAGTAGTGCCTCTTGCAGGCAGGGGTGGAAAGTTCAGAATTAGGAAGTAAAAATACAGACCAATATTTTGTTTCAGCCAACCAATTAAGTACTGTGCATATGTGACTATTTATACTCAACTGGTTGGTAGAAACAAAATCTTGGTCTGTATTTTTACTTCCTAATTCTGAACTTTCCACCTCTACTTGCTGGTTCTCCAGCCGATCGAGAGCTGTCCTTCAGCACCACTCAGCTGCGCAGAGGAAGGGGCCAATCAGAATGAGATCAGTCAGGATGGGGCCAATCAGGATGGGGCCAGTCAGGATGGGGCCAGTCATGAGTCAGCTAAGGACATGCATGTGTTACCTCTGGCTGCTAAATGGAACATTAATGGCGCTGGTGTGTGCTAACAGTTTGGCATCTTCGGATCGCCCTTTTGGATCTTGTCAGTGTTGCAATTCTGCTATTACTGAGCGTCAGTGTGTGCCGCAAATGTACTGTAGGTTGCACTCCAGTTTTTATGCAAATCTGACTTAAATAGGTTGGCACTAAGAATGTGCAGTATCTAAAGATAGGTAGAGACTGTGATTCGTTTTGCTCTGAAATGAGCTGAATTCTCCTGCAGAAATGATGGGAGCCATTTATTTCAAACTCACAGTACTCTGTCAATATGCTAAATCGATTTAGCCTTGCCAGAAAGATCCAGGGGCAGGTATTTTTTAAAAAAAAAAAACATGATGCACAGGAGTCTCTCTTTCTCGCACAAGGATGGCTGCTTGTACTGACAAGCCAGTTGGACGGAAAGTCTGCTAGGGGCTTGGAGCTCTGCCCATGTTATTGGCAGAGGTGCACTGGGCAGCAGGAGGCCCTCCATTTATGGACCTAAGCTGGGTCACTTTCAGGGCTGCCAGTGCCTTGGGTCTCCGGAACCACGGTGAAAAATCACACCATCCCAGCTCTGTGTAGGTATGGGAAATGTAGTCATGAAAATCAAGCAGAAATTCAGGTCCTCATAACAGGGAAGCATACCTAGAACTACAAATCCCACGCTTCCATAAATTTACTGCAGCGATGTACTGTAAGAAACGTTGTGAGCTTTCAAACCTGTAAATTAGAGGAACAAGATCAAGAATCTTGATTGTTGTAATTATGTTTTATTAAATTATTATGAATGCAGATATGGTGACTGTTAAATGCCGTCTGCTCCTCTGTACAGTACAGAAGTTTTCCCATTCACCTCACATTCAGTCTCTTGCGGTCCTGAGACATGCTCTACTGTACCGTATGCGAGACAACGGGCCTCTTTCTGTTGCTGATCCAACCTAAAAATGTTTCTTCATGTTGTGCACATTGTCCACAGTCTTCCAGAAGATGATTAATCTGGGCCCAGTGTGGACTTGCCACATCCTCATTTCCAATGCTAGGTCTTTGTAGTTTCCTAGACTAAAGATATATGCTTTATAAATATATTTATTAGCAACATGGAAGCGTTATAACCCATCGTGTAAATGTATTCCTACCTTTTTTTTTAATTGTTTTAAAAAGCTGAAGCACATTTGCTGTGTCATGAATTGCCAACAAGGTTTCCTTGCATAAAGGTGAAGGTTAGGGGGAAAAAAACAATGAAAATAATACCTGTAAACTAAAGAAGGCACAATACACTGATGAGAGAAAGATTCTGCATATTTTACAGTCTGTTTTTCTTCCTGAGTGACATCCAATAATTACATGATCACGCACTATGCCTAGTGAATAATACCTGGATTTTTCTTTTTGTTTAAATTATTGCAGTATTTGCATTCCATCATAAGTAGCGACAAAGTTATACAAAGTGTTTGTTATAAATATTTGTTCTTCAGTTTCATAATAGCAAGCCGTTAATGCAAAATTAAATTAGTATTTAAGTAATGATAATGAGTATTTTGGTAATGCTTGGTATGGATGTCATGACCTAACACATTTTTTCCTTAGCATGTAAAAGTATTGATAGCATTTGTGTCTTTACCTATTGTGGCCTTGTAGGACTTTCGTGCGGCGTTAAATTAAAGCGGTTCTCTTTATGTCTGATGTCTATGGGTTTCAAAGCACATGCACGTAATGATTTTTAGCATTCTTGCTAATGTTTTTGAGTATTATACAGCCGGCCGACATCTGATGCGTTAAGTCTCCTCTCACATGATTTAAAGCAGAGAGGTAGAACTGGCTGGCAGTGATTCTTGAGGGACCCAAGTGCCTCGTCTTATATACTGTACTGTACACAGCGGGAGCAAAGTGGACCTGCCTTGTGTAAAGCTTAGTATTTATACCAGTGCAAACAGGGGCCCCTTTTTACACCAGTGACGTCCACTTTTGCTGCACAGGCGACCAGTTGAAATACAGCCTCAGAGATGAGATTGATTTTGAGAAGTCGACAAGTGAGTATGCACTCACTGCTCTGCTTCACTGAAATATCCAGGAGTACTTCACAGAGAAATTCACAGAGAAATTCACAGAGAAATTCACAGAGAAATACCCATCTCGTCCGGTGTCTCCATGCTCTAAACTCTGTGGCTGTGCTTTACATGCGGAATGCCTCTTGAAAACAGCCATCGTAACCTCCTAGTTCATTGAAAGTGCTGCTCTGCTCACCTACCTGCCAGTATCTACCTGAACCCCCACCCCCTCCCTCCCCTGCCACATATCTTCTTACTGTAACCTCTCATTCTGGCTTTTTCTATCCCTCTGCCCTGTGCTGCTTGCAGGACAGGTGTGTGTTTCAGCATCGCCCAGTCAGCAGCTTAACCGCTCGCAGACATGTCTTGTTGACCGAAGTTGGACCATATGTTGCACAAATTTCCCCACCCCGAGACATTAAACATTTGCAGTGATTTCATCCCACATCCGTGGATGGGTCAATTAGCAGAACATTACCCGTCTGAAAAGAAGAAGAGCTGTCATTAGTACTGGGAAATCGGAGAGGGCATAATGGCTTTGCTGGTGAGTTCCTTTACTGTAACCACAGAGTCGTAGGACTTTCCATACTGGGTTTTGCTGTATTAACAATACTTCCCATATTGACCATACTGGTTTTCTTGGTTCTCTGTTTGGATGATATATGACTTTTACAGTGAGGGTTGTGTACTATCCTCAATGTCTGTAGCTGTTTATTATTTGTGTACTGTACTAAAGAAGTAACATAACAATTTATTTGCTAAGCTCAACAGCAGTCAGCTTTCCATTTTCATCTGTTTTCCGGTCAGATGTGGCAGATAAAACAGTTTTTAGTCAGACAGTGCACTGCATGCGTGTCTTTGCCTGCCCCTGCTGCATCACGTATTGGTTTGTGCCTGAGAATTTTCAGTAAACCTTTCATGCAGTGTTTTTTTTCGCCAGAGATTTGGATCCTAGGGCCCAACCTACCAGTGAGCATCCGAACTGTACAGTATTATGCCTTCAGGCATAAGTATAATCTAATTTAATTTAAAAGAGGCAATATGAAGAAAGCTTCTTTTAAAAAAGGATGTTCGATGGTCTAAGGGTGCAGTTTGAATTGAAACACAGTGTGGCCGTTAGGCATGGGCCTGTGGATCCGCAGATGGGAGGAGTGGTCTTAATGGAATTTAGCTGCCCTGTGTCTTGGTGAGCTGCAGCCATGTGTTTCCTGCCACGGTTTTTTCAGCGCAGCACATGCACCAAGCAGTGGCCAATTACGAGGGCCATTATAACGTGGAGGCCCATCGTGTTTACATGCGTGGCTTCACGGTTCGAGAGGGTGATTAGCGGTCACAGAAAGCAGCGTCCTGTACTGTACCTGTGAATGAGCTGCTGTTGTCCAGGCAACAGGCCCCGCTAGTCACGGAGAGGAGGTTTTGGACGGGGAGACGCGAATGTGGCGGCTCCGCACGCAGCCCACGGACGCCGAACGCCCAGTGTGAGGAACCGACACTGCAGACATGTTTCTGCTCCATATTTAGCCACAGACTCCATTTTTTGTCACGTATTGACGCAGAAAATCATGTCAGCGAATTGCTTCGTATCTGTCTGCCAAGGTTTTATGGGTACGATCTGATGGATATGACTTATCACTTAGCAGGCTCAAAATAATAAATGATGACTTTATGAGGCATATATAACACTGGGGACACTGGGATGATGGACAGTGAGAAAAGGCTTCATGTATATTCAGAAATCAGTTATGAGAAACACTTCTAATTCATCTTAATACTTAATACTGATTTCCATTTTTGATTGAATCATTTATTATACCCGAAAGATTAATGTAAAAGTTAAATTGTACTAAGACTCTTATTTATCATGAATCCTTCTTAGTTCTTATCTGGAAGCCTCCTGTGCTTTGAAAAGCAACCAGAATCTCATGCCCTCATGCACCATCAACTCATTTTTGTGTATAGCGGTTATGGTAGCTACACTGTGCTTTAAACTAAATAAAGACTCTACAGAAAACTCAGTTCTGTTTTGAATGAAACAGGTAAAACTATACACTGCCAAGTTTTTTAACCTTTTAACCATCCATCTATCCGTCTGTCTGTCTATACATAGGGACATAAGAACATAAGAGATTTGCAAACGAGAGGAGGCCAATCGGCCCATCGAGCTCGTTTGGGGAGAGCCGCGTGATGGTGTATCATCGCTAACGAGCAAAATTGCAATCTTTGCTTTGCTAAAATATCAAGGAGGTATGAAAACAAGTTCGAACAGCACAAGTAATCTTAATAAACATCTAAAAACTGAACGTAAGAAAGAGTAAGAAAGTAATTGCCACCGGCAGCGTAAGAATGACCACCCACCCTCGCGCAGTCATAATAACAGAAGCTGTGCCCCAGTATGTTGTTCCGGATGACAGCATGTCTTAATGGTGGGGCATAATACACTGTGGTGTGGGATGTGGCGCAAAAAGTGATGCACTGCTTTGGATGGTTTTAAACGACCCTCAGAATGTTTTTATATCAGAAGTCACAATGAAATCCGGTGGTCTGATCCCTCATTTTCCACAGAGGCTATTAAAGGACAATGAGCAGAACCTCCTCCCCCCACCCCCATCCACCCCACACCCACACCACGCATTACAAATGTATCTATAGTGCATTATAGATGAGAGCTTCATAAGGCAGTCATAATGCATAATAAACATGGCTATAATGTGTTATGCCTTTTTATAAACATTTAGCCATGTTCATAATATTTTAGGAATGCATTATGAATGTGTGTATAAATCACTAAAACCGTGGCCTTAAATAAAATATTACCAAATACTGCATGGTATTTTTGTAGACAGTGCCCAGCCCTAAATGGCATCGGTGGGTACTGTAAAGCGAGCATCAGTACTCGTCTGAAAAGAATGGCATCGGTGGGTACTGTAAAGCGAGCATCAGTACTCGTCTGAAAAGAATTGCATCGATGCATCCCTAATTTGATTACATTCTAAATAATTCTGTGTATGTTGTCACGTACGGCTGGCAAGGCGAGCGGGCAAGGAAACGAAACTAGCCAGAAGGACGGGGAAACGGGGGTTTAATCCACAGGCAC
>JAODKE010000125.1:16457543-16500563 GCA_026779605.1 Mormyrus hasselquistii
ATATAAATAAAATGATACATCATATTGTGCTGTTGAGTCCCTGTAAATCACCGCAGGGGAAATTCCTTCATGATAGCCCAGGTCTGAATGTGGTTTTCTTTTTGTTGCTACAGCAATAAGGTAGTAGAAAGGTGTGAAAAGGTCATAAAAAAAAACACAGCAACTGCAAAAGTTGTGAAGTGAAGTTTGAAAACAGCCTCTGCCAGAGCCTAGGAAGGTTGTCACATACTCACTAGCAGTTAAGGTTAACCCAGTAATGTCTACATTTCTTTCACAAGCTTAACTCACAGTTCTCTGTAGTTTGTGATGCAAGTTACTTATCATTTGAATAATGTGTGAATATTAGGTTATCTGCGCAACATAACTTTGCCAAGATAAATTTGCTTGTAAATATTGGTTTTGTTTTGGGTGAGTTGAGAGAGACTATTGAATGACAGCATGGAATGTACAATTTATACTAAATATTGTCTATCATGAGATTTAACAGCTGCCTGTTGACCCAGCCTTAGTGTGTCTGCGACAACTTCACTGAAGCCCCTAGTATTTATGTGTTTATTTTATGTTCATGAAATTTTTCATTGGCAACGTGCTTATGAACATTAAAAAATATTAGCTGAGTGCCTTTCAAATGAGCTGAATGTTCCGATATCGAAAGTTCGGGAAGTAGTTCTGAGCAAATAACATTATATCAACATGTTGTATTACTGAGTGACCTGAAACAATCTTGCATTTCTACTTAAAAATGCTTTTTGCTGCTTTCCTGCTGTACTGTCATTTGCTAATGTGAGCTTAATGGTCTTTGATTAGATCTCTACCGGCAAACCAGCCCATTAGAGCAATCACAGTATTGCACATCCTTTGGGAAATCAGCGACGACAAAAAGGTTGACCGGCCAGCAAAAGATCTGCAGCATGGCCTTAGTAAAATCATTAATGAACTAACGGGATTTTTCTCTGCATCACTTCTATATCTACCAATGTTTGGTAGATGGTTGTCTACCAGTATATTAAAACATTATCACATGGGGATCTGCAATGTATGCACCTTTCAGATTACGCCTTTATTACTATACGTAAATGTGTATTACTGTAGCTCTGTCCATGTATATGTTAGTGTTTGCTGCCTATTTATCAGGCTAGCATGAATCCTACAGCTGTCTGGCTTAAAACTAAGCTGTCAAGTATCTGTAACAGTAAACATCATGATTTTGTCGCCCATAAATCAGGTTTAGCCGTTGCGAGCATCTTCACACTGAAATGTCTTGCTGCTCCCGCACCAATGTCCCACGTGGATGTTCTCCCACCTGGCAGGTCTCAGAATCCGGATCTTCAACTTTTGCCTGAAGCTGCTGTCGTGCCTCCTCTATATTGTGAGGGTCATGGATGAACCTGAAGCCGAGAGGTGAGCTTCTGTATCTTAGCGACGTCAGTATCATTGCAAAGAGATTTAACAGCGAGTGCATATTAACCGTGCGAGACAAACAGCATTAGAACTGATTGTCAGTTAACCTAACCGATAAATGCTCTTAGTCTACATTGATTGGTGGATGATTGCTGCTTGTAGGAACATATATACATATGCTCCTCAGTTTACGGTGCATTTATGGACCATCATAAGTTGAAAATACCACAAGTTCAATAGGAATACGGTGGGGCACACTTGACTGTTCAGTAGACATAATGAGCTTTGGCTAAACGCGAGAAAAAAATAGTGTTCAATACATTGTTAACTACTATATGAGATGTTTATGCTTGCGATCGCTACAGAGATGAGAAGCGTGACTGAGTGGATGCTGCAATCACCCAGCATCAATAGTAAATATCGTGCGGCATATCGCCTGGGAATAGATCAAAATTCAAAGCGTGGTGGTTACTGAATGTGCATCACTACCGCGCCGTCATAAAGTCTAAGTATTGTAAGTCACACCATTCTGAAGCAAGGAGCATCTCTATTTGCTTTTTGATGTATGCACAGTTAGCTAGAAATGATTTTTGCCAGTCAGATATTATTCTGGTGTCCCTTCTATACCTTATGACAGGGGAAAGGCAGATGACTCAGGAGGAACTATATCTGTAAACCACAGGTGATGCTTAGGGCCAAAATTTGACAAAATGATTTTGTTTTATGATCTTACAAAAAGCAGACAATAATTTAAAAATCTGATGTGCGATTTTGTGTTGATTTTTCTGAATGTGGCAGCATTGTTTCGGCCTCAGAAAGTCATTTTATGATTTGAGGTCGATGTGGTGGCTAAACGGATTTTCACCCAGCTTGTGACAGGTGAAGCTCCTGAGGTTTGTGACAAAGTATTGCCAACTTGACATGCGGTTCTTCCTCGTTTCTTCTGGATTCAGTGTGGACTCCAGTGTGGGCTCTCAGAGGAACAACACAGACTTTGAAAAGATCAGCTGGTGAGGGTGTTTGCCGGGGGGACCCTTTCAACTGGGACAGTGACTGGGCACTGCACTCACCGCTAACTGCTGGGCCTGACTGAAACTGTAATGAAGGCAAACATAGAAGATCCTGCTTCTTATGGAGCTTTTTGACAGCTTCCCGTCTCATCGTCTCATCCAGAATAGTCCTGACTTTACACCATTTGTATATTAGACTTTATATCATGGGTGTCAAAGTCATGTTCATTTTTTGTTAGGGGGTTCAAGTTCTACTCTAATAACAATAATTGATACTTTATTGGTCCCCATGTGGAAATTGTCTTTACGCCTCCCTCAACTTGCTCTTTGTAGAGTAAGCTGTCCGCAAAGGGCAGCCACCTGTTGGGGCGCCCAGGGAGCTGGGGGTTAAGGGCCTCGATCAAGAACCCCCAGATGTGCTGGTTTGAACTAGTGACCTTCTGATTACAGGGACACAGGCTTAGCCCACTGAGCCACACACTGCCCCCTATACATGCATGCATGGTCTCAATGTGTCACATGGGTTTTCTCCTGCAGTCCATAAACATGCTCGGTTAATTGGTGTCTCAGTTCCCTGTAGTTTGTGCATACACTCGCTGAGCGCTTTATTAGAAACACTCTGATAATATTCTGGGTAGAGCCTCCATTTGCTCTCAACATAGCCTCAGTTCTTTATGGTATGGATTCCATAACATGTTAGAAACATTTCTTTGAGATTATGGCCCGTGCTGACATGTTTGCGTCAAGCTGTTCCTGCAGATTTGTGAGCTGCATTTCCATGGTGCAAATTCCCCGGTCTACCACATACCAGATCTCCAGATCTACCACATCCCAATTCTCCCAGTCTATCACATTCCAAATCTCCCAGTGTACCACATTCCAAAGATTATGTTGGATCCAGGTATGTTTACTGGGAAGACCACTGGAAACCTTTGAAATCAATGTTCATTAAAGCAGTTTGTGACGAGGTGCATTGTCATGCTGGAATTATAAGAACATGGGTTAAATTGTGGCCATCGAGGAATGTACCAGGTCAGCAACAATCTTCAGATTGTTACAGGCATTTAGTGATTATTGATTGGTATTAATGGGCCCTAAGTGTGCAAAGACATTTCCCACACCATTACACTACGACCACCAGCATGGACTGTTGACACTACGCAAGTTGGTCCATGGATTCATGCTGATAATGCAAAATTCTGACCTGATCTGATCTCCGGCAGAAACGAGGTTCATCGGACCAGGCTACATTTTTACAATCTTCAACTGTGCGATTTTGGTGAGCCTGTGCCCACTGTAGCCTCAGCTTTCTGTTTTTGGCTTACAGGAGTAGCTCCTGACATGGTCTTCTGCTGCTGTAGCCCATCTGCCTCAAGGTTATCTGCGTTACCATAGACTTTCTGTTAGCGCAGATCAGCCTAGCCATCCTCCTCTGACCCGTCTCATCAACAAGGCATTTCTGTCCACAAAACTTTTTAGTCTTTCGCACCATTCTGAGTAACTCTAGAGACCGGGGGAAATCTCAGAAGATCAGCAGTTACAGAAACACTCAGACCAGGCCGTCTGGTACCAACAATCATGTCATGGTCAAAATCACTGAAATTACATTTGCACCCTGTTCTGATGTTTGATGCGAACATTACCTGAAGCTCCTGACCTCTACCTACATGACTGCATTCACTGCACTGCTGTCATGTGATTGGCTGATTAGATAATCGCATTAATAAGCAGGTGCTGAGGTGTTCCCTATAAAGTGCTCAGTGAGTGTATGTGTACCCTGACAAACCCGCTCCCCTCTGGGGTGAAGTCCAGCCTGTGGCCTGTCCTGCCTGGGACAGGCACTCCATGACCACATCCAGGACAAGTGATTGGAAGATGAATGAGTCTATTGCTGCGTTATTCCTATGTTCGTCTGAGTTGCTCTGAGTTTATTAGACTGCGATATGAGAATTTGAGTTAAATCCCTATGTGATTAAATACAAATGCAAACACTTTCATTGTGTTTTTGTGCCTTTTCCTCAGAATAACAGTGATTCATTTTACCCTCATAGGGACAAGATATTTTGGGTTAACCGCAGGCTGCCGGTGTGGGCCATACAGGTGAGTTGGGAGTCATGGCTGCAGGACAAGATATGCTGTCAGGCATAACTTCTCCACTGAAAGCAAATTTCCTTGATTTATCCAAGATTTGCAGCCTAGAGTACAGCTATAACCAGTCTATATATCTGAATTTTTCCTGGAGCAGGTGAGGGAAGGTCTTTAATTGAGGGCACAGCCTTTAATCTTAAACTCTTAAGTGCTTACGTGGGTGTCACGCTCAGCTCGTCCGATCCTCGTGTGTTACCCACGTGTACTACCTCGATTGTGATCACCTGTTGCCTGTTATTTTCGGCTTGTCCTGGCAGGCAGATGAGGGTTTATTACGGGACCAACAGGGCAGACGGCGACAAACATTAATGACAGATCTGGGGAAACTAACTCGGACGCATGGGTAATGAGGGGGCGTGGCACACATGAGGATCGGACGAACTCTGTTATTATGACATAATTTAAAATAATTTGCTGGTATCGAAATCAGGAGAAGGCCTCAGCCTTGATCATACGTTTTGCCTTTTATGTAATGCAAATAGAGAGGACTGTGTTCTTGAACACGTGGCTCCTTCAGGGATGTGCCAGCTGACTGATGTGGTACGATGTGGCACATCCACCGTTCCTGATGACAGAACACACATTTCCTCCCTGTCCTAGGTGATCGTGGCCATTATCAGTTTCCTTGAGACGATGCTTTTGACGTATCTTAGCTACAAGGTAAGTTTTTCTCTAAGCTCTTTAAAAAATAATTGCTGCCATTATGTCCAAGGTGCGAATGGACCTGAATATGATTCACGCTGAACGAGGGAACTTCTTAGTGCTACAGACACTGTGGGAACCTCAAACAGCCGGCAGCGCAATCTTTTAATTGACTTACTGATTAAAAATTCATGCAATAATCACCAAACTCACACATCTGACATGACACTCACGCTTTCTCACTTTTACGCTCATGCAAGAAATCTTACGGCAAATCTATATTATTTCATCATGAACCTAAAATTAGCTATATCAAAAGCATTGGGGTAGTCTGCACAACCTACAGACTATTTGCAAAGTAATAAAACTCTTACATACTTGTAAATGTGTGTGTAGAAAATCTCACTCCAGCCAGCTGACCAAAGTTGGCAATTTTGTAATTCCAAAATTAAAAATTGATAACTTTTTGATCAGAGGATGGATGTTCACCCCTTTTTTTGGGTAAATATTATTCACAAAACACAGAAAAGGCCAAATAAACCGTGTCTAATGTGTATGTTCTTACAGACGACATTGGCTTGTTTCATTGCTTCTAGGGGAACATTTGGGAACAGATCTTCCAGGTGTCCTTTATCCTAGAGATGATAAACACAGTGCCCTTCATCATCACGGTGAGAATATGTGTGGGTGAGATTCACTGTGTTGTGGGAGTGTGCGGTGGGTGTGTGTGGGATTAGCTGTGTTGGGGGAGTGTGCGGTGGGTGTGTGTGGGATTCGCTGTGTTGTGGGAGTGTGCCATGGGTGTGTGTGGGATTAGCTGTGTTGGGGGAGTGTGCGGTGTGTGTGTGTGGGATTAGCTGTGTTAGGGGAGTGTGCGGTGTGTGTGTGTGCGTGTGTGTGGGATTTGCTGTAGTTACTGTAAGTGGTGACACACTGAAACACACCCAGATTCCACCAGGCCACTCATTGTTACTCTGAAAGGCTGATTCCTTGCCATTCCACTGACATTTCCCTCTGCTTTATAAAGCTACTCACTCATAAATTCAGACAGAGGACTATGTCATCTCAATTAATATGATCCCCACAACTAAGTCTCAAAAATTAGTGGATTTGTCCTTTCTATTGTCAAAAATTGGGTAAAATTAAACGTGTGAATTTGTGTATGAACAATTGAAATGTGATTTACGTCTATTACTGTGTACTGTCCCCAAAGGAGATACAGGGATATGCTAGTCTAACCACTGATTTTAATATCACAGAACTTTAATGATGAAGCATTTTACACCAAAACTCAATATCCATTTGAAGAAGCCCGTGTCTTTGGGAATTGTGTCTTGAATGGGATTTGTTTTGAAATTCTCTAACAGCAGAATTCTTCTTGCATTTATATAACTTTCTTGCAGGTATTCTTGCGTGATCTGAGAAGTATTTTTATCCCAGTGTTCCTCAACTGCTGGCTGGCTAAGAGCGCGTTAGAGAACATGATAGTAAGTTTACATGCATGCAACTGGATCCCTGACGCACCCAGCCGTGCACCTAAATGGGTGTTTATGGGCTTTCTGTTGTGTACACTGTTGATGGTATCATGGGAAATGTGGGATAGGACTGTGCAGATCCATTTGCAGTCTGTTTCCATCTATGGGTATAATTGTGTCTAAGAAGGAGACGGTAATCCAAATTGATATCACTCTTATTTAGTGACCATTTATCAAATGTAATTCACTTAAGTAATAAAGAATGAAGCTTTAATAGTGCGATTGACCTCAGAATATGACATGCTTTTTGGAATAAGCTTGAAGGACTTGAATGTTGTGCATTTTTCTTTTGTTCCAGAATGATCTGCATCGAGCTATACAGAGAACACATTCTGCCATGTTCAACCAGGTCCTCATCCTCATTTGTACTCTGCTCTGCCTCGTTTTTACTGGGTACGTTTCTTTTTTTCCTGTCTCTCCCTCTCTCTCCCTATTCTTCACTGGTTTTCCAGTGATGGGATGCTGAGTGGCCTATACACATGGTATACTGTACATGGTTAGGTAATGGGATGCTGAGTGGCCTATAAACATGGTATACTGTACATGGTTAGGTAATGGGATGCTGAGTGGCCTTGATTGTGCAATTTTCCAACACCTATGACAACTTTTCACGAAAATGTTCCTCCACTGCCAATACTTGGTGCTGAGTCAGAACAGAACTTGACTTTTGTGCCTGGTACCATTTCAGTTCAGGCTTCCTTCACCGAGGTTGTTCTTGACAGTATATTGCATAAACTCACCACACTGTCAATGAAGGAGTGAGATCCACCCTGAACTGTTTTCAGAACTGTTCTTTCTATGAACGTAAGTTAAATAATGGAGGGAGAAATGTAACAGATGAAGGATGAAGTCCGAGGATTTTTCTCTGTTTAGGTGAATGTGAATGCTTGAGTCCTGTGGGACGTAGAGTGTCTGAACTGATAGGCTGCTACACATCTGTGGTCAACTCTTCTTAAAATTGTTTACTGGTGCCTTTTCTGTAATACATTTTGAAGTCTGTACTAAGCACTTCAGAAGTTTTATATGCAATTGTTTTTCCATTTGCTTTGTAACTAGTAATGTTTAATACTAAATTCAAAGTGTTAGTTTATTTTATTCCTAACTCTGGTTGAAATCAATTTGATTGCTATTTGTTTTATGTACATCATTGTTTGTCTGTCATTTGTGTAAGTTTGCGTTTTTTATTGTTTTGTTCAGAAATGTGCAAAATATGACTTTGGAAAATAATATTTGCGTAATATTTGAGTTTACGTCTTATTATGTGAAACTATGCAACCAAAGAGACATTCTTTGGCTCAGTGGGTTAGGATGGTGTTTTTGGACCCAGTCCTTGGTGACCCCCCCCCCAGATGGTTTGTGTTTTTGCTCTCTCCCGGCTGTGTGGTTGGAGCTGGGAGGGAGCAGAACCAGTTTGAGAAACACTGAGTTCTTGTGATTGGACAGGACTTTGCAGTTGGGCCCTTGAGCAAGGCCCATATGTGCACACACACACACACACAAATATATGAACACACATACAAACACGCCTAAAATATTAATGAAAGGGTAAGTTAGTAGTCTGCTTAAAATTGGCATATCCTTATATTTATTAAATCCGGTTAGCAAATGCTACTGTTTTGGTAAATCGTGGAAGCGATAAGCACTGAAGTGGCGGTGAAGAAAGGAGCAGCTCCACAACTTTTAAAAGAGGAGATATTGTGGATAAACTAGCTAAAAAGATATTGGTGGTGTGGCTGGACTTTTTTGCAGTTTAAAGTCTGACATGTTATTTTGGTAAATATAGCTTTCATTTTTATTTCAGTTCACAAATTATTATTGTTGTTTTTTTTTTTTAGTTTAGTTTCTATTTTCTCTTCATTTTTGGTTTATGATAACAATGGTCCCAAGAAGCCCAACCTGTACAAACACACATCGGCACCATAAATCCATGACAAGTTAAGCCCAGTTTTTAGCCAAAATGTTTTGTCAAACACTTATTCAATTTAGCCCTGCTTGTTCTCAATTTCATCCCATATGAATATGGGATCAGCACATAACTAACACTTACTGGTTAATTAACGCATTACGTTAGCGTGTAGTACTACATTTTTGTGTTCCCTCAAGTAAAGTGTCACAAATTTTACTGCATCTAAAAAGAGAAGATAAAAAAGCAGATAAAATAGAAGTAACATTTTACTTGTCAGGGCACAACTAATTTAGTTACTTAGTTACTACTCAGGTACCAATCATGAAATAATATTGCGGCTGCATGAAATACTTAAACCCTTTGAAATGATTGATTAATGATGAATGAATATGGAATCAATATGTAACTAACACTTAGTTACTGGTTAATTAAGGCATTAATTAAGCGTGTACTACTATATAACATGTGGCCCCCTTAAGTAAACTGGATCTCCTTTGTACAGTAAGAAGCAAAAACAAAAACCGAGACTAACACACTGGATGATGAGTTTGAGCTCAGATATCAATGTAGGAATATGTGATTACCTAACTGCGATGGAAGTGGCCGGTGATTGTCAGCCGTCCAGGCAGAGATGTGTCCAGACATGCAGTAGCTCAGGAAGAAACTTGAGTATCAGAGGAGAAGAGACAAGAGACAGAGCAGTATTGACATGTGGTAGTGATGTGAAGGGGACATGCCAGAATTTGGGATGTGGTCTACTGGGAAAGAGGAAGAGATCCGACAGAGCCAGCAGTGGCACCGTGAGGCACTGTGGGACACTGGGACACCAGCAGAAAGGGGCCGACCACTTACTGGGACCCCTTACTGGGACATGAAATGCCCGATTCATGTCAGGGTGGTACTTGTTATTTCCAGCTTAGCAAACAGCATGGAGGGTGGTCAGGTAATTTGCCGTATTAAAGGAAAGCAGACATGACTCACATGGAGAGGACTAAGCAGACTGGAAGGCTAAAGATTGTGTTTAGCTTTTTAAAGGATTTCTTAGGTTTTTTTCAGTTTAAGTAAAATTATTATTGACGGTGAGCAGAAGATACTGTTTGTTTGGTGGGACGTTTGTGCATGATTTTGGGGTACCAGGTCACGCCCTCTTTTCACTTTATTTATCTCCCTGACCTTCATTTAATAATACCTGTTTCCTTTGCGATTTCTCATTTAAATGAAGGAACATGTGTTTCAAACCCCTTGTCTCTGTCTTCTTATGTGTCATTCTGTCCTCACTGTCTGGAACTCATTATCTCTCACTGTCACACTTCGGTCTTCAAGTGGTCAAATTATGACAATTCAAATAATTATCTGCCGTGTTACAAAGGAGTCCTCATCACTGACCACGAGATGTCACAACCGATTTAATTTTTTAATTGGATTAATCAAACAAATTGAATTTCAATACCTGTTATTATTTTATCTGCACATGCATGATGATGTTGTTTTGCATGATCTGGCAGGACGTGTGGGATCCAGCATCTAGAGAGGGCAGGGAAGAATCTCTCTCTGTTCAAGTCGCTATATTTCTGCATCGTCACCTTCTCTACGGTGGGATATGGAGATGTCACCCCTCGGATCTGGCCGTCCCAGTTGCTGGTGGTCATCATGATCTGTGTGGCTCTAGTAGTGCTCCCCCTTCAGGTACGACAATAGTTTCTGCTTTACTGTCCTGATGGATCTAGAGTTTAATTTGTGCCCCCCTGGGTCCCTGGCAGGTGTATTTCTAGGTAACATCTCCCACATATGAAAAACATAGAAATATAGAATATAGAAATGTCAATACCGTTAAATAATGGTATTTAACTTAGAAATGATGGTGGAAACAGACAAACCAGCTACAATGTTATTTGAAAAATATCTTGAAGAGTATAGTTTAAGATTTCGATGTTTTTCACACCTAGTTATCATCCTGAGGTACCTTTATGAATGTTTACAAATGAGTATCTGTATAATTTGACATTTGCTGTCATAGTAATTGCTTTGCTTTGATTCATAACAGTTAGATTTCAATCAGCCTTTGTCAAAAACCTAATGGAAGGACATTGACAGATCCCTGTGGAAACTCTTAATTTCCCATGTGTTTCAAACGCGTCCCTCAGCAGCTTCTTAATCCACTGGTACGCCCCTTTGACTCTTACTGAGAAGCATATTAATATATGCTTCTTTTTGCTCTATTACCAGCCTTGTGGTACTTTTGCGCACTAGTACGTTTGAGCAATCCGACGCGCTGAGACATGTGTAAGACATATTACACTACAGGATACAGTCCTTTTAAATTACGCAGAAATGAAAAAAGACAGCAAATTAGCAGAAACACTGTTCATTTAATTATCACAAAAACGACTTTATTCCATGAGGATTTTTTCCCTTTAAAGTGGCTTTCTCATCTAAAGCAGTTAAACTAATTTTATGAATTGCGAGTCAGGTGAATCTGTTTCTAGTTTGAGGAGCTCATGTACCTCTGGATGGAGAGGCAAAAGTCTGGGGGAAACTACAGCCGACACCGCGCTCAGACGGAGAAGCACGTGGTGCTGTGTGTCAGCGCGCTCAAGATCGACCTGCTCATGGACTTCTTGAACGAGTTCTACGCTCACCCCAGAATTCAGGTAAAAACTGCTTCAGGGAGAAAAATGGTCTAACCAGAAGCCTTCTTTGTGTACGAAAAATCAATCTGGGAAGCAAAGAAAAAGTCAAAGGCACCTTTAGTAACACTGTTCAATTTAGACTCTCTCTGTATCTCTCTCCTCTTCATTCTGCAGGATTACTACGTTGTGATCCTCTGTCCTACAGAGATGGACATTCAAGTACGCCGCATTCTTCAAATCCCACTCTGGTCGCAGAGAGTTATCTACCTTCAAGGTTCTGTGTTAAAGGACCAAGATCTATTGAGGGCCAAGTGAGTAGTCATATACTGGAAAAAAACCCTCCTCTCTCGTCATCTCTTCAGACTAACTCATTTTTAAATGTCCGCAAAACAGAAGTTCAAAAGTTCTTCAGTTTTCTTTTTATCTGAAAATAGGCTCACAATTATAAGGTTTGACTCAATTCTTTCCATACCCTTTTTTTTCTGAGTGTGTGGGCGTCCTTTTCATTAAAGTTTGGCTGCAGCTATATTCTTCTCCTCGAGGGTTTTCAAACTGGCTTTTCACAGTGGGGGTCCTTATTCCTTGACTGGCTCGAAGTTCTGTTGACCTGTGAATTGAGTAGCTGGCTACAATTGCTCACTGACGCCTATTTAGATATTATCATGGAATCAAGGATTTAATTAACTCTTACTTTTTTACCAGGGCTGCTTTGAAAAGATCGATGGTAGCTTTTATTGAGCGTGTTATCCCGTGGCACCATGTCAGGCTTGACATAGGTTGAGACTCACTCACGTGGTGTTTTGAGATCTTTATAAGGTAGGGGACCCTTTTACTCCATCACTGGTAATGACTTCTCCAATTTCATAGTAATTCAGTCCTTATTGATAAAGCCACGAAAGATAAGGACCGATCTGGTAAGTATCAGCTGAGAGGTGGATTCTCGGCATAATTGTATTATCGATGCAAACCATTTAAAGATCCTTAGCACCTCTTTCACGCCCAGGACATCACTGTTGTCCAGGATATCAAATCAGAAGTCTCATGAATGATTATCGGGCTGCGGGATTTTTTTAAAAAACATTTTATTCAGATTTTCCAGAAGTAAAAATACCCAACATAAAGCAAAACAATAAAATCAAAAAGCAAATGACAGCAGATACTATCACATTACGGTGTCATATGCACCAATACAGAAAGAAAGTATTTTCCGGAATAGGGGATAGAATGGAAAGGAAAATATGAGTGAAATAATAACGGGAACAAAGGAAAACGGCGTTGAACAGACTTACCTGCTCTGGGAGCCAGCCAGAGGACAGAATATGCTTTTAACATACAGTAAAACTTTTACATTACTTTTATTTTTCTCATTTCTTTTTATTTTTTCCTGATTAGAAATGGTATTTTACTAAAGTCTTTAAATCTGAGTAGTACATGTATTTGTTCGTGAACTGCATTGGACTCTTAACGCTGTTATATTGCTGTCGTTTATTTTTATTGTGTATTTGTATAACTATGCACGTGTTTTTCTTTATGTTGCATTTCATTGTGTGTTTTCTTCAGAAGCGCTAATTTCCTACATTGTGAGTATCGTTTTGTAGACACTGGCTTTGAATAAGCGATCCGTCGATTTGCTTGGCTGTGTCATTAATATCTGCGTCTTTCTGTTTTTCCGATGGGTGTCCTTTCCTCGTTTTTCTGCTGAGCCTCCCCATCTAATTTGTGATTTTCTCCCTTGCAGGATGGATGATGCTGAAGCCTGTTTCATACTGAGTAGCAGAAACGAAGTGGACCGCACAGCTGCAGTAAGCAACACACTGATGCTAAACGCACTCACACTCTTCCATGCTTAATCACACTTAACCCATCATTTTAATAATAATACACTTGATTGTGCTTCTGTGGAAGTCTGGGTCGTCACGGCTCTTACCGCATTTCGTCTGTTTTTTATATAGTACTAATTAAAAACCACATTACATGAATCTCATCCCAGCTCCCCACAGGACACCCCGACAGACATATGTTTGGGCTGATTAGCAAAACATGTGCCTGTGTGTGAACGTGTGCCTGTGTGTGAACGTGTGCCTGTATTTGCCTCCCTACAGCTCTGTGCTGAATGAATGTTTGGAAGATGGATGGATTGAATGAATTGCTTTTTTGTCTGGTCCACCTATTCCATTATACCATGGAAATAATATCGTGAAAAGATATAAAAACAACTGTAATTACTATAATTTCTGACCAATCAAAGTCACACTTTTTTATATATCTGCTACTAATATCTAACCCTTTGCCTACCTCTCTGGCAGGATCACCAGACCATCCTGAGGGCTTGGGCTGTAAAGGACTTTGCCCCAAACTGCCCTCTCTACGTCCAGATCCTCAAACCAGAGAACAAATTTCATGTGAAGTTTGCTGGTGAGTCACACGTCCATGTAAGACTGCTCTTCAGTACCACGGACAGCTGCCACATCTTGGCAGAAAATAGCCAACCTCATCGAACAAGTTTATACCATGAGTCATGAATTTGGTGAAATCTGGAGAACCTGAAAACAGCAGTAAATACATTAATTATTCTCTCATGTGAACCGTTAAGATGAAGCACGATGGAACAGCATTGAGGGAGATATGGGTATATATGATTTTCGGTTCAGAATGACACCATGTTAACTCTGAATTTACATTTCTGTTTCAGATTATAGAGTCTCATGAGTGAGAGTTCAAATATGTGCTGGTTTAAATGGATTTTTGGTTTTAATACTTGCATCATGTAGTCTCTGGCATAGTTTTCTGTTGACTATAAAATCTCATCATCTTCCCACTACTTGCGTAGCAGCCCCATGCAGTTCGACGTCTCTTTATCTTGGCCACAGATTTTAGCTCATGCTAGGCGATCTCCTGATGTTTCCCAGCCAGCTAGGAGATAATCCCTCCAGCATGTCCTGGGCCTGCCCCAGGTCCTCTGCCAAGTGGGACGTGCCCGTGACAGCTTACTTGAGAGCCATCCAGGTGACATCCTTATAAGTTGCCTGAACCACCTCAGCTCACTGCTCTTGTTTCGAAGGAACACTGGCTCTATTTTCAGAATCCGCCAGATCTCCAGGCTCACACTGTCACAGAAAGTGAGTCTAGCACACATACAAGGCCTTATTCCAGCCACTTTTATTGTAACCATATAGTTTTGGTCATTATTCACAGCTCATGACCATAGGTGAGGATATCTGTCCGTCAATCCCACACATTCTCTCACTCAATAACAAAACCCCAAGGTACTTATAGTAAGGGCAGATTCTCCCGCCTCACTTGAAAGGAGCAATCCACTCTTTTACAAGAGAGGTCCTCGCCTCGGATTTGGAGGTGCTGACTCTCATATCCGCTTATTCACGCTCAGCATCAAATCACTCAAGTGTGTACTGGAGGTCCTGGTCATATGAGACTAAAAGCACAACATCATCTACAGAAAGATGGGGTCACTTTAACCCCTCTTACTGGATGCCCTTCCAGCCATGCGTGCATCTAGATATCCTGTCCGTGAACATCTGAAGTAGGATTGGAGACACAACCTCAAACGGTTTTGGCTCTTACTGCATTCACAAAGGGACCGATCGGCATGCAATAGCAGCCATGGTGCTCCATATTCCTGCAGCACCTTCCACAGAATCTACCCAGTCCATAATTTACATTGTTCCAGCGGGTGCTGTCTTATCTCTGCTACCTTGGTGTGAGCTGGAGGCTAAGAAGAACTATTGTGACTGCCCCTTACTAAAAATAGAGACCACTTCTCCTTTTCGCCAGTGTGGAGGTAACTGACTTCCATGCAGCACTGAAGAGGTCGGTCAGCCACCATAACCCAACAACTTCTCTCGGCACGCGGGCAAATTGTTTTTGGGGGTGTGAGTTTCATTCGTTGTGCACAGACCTGGCCACCAGGCGCTCTATGGTGTTGCCCCCAGCACTCTGGCTCCAGGGGCGGGTTCCCCTAACCCAGTTTTTGGGTGGTTCCGGTTCCTCTCGGCCACTGAGGGCTTCTCCAAAAAGTCCAGTCCACCCTATGGAGGCTGTAACAGAAGTTCAAGCCGTGGATGACATAGGTCTGTAGACTGTTATGTCCCGCAGAGCCCTTTGTCACTTTAAGGTCACATTTCTCAGAGAGTTGATTATACAGCTGACCCTTCGGCATCGGGACTTTCCCCATTGCGGTTTTGATATAAGAAGTTATGCAAAAGGAGTTTTGCAGAAGCCAGCAGAGGACAGAGAAAAAGTTTAGTAACTCATAAACTTGCAGTAATCTTTGTATCTCAAGTTTCACGCCAAGGGGACCAAAGAATTTCATGCAGTTTTTCCAGATGACGGGGGGCCTATGTCCCTAACTCCCGTGATGTGGAAGGGTCATCTGTAAACTGTTGATTTTGAATTCCAGATCATGTTTTAGTCTGTATGAAAAGCTTTAAAGATACTATGTAGGCTGCTAACTGCAATTATCTTTCTGGTTTCAGATCATGTGGTCTGTGAGGAGGAGTTCAAGTACGCTATGTTGGCTCTGAACTGTGTGTGCCCAGCTACGTCCACACTGGTCACGCTCCTCGTCCACACTTCCCGTGGACAGTAAGTAACCTAGTGTTGAGTGACTGCTAGCAATTCTGTCTAGTCCGCATCCTCTCTGCACATCTACATCATTTTGCTGTAAGAGTTTGTTCCTACAGTAACACAGTGATTATGGTACATTGTTGCAGTTGTCAGACTGTACAAAAACATAAAGTCTAAAAATCACAACCACTACATTTCTATGTGCTACTAACACTACTGCTGTTCATTGGCATACTGTTTTATATTTTTAGGTCATGTTTAAGTTATACATTTATACAAATTCATTAGGGAATTTTCAGAAATCTGTTTCTCTTGTCTGTATGGAGTAACGTTTTTGCATGAATCTGACTGTGCGAGGCTGAGAATCTCAGTTTAATCTCATAACACGTACAACTGAATCATGCTGATAAGCTGAGAGATGATGGTACATTATGTCGTTGGGTATAACACAGCTTCTGCTGACTTGTGGATTAAAGTGCTGTTGAAACAAAGTTTAAACGGGACCAATGCAAATGTTGAATATCAGCCATTGCGAATGTGTATCACTGCAAGTTTGCAATGTAATTTTGATGAAATGCCACATGGGATGTGAATCTAACTGGAGTCCATGTACCATTATAATGTGTTTAGAAGCACTTTGCAAAAACTGGTATCAATCACACTCCCAGAGTTGGGTAATTCAGGTCCAGAGAGTAAAAGTCCAGACCGGGATTTTGTTTCAACAAACCAGTTGAGTGACTCTGTGACTGTGACTCCTTATGCTCAACTGGTTGGTTTAAACAAAATCCCGGTCTGGACTTTTACTATCCGGACCTGAATTACCCAACTCTGTATATTCCCCACTGACTGACATGTTCCTCGAGTTCAGTATTACTTATAGTCATATAGGAGATGTCAGTTGTGTCAGATGATTTGAAACCATAAGAGGCAAAAATTATATGATATAATAGTCGGATGGTGCTGGATATTGAGATGCATTTTCTTTCTTCCCAGGTTAGACTTGTTGTCAGAGAGCTAATTTACCTAATGGCCCAAGTGCATAGTTGCTCCCTAACTTGCAAAATCATATGTACGCACCAATAAATGTGTGCAATATATTTTTAATCGGGTGCTGTAGCTCATAATCAGTTCATTGTGGTGTAATCTCAAAGAATTAAAAACACCGCAGATTAAAAAAAGATGTGGCCTTCTCTTGGAAATCAGCTGCTATGGATTAACCGCAAGACGTTTTAATCAAGGTGCAGCAGAGCAGAAATAAAGTCCGTAGAGTTAAATGGCTCCCCACGGCATCTGTGCTGATGGGAAAAAGCACCTTTGATATAATACCTGCCTGTATTTATGGCGTCTGCATTGTGCCGCCCCCCTGTAGATCTGACACTGCACTGACGTGCATATTTCTGCAGTGCTCTCTCCTGTTGCTGTAGCTCGCTTACCCGAGTGATGCAGGCACTTGCATTAGAGGTTCTTATATAATATAAGAGGAGTGTATCATTTAAATAATGTCTTTTGTGCTCTTTCTGCTCTTATAATAGTGAATATACAGAAGGACACCTCATTATAGTCCAAATTGGGCATTTTGCGTAGTGTGCTTTGTGAAATTGCAGCAAGCTTTGGTAACGGTACCAGCTTTTCCTCAACAGCCTACATGCTTATTAAAATCAATCAAGTAAGAACGTCATTTTTGACCCCGAGTATGCAATACTGTATTTACGTAAACGTTTTCGATCGTTATAAGCCTTCAGAGGATTTCTCTCATTAAAGGGCAAATAGAAAATCCTCTGAGATCTTATGAACGGCCCGACGCTGATTACGATATCCTTGATTAGCGCTAATATGCGAAGCCCTCAGTAATCAATCATGAAGGGGGATCCCCTAAAGGCGCTGGGACTGAGGGAGCGTCAATGGCAGCAAGGTGTCTGTCTGTAAGGCAGGACTGTTGTTGCAGGGAAGGCCAGCAATCCCCAGAGCAGTGGCAAAGGATGTACGGCCGTTGCTCGGGTAACGAGGTCTACCACATCCGTCTCGGAGACAGCAAGTTCTTCGGCGAGTACGATGGAAAGAGCTTCACTTATGCTTCCTTCCATGCCCACAAAAAGTAAGTTGGTCCCGATATATGATATATTTACGAGACCCTTAATCCCCAGGTCAAGGAGCGCCGCATAATAGATGCCCCCCAAGCTATGGATAGCATGGTGGTTTGGCTGAAGGGGAGCGTTCCAATATACCTGAATGTGCAGTTTAGAACCTATCCGTGACACTCATTTTAAAACTCTACTGATGGGAGTGCATTCTCCTTCACTGGCAGGTATGGCGTCTGTCTGATCGGGGTCAAAAGAGAAGACAACAAGAGCATTCTGCTGAACCCAGGCCCCCGACACATAATGGCCGTCTCAGACACCTGCTACTACATCAACATCACCAAGGAGGAGAACTCCGCCTTCATTTTCAAGCAAGAGGAGAAGCACAAGAGGAAAGGTCTACCTCCAGGCGGTCTCTATGACGCCCCTTCCAGTCTCCCAGTTCACAGCATCATCGCCAGTATGGGTGAGTTCAGAAGGTGGCCACTAGGGGCTGTGACCACAGGAGTTTGTTTTTCCTCAGGCACAAAATGGTAGTTTTTTTTCTCCTTCTGAAGCTTGGAACTGCAATATATCCACATTTTCAAAATGCCTTAGAACTTAAGCACCGGACTGTAATAATCCGGCAGGTTTCCATTGATAATGAACCTGTACATACTCTCTTAAACAATGAAGGGACAGGAGGAATGTTTATGGCTGTCTGACACACTGGGCTATCGGCTGATTATAAGATATTGAGTGGATACGCGGTAAAAACAGGTTATACAATAATGGCAAATAAACAGTGATGGTTGCTATAACCTGTTGGCCAGTCATGTGCGCTGTTTTACACATAAGAATCAGGGATCTTGCTAAGCAGGCTGGTGACTGTCTCTCCGGCCTCAGCCGTGGATGCCGGTGTCTCAGATAAGGAGTTGTTGATACTGGCAGAGCAACCCTGCTAGGTGCCTGGAGTCACACTAGGATCGTATGGAAAAATTCCTCAAACAATAATACTCTTATAATGCAGCCTATGCATTGTGGCATTTCTACATACATCCTGACAAAATAGTCATAAAGTACATTATTGTTACAATATGTTGAAATATCAGTTTAAAATAGGAAGTAATAATGTATTATATAATCAAACATGATTGCATTAGAATATAACATTCCACAGTTAATGTTTATGTCAGTGAGATTCCTTGTATATGACATATGTAATCCTTGTACAGTATGTGATAATTCAGAGCTGCATACCAAATTTATGTGAGGCACCAAAATTATGAGATTTGTTTTCATTTCAGCTGGACAGGAAGATAGTAAATCATATATACAGGATTATTTCAACTTGGCCAGTGATAAATTACTGAAACTGATTTTGATTACAAAAGCTATAAGGTAGCCATTTGGCAGAACTACATCCTGATATAAATATGTCCATATTGTAAAAATTGTCATCTTATGATTATCGCACCAACAGAATTTTATATCAGCCCTCCTCTGCTTTAGACGCTCCCTCCATAAGCAGACTATGGGGGTAACCTGTACTTCACAGTCTGTGTCAAAGTGCTTTTCTGTTTCGTCGTATATCTGACGAATTTCAGCTATCTGTCAATCTCTTTATTGCGTTTGTGTCTGTTTCTACAGACTACCAGAGTTAGTGGCGTGAGGTGACTCAGATATATGCATATATGACTGGCAGAATCGTACTCATTTGAGAGTAAAGACACCGTTTCCATAGTGTCAGCTTTGTTGGCATCTAATCTTCTGGAAGCTGCTTATCATGGCCAGCATATAAAACGGAGTGACAGGGCTCCTCCATGTCTGGGGTGCATAACCACTGATCTGTGACAAGAGGCCAAGCTGCAGTTTTATCTGTAATTATTTTTATTAAGCAAGCGGGAAGGCAGAGCAGTGCACTGCTTTTTGCTAGATTTTGTTGTGATGCAGCCATTATTAGGAGTTAACACTTAGCAATGAGAATTTTAAATACTCTCCTCCCCACATCATTTGTCTGTGTGCTTATGTTACACGACGGCATGTGAAAGTTAAGTTTCTATGCTAAAGTTTGTTTTTGTTTCCTGACATTGTCTTTATTGTTTTATTTCTTTGATTTGTTAAAGTGGATCAGTCCACTTCTTATGGTAAGTTTGTGCATGAAACAGGAATGAGGAAACGAACATTTTGCTTATTCCTTCATTACAGCTGCAGTCCTGCCACATGACAAAGCCCCTCTATTTCAGAAACAAAACTCTGGCATAAAAATTCAGGGTTTTGGTGATTTGCAGCAGTGTTTCCCAAGCCGCTCTTTGGGGAACCGCGGCGGTCCACGTTTTTGCGCCCTCCTGGCCCCTTACTGGGCTGAATGGGAGCTGAGAGGAAGCAAAAACATGAACTGGCTGTGGCTCCCCGAGGGTTGGATTGGAAAACATGGATTTACAAGGACGATTAAGCCTTTGTCATCCAAAGCTGAGCCTCCTGAAATTATTGACATTTGTGTGTGTTTTTTTGTTGTCGTTTATTCTCTAAATGTCTTCATTCTGCACATCAGAACGCGCTCTGAAAGGACATTTGCTTTCATGCGATTTTGCGAGCTCTGATTAAAGCGATTGTTTCCAGTAAAGCATGATGGCCGTGGGACAAAGACAGCATGATGACACATACAGGAGCCTTTCGAGGTCACTGCTGTATCTCAGAAATACAGTTGGATTCGACAGACAGCTTCCATGCAGCCTGGTGGTATCCCAAGGCACATTCTTTAACATCTACTTCAAAACAGAGATATCACCTCAACAGGGACATTAATCCACAAGATTGGTGGAAAACATGCTTCTCTTTCAATGAGAGCATAAGATAGGGTGACCCAAACATCACCCTTGCCAAGAAGGCTGCAGCAATTGAGTGCCGTGTCGTCTTCTAATCCAACAAGCCAGCTACTCTGGCCTCTAATTAACGGCTTGAACATCCCTTGGTTTCAGGAAGCTTTCTTCCATAGCTTTTCAGTGGGGAGCTTAGCATAATGGTATTTATTAGAGAGATAAGCTCTGTTTGCAATAAAGACGTGTCATCTGCAGCAATCGGCAGCATAATAATAATAACGGATGGATTGCGTTTGCACAGAGCTTTTCTCGCACTCAAAGCACTTTGCGTTGTTTGTGGCAAGTGCCCGTATCCCTCCCCGTGCGGCGCCCACACAGGTGAGGCATGGCAGCCATTTTGTACCAGAATGCTCACCACATATCAGCTTTTTGGGGGACTGAGGTAAGGAACTATTTAAGACAATTAATAAGATGGATTATGGAGATTCACATGACTAGAGGCAAGTATAAATGACTAAAGTGTCACTCCAGTTTCTGCCGTTATATGGTATTTCTACAGTATCTGTACAGTATATACAAGAAATACTATTGTGTTTGAGAAATATGATCGATATTATGTCGTGGAGCCACTCGATGAGATCATTGGCTGTCTGTTCAGGAAGTTTTTTGTGTAAATGCAGTGTAAATCCCTCACTGCGTGATCTACATAGATAGCTGTACCTGTTATACTATATTATAATAATTGTTATTGTGATAACACAACTGATGACTATCCATGTCTCTCTTGATGTACGATTGTTGGTCGCAAGGCAACAATCATCAACCTTCTCATCCAAAGTCAAATGAGTGAAAAAAAAAATTATTAAAAGTCAGATCTCTAAATAACATGTTTGTCTGTCAGAAATGTTTTGCACCGAAAGTCACATATAGAACTTATTGGAATTTTTCTAAATTTATTGTGCTGAAACCAGGAGCCAACATGCACCAGTCATTCTGTAAGTATTCTTTTACAATTCCTGTTGCAGACCATTAGGCTGTAATCTGTAGCTAAACACCAGTACAGCAATGCTTTTTATTTAGAAAAAGATCTGAGTTTGTGGATTTAGCTGGGCCAGTTTAATCTGACAGTGCAGTCAGAGGTGAGAAAGTGAGACGTCCCTGAAATTATTATGATTCCTTAAAACAAAGATGAAACTTTCAAATAGTTTTGGTAATCTTTGTTGTTAAAAGTTTAACAAATTATTTAAATTACTGTTTGAAATACTGGAGTGACACTTTAATGACATGATATGCTATATGGTGGTGGTGCTTTATTGGCTGTCACATGATCAGTATGTGTAAGGGCAACTGGTACGTATTTTCATTTTCTGTAGTTTACAGTTATAGGTACATTTTCTATGTAGTTGTATTGGCTGGGGATTTAAAATTTGTGAATTTTCAGAGGAGGAAATTTTCCATGGGAATTTATGGGAATTTTCAGAGATTTCCTGAAATTTGGAAATTATTGAGAAATCTATATTTTCTTGTCTATGTGCATACAAACACTATGTGTACTAATAAAAGGTTGTGAAGACATTGAGATTTAGCATAACTATTTAATGAACATGTACTTTGTTAACATTATCGAACAGAAACACATGGCGTAAGGCATGAAGATTGATGACGAATTCTCAGTTGCACCCTGAGACAGCTGCTGTTGGGATGATTTGTCAGATTATCGCTGCAGCTGGTAATAGGGCCTCGGAGGGACAGCAGAAGAATGCTGAGTTACATCATGACAGGATGAACTTTACTAAAACATCAACAACATCAATTAGCTGACAACATTGGTAGCTAACTGGTATGCTAGCTAAATTAGCCTAGCTCTTATATTAGCCTGTTGGATGGATAATTTGAGGAGTGGTTGATTACTTTTCTGAACATTATATGTTCACTTTTACAGTTTAATTTTATAACAATTAAAAACAATAACAAGAATATTATCTACGAATCCGTGATCTCCAAAATGATAACCAGTTGGCGGTGCATAATAATTTCCCAAAATTTCTGTGCTAAAATTTCCATGGAAACTTTCCAGGAATTTTCCACCCCTTTGCAACTCTATTTTGGTCTGTCCTAGAACAGATGCATTTTGGGTTAACACAGTAATCCTACAACTTGTTGGGCAGACTTTGGAGGGGCGGTTGATAATTGGTGGTTATTTCATGATGACGTTGTTGTTTTCTACCCTTTCTGCTTTCTGGCTCTGCAGTAGCACCTGCTTCATACATATGTATGAAGTGATTGACACAACATATTGGTTACACATGCCCCAGTGCAGGCTGGGTAAAAGCAAGGCCCTGTGCTTCTCGTCGCAGGGACCGTTGCCATGGACCTCCAGAACACGAACCCGCCCGACAGCAGCAGCAGCAAGCTGGCCCTCCCTGCCGAGAATGGGTCCGGTAGCCGGCGGCCCAGCATCGCCCCGGTCCTGGAGATCGCAGACTCTGCTGCGATCCTGCCATGTGACCTCCTCGGGGACCAATCGGAGGACGAGACCACCCAGTCTGATGATGAAGGCTCCCTGGGCTCTGAGTGAGTTCCTAACTTGGCTCTGTGAATGGGGACAACAGGTCCAGGTGAAACACAGCACTGGGTGGGCCTGTAACTTCAGTAAGTTGTTCCAGTGGGTGATTCATCATTCACTTTATGCTCAGTTTAAGCACTCTTCAAATGGTTTTTATCAGTTCTGACGATCTCTGCTAGTGGGTAGCTAAATAAGCGGATTAAGAGGTAGATGAGTCCAATTATCCTGTTTATGTTGTACTGTAGCATGCAGACAGAATGCAGTGTCAAAAAGAACTAACACTCAGTTTAGGCGATGAAACGGGTGCTTGGCTATACATTTCGTGTTCCTGCTCAATGCAGAAATCCCTGTCCACTTAAACGCCTTAAATAATTTATAGTGGTAGTTATTTATAGTGAACAATTTAGTGCTTGAAATGTAGTCGCAGATCCAGAGCCTTAACGATTCCTAAAATCCATCCATGCGTGTATGTTTAAAGACGGCTTAGCGCAGTGGAGGTCGCACTGATGCAGCGCCTGTCCCTCGAAACACCGGGTACAGGGTAGGGTGCAGACTGCAAGGACCATGCACTTATCACCGAGCAATCAGACCCCCCCAGGCTAGCCGTTCACACTTAGTAGTTTGGGGCGGGGGGGAACACGCGGCGCTGTGCAGAGCTGGGGCTGGATTCAAGTGCGTGACACGAGAGGCTTGAGGCCACAACACCGCCCACCATCCATAATGTCACCTCGCTGCCAAAATGTCATCCCAAATTCCTGCCCTTTGCTTTAATTCTGCATCCTTCCTCAGGGGACAGCAGCTGGGACAATTTATTTTAATTTTCTGGGGTTTTTTAGTACTCCGTGCAGTTACATAATGCTCTCACAAGCATTAAAGTGCCACACTGAGTGCAGAAGCACTTTCCTTGATCACTGATCCATTTGGACCACTATATAAAGACATGTTCTTATATTCCCAACCAGCAATTATGAAATGCCACAGAGCGAGCAGGCAGTCTCAGCCCGGCATGTTTGCCATGCCACATAT
The DNA here is from genome assembly GCA_026779605.1 of Mormyrus hasselquistii. Taxonomy (NCBI): domain Eukaryota; kingdom Metazoa; phylum Chordata; class Actinopteri; order Osteoglossiformes; family Mormyridae; genus Mormyrus; species Mormyrus hasselquistii. The sequence continues at coordinate 16,481,871 of JAODKE010000125.1, forward strand.
TTGGCAGGGAGGGGTATAATTGTTGCATATGAACATATGCGGTGACTAACTTTGTTTTGTGAGGCTCCCGAGATTTGAATACATGGCACAAGCTCTGATGTATGCAGTGTCCTGATGCTGTTCTATTCCTAGTTTCACTTCAGCATTGTAGAATTACAAAAGAACAGCACGATAATGGTGTTTTATTCTTCTCGGCCTTTACAGTCATAACTCCAACCTGCGAATAATTATTATATTGGATTCCAGTTCAGAAAAAAACTCCGGACTCTTGACAGCTGTAGCTTGCGATGTATTTATCTGCCTGACTTGTATGCTAAATAAATGAATATGAATGTAAATGATTCAGCACTTCTGAAAAAGTGAGATATTAATGATTCAAGTCACAAGCTAAAAGAAATGTTTGAATTCGAACGTCATATTTTGATTTGTGGGTGTGCTGTATGATTTATTTCATTCTTTTGTGATTTGTGTTCTCTAGCCTTTCTCCAGTTTTCCGCTACAGTCTTAGCTCGGGCATGCACGATGCCATTACTAAGAGCGGCCTGTTCCGCGTGCGGCCTGTTCGGCATGAGACCATGAGACAGCGCTTACTGGAAGAGCTAAACAGGAAGTGTAATGCGGGGTTTATTCTGACCCCTACTTGGGGGTCACAGTGTGATCGCATTGCTGGAGTCATAGTTGGACACCTTGTTCCAGAAGAATCGCACATTGTTCACTTACTTCCCCAAGTCCACGCCATTTTCCATTGCCTGCCCTCGGTACTCAACTGGAAAATAATTTGTAAGGCCATTTAGCCATTGTGTTGATTGTCCTGCATGAGTTACAACTCTCTGTACTGGAATACCTGTGCTTCTGCTTTCAAACGGCGTAAGAGACACAACATCCTGAATCTGTAGAGGGAGTGCGGTCCATGAGAAGCCCAGTATTTCAGTTTAAAACTACCTTAAATATATTCAGATATTTAAAATGACCCGACAAATTCATGTGTAGCTTCCAAATTGGGGGGGGGGGGGGTGTATATACATCACTAAGACAGAACATTGTGACCACCCCCATGAATAAGCCATGGATAAGCCAACAGTCTTGTAAAAGCAGCACCTGTCAAGGTCTGAGGTATATCAGATGGTAAGCCGTCATTTGGTACCAGTAGTCAATGTGTTTAGTGCCAAGAGAAGGGTGACTGTAGCACAAATCACAGATAATTTTAATGATGGTTATGGGAGTGACATGTGTCAACGTACAGCTCATGGAGCTCTGCTGTGTTTGGTGCTACGAAGCTGTAGGTCGAACGTGTCAGTCCAACGTCTCCCACAGATGCTCGACATGCACCCACCCGTCTACATTACGCAACAGACAATGGGAGCCATCGGCCCAAGCGACCTTCTTCCATTGCGGTGCCCATTGTAAGTGCTTTGGACGGTTTATAGAGATCGGGATGGCCACTCTGACTGACCTGCGGCTAAACAGCCTCATGCGCAGAAGGGCACATTAATCCCAAGATCATCATCAAAATTATCTTACATTTCTGCCCTTCTGTTGGTTCGTCCTGCACGATGGCCTTCATTCACATCTCGCATTGATGAGTCTTGGCTGTCCAGCACTGTTTGCAGTTTGTGGTTTCTCCGTCCTTGGACCACTCTCACTGCCACTGGCCTTGCCGTGTCGGAGATGCTCGGACCCAGTCGCCTGCCATAATCATTTGGTCCTTGTCAAAGTCACTCAGATCTTTATCCCTGCCCATTTCTTCAGTATTCAACGTATCGACTACGAGTACCGAATGTTACCATCCCAGTCCTTATTTTTACAAATTAGTCCACATTATTCACTTCAGTTGGCTGTGGTCATTGTTTTATATTCAACCGTAAAAGAAAAAACAGCCCTAAATAGGAGGGTGGAATCACACAAAGGCTTTTATTACGGGAAAGAACCCAAACAAAGATATTTTAAGGAGAAATATGTGCCGAAATGCCTCAAAATCAAAAACATGTGCAGGAAAAATAAACCTAAGTACAGTAAAACATACTCTTCTCAGGAAGCACATGGACCGTCAGCAGGACCCCATGTACACCTGCGTGAAGCAGACACTCCTGTCAGGGTCGGCTGTTTCGTTCACACTGGCAGTATGGGAGCTGTTGATTATCTGCCATAGAGACAGCAAAGCTGAAAGGGATAACAATGCTTTAGACTAATGACATCGTTGATATACGTTAAATGGTAAACACTCATATGCTGATGTTTGATCACAATTGATTTATTTTGTGTTATTTAGTTTGTCACTTTCTTATTTGTCCATAATGTGAAACATGCATCTATCCATTCATCTTCCAGGCTCACGGCCAGTACAGGGCTGTTGTGAAGCTTTCTGATGGTTATAGCAGAGTAACAGCACCTACATTTCCTCTGACACAGGGCTACCCCCTGCACTGCTTTGCCCCCTTTGTCTTCCTCAGGTATGTGAAAGGGTACCCCCCCAATTCCCCCTACATTGGGAGTTCCCCCACCCTCTGCCACCTGCTGCTCTGCAAAGCCCCGTTCTGCTGCCTTAGGTTGGACAAGGTAAGGGAGGTGATACCATTTTCTGGAATGATCCTTGCTTCTACTCTTTCGATTGGCTCGGCAACTTCGACTCACTTCTCTTTTTATTGGATCTGCTACATTGACTCTCTTCTCTTTTAATGTAGCTGAGCCAAATCAAAAGAAAGGAAGCGAGTCCATGCAGCAAAGCCGATTGACTCGCTTCTTCTCTTTTGATTGGTGCTGCTACATTGACTCGCTTCTCTTTTGATTGGTGCAGCTACATTGACTCTCTTCTTCCCTTTTGATTGGCTACGATACCTGTATGTTGGATTATCTACTTCATTCTTGCTTGGTAATTGTGCCTCACAGGGGCTCGTTACTACAGAGGCAAGAAATCCTTTGGCTCGTGTCAATCTGGTTATAAAACACTGGCTGTGGTGCAGAAGGCCGTGATGGCATGATGCCATTTCTGTTTCGCAAGACTGACTGCTGTCTTGATCTTTCCCGTATTTTTGTTACGCACCCAGGGCTGCAAGCACAATAGTTTTGAAGACGCCAAAGCCTACGGCTTTAAGAACAAGCTGATCATCGTCTCCGCCGAGACGGCAGGGAATGGACTGTACAACTTCATTGTCCCCCTCCGCGCTTACTACCGGCCCAGGAAGGAGCTCAACCCCATTGTGCTGCTCCTGGACAACCCGTGAGTTCCATGGCTTCAGGCTAGTTGTAAAGCTCTGTAATGAAGCAATCGGCATCACCGTGTAACTCGTTACATCAGTTTGGTCACTCGTCAGTGATGTAGCGTAGCTCCTCCCCTCACTGCCAATAACCTGTGCGAAAAAGAGGTGTGATTCACTTTCACACGAGGGCGTTTGTGCAAGGCGCCCTTTCCGGGCTGAGCAATTTAAATTCATGGGGCAATGAGCATTACCTTTCCTTGCTCTTGGCGTGATTCATTGAAGTGTTTATTTTGTTTTGCGATGCTCCTGTGCACTATTAAAATGTGCTCAGGCACTTCCCGGAGTGTGCGGCTCTGTGATTGGCCGTTACTAATTTCTCAGGGAGAGAGTGTGTGCGAAGTTATGTGCCCTTTCCAGCTTAAAGCTAGGTTGATTTAGAGCCATAACCACAGCCATAACTCCGCATGAATTCACTGCAGATTTCATCATCATTTAACAGCAATAACCGGGGGAGCCACGGCAAGTAATTGTGCCACCATGGTGTGAGGTCAGAGCCCTTTCCTTTGGGGGTGTTACATGGCAGTTTTGTTGTAAGTGAAGTTGAACAGAGAGGCAGAATCTGTGCTGTGTAGCTGGAGAAGGTTTCCATGCTAATGGTGGAATCCTTGCGTCGTTTACGTTAAGATGGGGTTTACTCACCCAGACCAAGCCTCCAAGTGACGAAAGGGATCATTTTTTGGTTTAACTGTAACTCCTGGTGCAGGTATTTGCGCTTATTTATGTTGCTGAAGGGAGCAACTGCAGGATGGCTTCTTGGGATGTGAACTAGCAACCTTGCGTTACTTTAAGCACATTTCTACCAGGGTCTGCAGGATGATTCTCTTCCCCTTTTACACACAACAAGCGATACTCACTGAAGCAGGCAGACCAGTCAGTGTGATTTAAAACCAACAGTTCGGGATACAGCCGTTAGCTTAGCTTAGCCTGCCGTAGTTCATTCGTCTGAACTGCTTCCAGAGAAACGTAGACCTGCGGCAAGGAATATGCTTTACTGGTTGGTTTTTTCATGGATTTTGCAAGTCAATAAAAAAGATGGGCGTTTCTTTTCCTTTTCCAGTCATGCCTTACGTCACTGTTGAACATGACAGCCCGTCCCTCTGACTCTAGTCTATAACAGGTGGCAAACACTGCTTCAGAAAAGTGAAGGATTTTCAGAGCTGCCATTGTTTCTTTAAATCACCGTCAGGCCTCATGGTCTTTTGTCCTTGCTGAAACATTTATATAATTAACATTGAACGTCCTGTACTCAGCTTAATATTTTATGTTCGTGCATAGCCTGGTAAATGATAAACACTGAACACACTGAATACACAAAAAATATTGTCCATTTGTTTTGGGCATCCTGCCATGTTTTAAGGTAGCTGAAAAAGGCATTTGAAGCCTGTTGCACTTATCGGAAAAGAGGAATCTATTTTGAGCTTGACAGGGTGTCTGAGTAAAAGTACCTTTTCCAAGCGACCCACCTGTCTCAGACCACCGACTGAGTCACAGTTGTGTCATCCGCTGGATTGATCGCGGCTACAGGCTATAATCAGGGTTTTCCGGTGGAAAAAAACAGGGGGGCTTGAATCCGCTACAATGTCTAGGCTGCCGCCAGTAATGTGTCGGGTTCCTGCAGCCGACGGCTGCCTGGGTGGAGAGTCCTTGAATCAACACCGGTTCTGCTGTGTTTGGCCGAGCAGTGTGGCCGCGCCAAACAGCCAATCGTGTCGAGCATCCAAAGTGGCTCCATTTGAGCTGTACTTACATATCTGAGCAGGTGGACGTCTGTACATGTTTAATAGTGTCCTAATTATAAATCTAATGGAGACACAGTATATTAAAACACTTACTGTAAATATACAGTATACACCATGATGCAGTAGAATATAGTATGGTCAAATTAAAAACAAACTAGATAATATTATCTTCATATTGTATTCAATAAAGTGTTTGCAATATATTTTCACCTCTGGAGGAATGACAGTATTCATTCACTTTTAAAAGTCCCCCCACAATTTGAAAAGTCACGCCATCATGACAGCCTTGATAATTATGCACAGTAAGTGATTTTTTTATTGACATGCAGTATGAGTCTGAATGGGCAAATTTATATAGCTACTGTATATAATTGATGTGACAACGGGGATTAAGTTATCAGCTGTGATGAATGTTTCTGTAGGTGGCACTGTCAATTTGTGTGTGGGACTGTCACTTCGTGGGCAGCACTGTCACTTCGTGGGCACTGTCAATTTGCATGTGGGACTGTCACTTCGTGGGCAGTGGCACTGTCAATTTGCATGTGGGACTGTCACTTCGTGGGCAGTGGCACTGTCAATTTGTGTGTGGGACTGTCACTTTGTGGGCAGTGGCACTGTCAATTTGTGTGTGGGACTGTCACTTTGTGGGCAGCACTGTCACTTCGTGGGCAGTGGCACTGTCAATTTGCGTGTGGGACTGTCACTTCATGGGCAGCACTGTCAATTCGTGGGCAGTGGCACTGTCAATTTGTGTGTGGGACTGTCACTTTGTGGGCAGTGGCACTGTCAATTTATGTGTGGGACTGTCACTTTGTGGGCAGTGGCACTGTCAATTTGTGTGTGGGACTGTCACTTCGTGGGTGGCAGTATTACCTCACACTGCCAGAGGTGGGGATGTGACTCCTGCTTTTGATCTGTGTGTTGGGAGTTTGGTCTTGCTGTGCTGCCGGGATTCCTCCAGGCACTGCAGTTTCCTGTTGAGGCCAAAGGCGTGTAGTTAGGCTGATTTGTATCCTTAAAATGCCTGCGGTATGTGTGTATTCCATCCCTTATGTGTCATACTGTCTTAGACGGGCTCTAGGCCTCCCAAAGCCCCTACCCAAGATAAGAGGAAGGTTAATGACATGCTTACTGTACTACTGATGGTCTTATCGTCTGAAGGTTGCTTATTCTGAAGGTCTCAGTGCTTTTGCGCACACTAATCATCACAGCAGTGTTCCATAAAATGTCATTACCAGTTGAGACTCCTGGTTATGTTGAAATAAAATCAAAATAAGGTATATAATTGTTACGATTCGTGGGCAGGCGAGCAGGTAAGGAGGCAAGCAGAGCCGGACGGACAGGGAAAAGGGGTTTATTCTGCCGAACAGGCAGACAGGCACGAACATCAGCAACACTACACACAATGACCGACGCAAGACTCGGGAGGACGTGGACTAATATACACCGGACAAAGCAACCTGAACAAGGCACAGATGGAAACAATCAGGTATAAACACTAGGTAATGAGGGGGGCGTGGCACACAGGAGGATCGTACGGAGCGGATCATGACAATAATGGTGAGATATAACTTCAGTCGCGTAAGAATATGACATAATGATCAGCAATGAACTCACTTCTTTCTCTCTCTTGTAGGCCAGATAATCACTTCCTGGAAGCCATCTGCTGTTTTCCGATGGTTTACTTCATGGCGGGAACCATTGACAAGTATGTTATAACATGATAACCAGGCTACATGTGTAGTACGGAATGACTTGTGCTTCGGTTCCTCTGTGATGTGAGGACCTTTAGATGTTATTGATAGTATAATTAAAATTCACTCTGCATGTGTGACAGAGGCCAGAAAGAGCATCTGTTTTGTGTGTTGTTCAATTTTCCCACCCACTATATCCTGAGGGTCCCAATAAATTTAGTTTGAAGTCTGAACCATTTTTGTTGTGAAATTGGCTACCAGGATCTGGGAAGGAGCAAAAACGTGGACTGTCTTGGGGAACCGGGGACCGGGGTGGAAAACGCTGATATAGTCCATTTGCGATCATATCTTTATCCATCCACCTGTGCATCTGTCTTCAGACAGTATACATGCCTTCTGTTTTCCTCATTGCTGGGTTTGGTGTACTACACTGCACATACATGGCTGTGGGACCTTCATCCCTTTAGAAAAACTCAGCATCCTCCTATCTTGTTGTCCGCAGCCTGGACAACCTGCTTCAATGTGGCATCATCTACGCCGACAACCTGGTGGTGGTGGACAAGGAGAGCACCATGAGTGCCGAGGAGGACTACATGGCCGACGCCAAGACCATCGTCAACGTGCAGACCATGTTCAGGTGAAAGCAGTCCCCCTGAAAAGTGCCCGCCCCCGCACCCCCTAGGCTCCGCCTACACGCAGGCAGGTTTCTCCCACAGCCTAGTGCAGCGTTTGGAGCGTGCGGCCCTGATGATTCACGCGCTTTGCCGGTCCAGGCTGGGCACAGCAGCCACGGGGCCGACAGGCGTGACGAAAGGCAGCAAAAACAAAATTATCTTCCTGTACATTTTAGCATTTTTTTTTCCCTTCATGTTGCAGCAGCTGAAAAAGTGAATAGATTAGGAAAAAAAATACCTTAATGTAGAAACGCTACAGTTTACAGTATACAAAGGATAGACCAAAGATAGCTGATGGTGAGGGCAAGTGCAGGCATTTCAGTGTCCAGGCTACGCTGTGCGCTGCTTTGTTTGAATGTTAACGTAGCGTCTTGAGAGGACTCATTTATTACATTGACTTACTTCTAAAGTAAAGTAATTCTTTAATCCGAAGCAACGTACAATTGAATGCAGGATCAAACCGTCCCTGGACAGATTGGGCGTAAAGGGCCTTGCCCAAAGATCTCACGGTGACTCTAGGATTCCGAGCGGCACCCGTCCGATCACTGGCAAGGCACCGTAACCCACCGAGTGACACGCTGCGCCCTATTTGTTTAAACAAGAATGTTCCAAGACACGTTCTTAATAGGTAGCGTCTCTTATTAGGTAATTGGCCATTTCATGCGTCTTCCTTTGTTGCTTTCTGTCCTCCGCAGACTGTTCCCCAGCCTCAGCATCATCACTGAGCTCACGCACCCCTCCAACATGCGCTTCATGCAGTTCCGCGCCAAGGACTGCTATTCCCTGGCTCTATCCAGGCTGGAGAAGGTGAGAGAAGCCAGACTAATCAAATCCCATTCTGCTGCACCAGGCTGGGGAGCCCCCTCAGCGCAATCCGCTTCTCCCCTCAGCGCAATCCGCTTCTCCCCTCAGCGCAATCCGCTTTTCCTCTCTCGTTTCCCTTTAGAAAGAGCGTGACAAGGGATCGAACCTGGCCTTCATGTTCCGGCTGCCGTTCGCCGCGGGCCGGGTGTTCAGCATCAGCATGCTCGACACGCTGCTCTACCAGGTGATCTCTGTCAGGCCCGTGAGCAGCTCCTGCTCAGCTCTGAACCCAAAGCGCAGGCATTATGAGGGTTGATGCCGAGATGACTTACCGGGCCGCACCGGGGCCCTGAAGCGCAGCCACCGATCGGCCATCTGTTTGCAGGGCTCACCTCAACCTTACAGTGCTCAGGCTCTGCGACGGTCATCAAATCCAATGCTGTATAAATGCTACTTTTTTTGAAAATGCTAAACCAGCCATCAAATCCCCTGATTTGGTAAATAGACCATTCGGCTCAGGTTAAGGGCTTGGAGTTAAAGCCATACATTCGGCCTGCAAACGAGGCGACATACTTCTATTGGATAAAACTTTTTTCTCTACATATAGTTACAAATTGTGTGTCTGTGAAAATCCACTTCTCCTGTAACCCACTTTTTCTTACTATAATAACTGAAAATATTCTGTTCTTGAAAATTATTACACCCCCAGATTTCTCTGTCACACAGTCCTGTTCTTCATTTAATGCATTAGTGCGCTACATTTAAAATTTATCAGCTAAATGGAAACTGATCTACACTGTAGATCTCTACAAGAGCTTTTGGAGAGCATGAAGAGCTCCCTCCTTATTAACACTGCAAAGATCAAACTCAGTGATCTGTCAGCTGAATCACTCTGGCATCACCTCTCTGTGAAGATAATTAATTTCATCATGCTATCGCACCCGTAATTAAATCATTATTCTCCTCTCACATTTTATATGAAGATCAACAGTGCCCTCTAGAGCTTGGTTTGTGTACTACATAGAAATATGCGAACTGCATCTGTCTGGTCGTATGTTTAAATCATTACATTTATTCCCAAGCAATGTCCATGGAAGGCAGTAAAATAAAAGGCGGCTAACATGTTTCTTTGTCTTGGCCAACAGTCCTTTGTGAAGGACTACATGATCCCAATTGCACGGCTGCTCTTAGGCCTTGATACCACACCTGGCTCAGGATACCTGTGTGCTGTAAGTAGACTTTTCGCTATCATGATATATTAAACCATCCCATGCACATAACTGCATACACACATCCATGCAAATTATTTGATACAGTCACTTATGGAGTCGCTCTGTTACTGTCTAGATGAAAATTTCAGAAGAGGATCTCTGGATCCGGACATATGGGCGGCTGTTTCAGAAGCTTTGCTCCTCCAGCGCGGAGATCCCCATCGGAATTTACCGGACCGAGTCGCATATATTCTCCTCCTCAGAGGTAAAAATCACCCAGCAGGTCAACTATCCCGCTTCAGACATGCTCAAAACAGCTGCTGTGAGGAGTCCAATGCGGTGCAATCAGTCTCCAAATGCATTTGTGACCTTGCTGGAAGGTAACCAAGTTCAGCTGATGAATAGTCGTAGCAAGACACCATTCTGAGGTGAATAGTATATGAGTTTTTACTAGAATTCATTAGTCATTTTGCTCATTTATTTACCTTAATGAGCTTTGAACCAAATTCCGAAATCCCAGGTGGACTTCTTGGCCGTTGATCATGCCAATGCCCCTTTAACCCTGTTGACGCGCTGCATGTCTCTGCTGATGTAAGTCGGGTCATTGACTGATGGCCTCTGAGTCCCAGCTACAGAGCTACTGTTTCTCGTTATAAAACTACTGTTCCTCATTATATGGCTACTGTTCCTCATTATATAACTACTGTTCCTCAATATATGACTACTGTTCCTCATTATATAACTACTGTTCCTCATTATATAACTACTGTTCCTCATTATATGGCTACTGTTCCTCAATATATAACTACTGTTCCTAATTATAAAGCTACTGCTCCTCATTATAAAGACACTGTTCCCCATTACTTAGTTACTGGTCCTCATTTTAAAGCGGGGATTCTCAACCTTTTCAAACAAATCAACTTTTCAAACAAAATCCCCTTTATAAGGCACAGAGGTCTTTACTTAGCCCTTAAACTTGCATCCCCTGTTAAAAGCATCCTTATAATTTTCACACTTTCCCTGAGACTCTGTAAAGAAGGTTGTTGAGTGTTTACCAGATGATTTTGTGTTAACGCGTATCTCTCTGCATAGTCACCAGCTGCGTATTGCATCCCCATATCTTGCATTACTCCTGTTAGAAAACCCTAAAGCGTGTTTCCCAACCCATGCGCCGGTTTCCCCCTCCCACCCCCCCCCCCCCCCCGGCAAAAAACTGATTGAACAAGGTGATGATTCAAGCTATCTTAGCTAAACAGAAGCTGGAAGCTGGACCGCACTGGCAGTGCCCAGTCAACCCGAATCCCTCCCGAAGCTCTGAGCACTTACTGCAATCCTCAGCGACACCACGAGGCTCATCCACCAATAATTTCCTTCATCATTCATTACCTCCTCCCGTCTGTAATGAACACCTGTGCCTTGGGGGCAGGTGTGCCGTAAAATGTTTTTGATTGTATTTACACTGCAGAAGATTACTACATTTTGCGGGTTATTATGGGAACAGCTAGTTTTTCAGTCGCTATCCCCAAAAGACTCATGGCTGGTCATCTGTGGGGTCACAAACAAACAATCTAATTCCTTCTTGATTGAAATACTTTAGCAGTGGCTCAGCAAATGTGAATCACATTCTTACAACATTATCAAACTGCTAAGGAGATTATCTTGGCTCTTGCTAATTATATAAAGCAGTAGCTGACTGTCTTGTTTAAGAAAATTAAACACCCGGCGTCTGCCGTACCCCAGTCGGTTAACAATCACTACACTCCTCACCTTCATTGCTGGGACTCCAAGGCCAAACCTGCCACGGTGTATCTGTGTTTAATCTGCTCCCATAATGCACTGCCTCAGGCTGGTCTTGCTCATTCCCACTCATGCAAAATGCTTGGCTTCCTCATCTTCAAGTCATAATGGTCAACAATTTTGTCACATATCCTTTCTTGCAATTAAGCAATTTTATCATGAATACAACTCCCTTCAGTGGTTGATTTCACCCGCCAGATGCTCATTAACACCAATCGTATAATACCATCCAATCCAAGCTTTCGCCTAATACTCGTGACATTTCAGTGATTAGAGTTCCAGGACAAGTGTCGCAGAATATCGCCTCCCCCATTTATTTATTAGATGTTGGGATGACTGGCTTCACAATGTCTAGGTTTGTGGGTTTTCTCTTGTAGTCTAAACACAAGGGGTGTATCTCGATATCCATGCTAGATTGTACTTGTGTTCACATTGTACCCATTTTGCACCACCTTCCTTTGCCGAAGACCACTTCTAATACTAAGAACAGAAGTACAGAGGCTGGTTAAAATCCTCAGATGTTGTTCCAGCCCCGCCACATTTGTCAAGGATACATGAGTTGCATCGTTGCCGAACAAGACCAATCCTTGGTCATGTGATGGACTGGCATCCAATCCCGGTGTCCCATGCCTTGGTCATGTGATGGACTGGCTTCCAATCCCAGTGTCCCATGCCTTGGTCATGTGATGGACTGGCTTCCAATCCCAGTGTCCCATGCCTCATGCACTGTGCTGCCTAGAACAGGCTCCAGGCTGACTGTGATCCTGTATTGGATATGCAGATAGATGTCTAGGTGTAATAGCTCTTGGTTTACGTTACCCCGCAGGTTTGTTTGTTAAGAATCATTTTTCCCTTTGATAGATTATAACAAGAACTGCTGCCGCGGCTACGAACGGCACATCAGACTTTGCCATTAAACTTTTCTGCAGGCAGAATTCTGATGCACTTTTCTGCAGAAATGTTCACATAATAAATTCCAACCTTCCTCCAGCCACCTAGCCCATGCAGGGCTGCATGGGAGCCTATTCAAAGGGGGGCACGCTGTATGGAATGCTACATTTAGGGGATGTGGCATATAGGGGATGTCACATATAGGGGATGTGATATATAGGGGATGTCACATATAGGGGATGTGATATATAGGGGATGTCACATATAGGGGATGTGACATATAGGGGATGTGATATATAGGGGATGTGACATGTACAAGAGGGCACATATACCAGGAGCAGGTTAGAGACGCCAGTTAGCCTGACTGTGAACACAGCTGGCAGAGGAAACATTCAAACCCCGCACAAAGAGTGGGGGCAGGATTCCCACACTCTACCCTTGAGGTGTGAGACAGCAGTGTCACACAAGCAAAATGACACCTTTTTGAATACCTACATCCATCAATACACAGTCTTCAGCCGCTTTATCAGGGCTGCCGGATCTCACACTGACATAAGAGATCTTACGGCAAATTTATATTATTCCATTATAAATATAAAATGAGCTAAATAAAAGGTATCGGGTAGTTTTCATAACTTTTAGACTATTTACACGGTAATAGAACCTTTACATACATGTAAATGCATGTGCATGTGTGTGCAGATTCGCCTCGAATTAAAAATCTCACTCCAGCCAGGTCAGCAAAGTTGGCATCCCTGCTTTATCACTTTATTTGGGGGTGTTTACTGCTGATACTGTCCCCCAGGAACTCCAAGCTGATGACATGTACATAACAATACAGACAGAATTTACCTGCAAGTAAACACATAGTTCAAAAAATGCGTACATTTTCACAGAACATTCACACCAGAAGCTTGACAGAAATTCTTATATCACCTTTGAAATGTGATAAATGTACCTACCCGGTGACAGCTGTATATAACATAGCTTTTCTCCCTGTCACCTGCTGTATGAGCCAGTTTGATGGCAGCACATTCCATTCAGCAGGGGTGTATACAGGGGCGGGGAACAGGACCCTGCTGAAAGCTGATTGGTACCCTCTCCCCTGTCACTCACCGCTTTAGGACATTTTATTGGTTGGTGCCTCTGTATAGATTATGGTCCCTCTTATACCCATCACTTTAATAAAATCCTAGAATCACCCATGCCCTTCATGGAGACTAGGTTCAAGAAGTCCTTCAAGACTTGCACCCGCTTTAAATGAACAAATTGACCTCTAAACCGTTGTTGAGCCAGGGGAAGGTCACAGTTATTCCTGGCTTCTGTGGATGCGCAGTCAGGCGTGCCGTGGGGATTGTTCCTGCTTGCAGGTGTCCATTAACGTGGACGAGCGTGAGGATGCCAAAGACCGGCAGGAGTCCTGGAAGGAGAAGGGCACCCACCGGAACTCGACGGGCAGCGACCAGTCGGAGCACCCTCTGCTGCGGAAGAAGAGCATGCAGTGGGCGCGGCGCCTGAGCCGCAGGAATCCCAAGCCGGGGAGCCGCGCCGAGCGCATCACGCAGCAGCGGCTCAACCTGTACCGGCGCTCGGAGCGGCAGGAGCTCTCTGAGCTGGTCAAGAACCGCATGAAGCACCTGGGGCTGCCCACCAACGGATACGGTGAGCTGGACCGTGCCGGGCTGGACCGTGCCAGGACCGGACACCCTCTACCCTCTGTACGTCTCACACATTATAATGAGATATCGACTGAAGCATTTTTTTTTTTTGCCATTATGATGTCACAGTAGTTATTTCCTAATCCGGTCCTCGGGGACCCTTTAGTTGATCCATGTTTTTGCTCCCTCTGAGCTGCCTACCAGACAGTCTACATTTTTGCTCCCCCTCCCAGGAGCTAGGAGAAAGCAAAAATGTGGACTCTCTGTGGGTCGATGAGGACCAGATTGGGAAATAGAGGAGATTCTTTTTTAGCATGAATCCTGTAAAATAAGCACAATTGATTCCTTTACAACATTAATACTTACCATTTACATGAATTCAAAATTCAGATGCTAAATTGTTTTGAACACAAATACTCAGATATTGAGGTTATCTACCAACTGTGTATTTCCAGGATGTTTTAATTAATCAATGGGAGGAGGAAGGAACCTTTGAAATTTTGACTCCCAGGCTTGCTTAGGAACCACTGTTTCACCAACATTGTTTAGTTCTCCTGTTTGTTCAGACTTTCACTGTCAATATCTGCCCATCTGTGGCTTCCCATAACTTCCCATATTGTCATCATCATACCGACCGCACTGGTCAGGGTTAGGTTGGAACTAGACTAGGGAACACCCTGGATGGGATGCGTCTCACAATATTGTTCTTTTTTGTGCAGTTGTTTGTGTTTCAACTGGTCCTAATGTCGTCGTGTTAAGTTGTGATTGTTTTTCCTCCTGTGCATATTGATGGTGGGTAGTGTTGACGGTTAGAGATCATAGACTAATTTCTTGCAACAGGTAGCCAGATTTGTGCATTGACTTGCAAGATTTTAAAAGATTTTTTGAAACGTCTTTAGAAGCAGCGCAATCATATTGCCCATATTAGCCGCAATATCTTTCATTGCATGGAACGTTCTTATGATGCTTTCCTGAACATACTGGTTGATAAGTGTATTGTGAGGAGTCTTGGCACGCCTATCGTTATCCCCACACCTTTCTCGGCATCCTTCTGCACAGGACAGTCGGTTTTATCATGACCCAGGTGGTTCTGAAACACACTGGACTGCAGCCTGTCAGAAACTGGGATTGCCACTTTACTCGACACCAATATCTCTAATGCTTTTTTTGCCATTTTTTTCTCAGGGGACCCACAGATGGTCCACAGTTTGCTCCCTCCCAGCTCCCGGTAGGAGCCAAAACATGGACTGTCTGGGGGTCCCCAAGCACCGGGTTGGGAAACACGTCTCTACACTGTTCCTTTTGCTGAAACTGCTGAAATCTGCTGCTTGCCTGACTTGCTTTTTCTCTTTCTTCCCCTCCCCCTGTTTGTCTATCCTTTGTTTTTCTCTGCTGTCCGCAGAGGATGTAGCTAATTTAACCGCAAGCGATGTGATGAATCGGGTAAACCTAGGATATTTGCAAGGTAATTTTCCAACGGTACTGGAGCTGTATTCCGTAGGTAGCATCGGTCGGATGAGTCCGCCGGCAGCTTTCCATTGGAATTCCACAATGGGAAGCAAAATGACAAAACACTGGATGCTCGATGCAGCTGGAATTGTCATTTTGGTCTGTGATCCAGCTGAGGGGTTTCCAGCCCAGCCCCTGGTGGACCGCTGCACATTCAGCCGTGGGGTTTGCCAAGGTTGGGGTTGGGGATCCCTGATCTGGTATTGCATTACCCTTCCAGATGTTCACTTGTTTAAACTCTTTATAAGTGACATTTGAATGCAGTGTTATGCATCCTGCAGAAAGTGTGGATGCTCTTGTTCCATTAATTTTCTAGTCCTTTTTTTTGACAAAAAAGCCCTTGTAAATTTGTAGTATAACTTCTTGCATTCTGTACCCTGTAGTCTATATATCATGAGGTAGAAGCCTGTATGTTTAATTGTTAGTTGAACTCTTACTTCCAAATTATTACTTTCACTGAAACTAAAAGTCCCTTAAATAAGAGTAGAAATTGCCAATTTTTTGCTATATATTTACCATACCAAGAATAGGGAAAATAATTTCCCCAAACAGGTATGAGAAGCAGCCCAGTCATGGATTATCAGGCTCCTTCAAGGGAAGAACATTGTTATTCTGTAGAGCTCAAAATGTTTCATGTTTCAATTATTCATGGTGCATTAGAGTAAAATGCTAGAATTCTCCCTGAATAAGCTTCGTATTTCACTGTTGTGATTTGCTTATCAAATTTAGCAGTAAATATGTTTATTATACCACAAAAACATTATACTTCACTTCAGAGTTATAGGTTTTAGCGTCTATTTGGGAATTCCTAGTGCTACACACACCTACTGTGTGTTTTATGATGTTTGTATCGTGTTCTTACTTGGAGACTGCTGCTAGTCTGTTTGTTTCCAGAGTGCCCTACTTGTTATTTTGACATGGCTCTAATGAGTTGGAAGATTTCGAGGTTGGTAGCTGAGGGAACAAAGACTCTAGCTTTTAATACTATTCTAGTCATCTTCTGGCTGGAACCTTTAACTTTCAGTCCTTTGCTCAGGGTTATGGCACAGGTCCCCCCCCCCCCAGAAGTCATCCCTCCACCCTTATGCCAGGAGCATTCATTCCGTACCTAGGGAATCGCCTTGACGAATCATTTCCACACAACTATCTCGCATCATGTTCTTAATTGTATGGAGTAACGGAAGCATGCTTAGTCTGTGCCGGCGAAGCCGACGGCCTGCTCATTTGGCATCTGAGTCCGAATGAAGTGTCGGCGCTGACGTTCGCGCTAGGTGTCTGATGCGGATGCCAGGAGATGCACCATTGTTTCAAAGGCGCGCCCTTGTGTTTGCATGACGACTTGGCTTCCTAGCCCTGAATGCAGGCAGAACTTGACTGATCCGGACTCCGCCTGCATGCTTCAGCATGGAAAGGTTTCCAATTGCATGAGCCTGGTGTCAGGCTTACACCCTGTCAAGTAACAGCCAGAACTTCTTTCTCTTTTACCACTTCCCACCCCCCCACACCGGCACTGTAAGTGGCGCACACAGGTGGGTTTGGAGAAGTTAACACACGTCCCTACAGCAAGTTTCAGCTATGAATCTCTTTAGGTGCACAGCCTATTTACAGTGACACAAGTAGGGCACAGCACTCTGGGAGAATTCCCTGCACTGGTGATTCCCAGTGCCCCGTGAAAAACGTAGCCTTATGTATTTTGAAAATATTTCCACAAAATATCAGACCTCTAGCTCATATGACCCAGCTCTGAGGAATCTTGATGTGCTATAGAAAACTAACCTTAACTCCATTCATTTGACTTTAGTTATTTTGAAAAATTGCAAGAATTCTTCTGTAAGGTCTAAACTTGTGATTTTTACACACTTAATCTATTCCTAAAATATTTCCACAAAATGTCAACCCTCTAGACAGCCTAGTTCTGAGGAACCTTTATGTGTGCTCTTGAGAGGTTTATTTACACAAGACATCTGACTGGTTAGTCCTGCCACCTCTAGTTGCTTGGCCCCACCTCCTCTACAATCTCGTTGGTTATCTCTGCCCTCAGAAAACTTCTGTGTAAGTAAAACTCCCATGAGCTTCATGTATTCTGGAGGCTTTTTGAGCTGTGGTGAAGTCACTGCAATTAGCTATGGTGAAGTCACTGCAATTAGCTATGGTGGAGTCACTGCAGCCACTTTAAATCAATCTGTCAATTAAAAAAAACACTGCCTTTAAACACCATGATGACACTACAGTGTTCTGAAGTTTTGTAATAGGTGGTTTCCAGACATTTCACTGCTTAATTCCTAACGTTGTGTTAGTTCACTTTAGAGGAATGTTTTCTCTGAGCATTTTGGTCTTCATTAATTCATGGCACGTCTTGACAAATGTGTTCCACTTACAGATGAGATGAACGACAACCAGAACACATTGTCCTATGTACTGATTAACCCCTCACCAGACACAAGGCTGGAGCTCAATGACATTGTGTAAGTGTTCAGTGACATCATATACGTGCCTAATGACATCGTGTAAGTGGCCAGGACATTACAGCTGGGCCTCGATTTGGAATGACGCTGAGACCTTCATGACGTTCCTATGATGCAGGTACCTGATCCGCCCAGACCCACTGGCACACGTACCTGGCGAGTTGGCCCCACCCTCAACCAAGCCCAACGTGCGCATGAAGCAAGAGCTTGGGATGGAGACCAAAGACGAAACCCAACTCTGAGTCACCCGCCCCACCTCAACAACCAACTAACGCCCCCTGATCTCCCACAACTCTCTTTCCTGATGGGCCCAGTCTGAAACTAACAAGCTTCTGGACGCAGAGAGATGGTGTGCTTGCTCTAGATATGCATGGTCTACAGACATTTCTGGCTGGGTGCCCCGTGCTGGGGCAGGTGAGCCCTCTCTTTGGGGGGGGCAACACAAAGAATAAGGGCGTATTCAGGGATCAGGCTTTTCCTAAAGCCTGGGAACATTCTTTCATTCCTCCATTGAAAATGGTTCTGGTGTTATCCATCTCCCAGGAAATCACACACTCAAACACACGGCATTTGCTTTGCCTAGACAGGGCGGTGTCAGTTGGACCAATCTGCTGATAAAAAGAAATATTTTTTTTTAGTTATTCTTCTCCATGCCAGTAGATATGTTTTATTTATTTATTTATTTATTTAGCGCTTAGTCAAAATCAGCTTGTTTATACAGCCTTACACTTTTACTGAAGCAATTAATGTTTTTACTGTATCTTGCAAGACCCCTCGCAGACATTATTTTCTTCATAAGCCATTGTTATAGTTCTGTAATATAACATTTACAGTATTTGTTAGGCTTTTAGTTAGCATTTTGTTTAACGGTGAGATGCGCTCTTTTTGCACTGGTGAGTAGAACAATGTTATGTGGATATGGGGGGGGGGACGTGCACGTTAGATATACACATGTGGATATAGAGTGAACAACCAACAAGGAAACCTGACTGAC
>JAODKE010000125.1:16500663-16517316 GCA_026779605.1 Mormyrus hasselquistii
TTTCATAAGCCATTGTTATGCTTTTGTAATATAACTTTTACGGTTTTTGTTAGGTTTTTAGTTCGCAGTTTTTTTAACAGTGAGATGCCCTCTTTTTGCAATGGGGAGGAGAACCATGTAATTTGGGGATGGGGGGGGGGACATTTTGTTTCTCATTTTGTTGTTGGGGGGGGGGGGTCAAGACTGTACACACATGACACCCACAATGAGGGAGTCAGGGATGAAAGAAATCAAGGGCATGGGAGCTATAGGGACAGCATCCAGTTGATGCTCCAGTGAGAGTCAAATCATCAATAATCGTAACGCATGGGGGAGGCAGCAGTAATGCTAACCACAAAACCCTCGGCCCCCCCCCCGGCCCACCCCCATAAACAACTCCATTATAATTAGGGCCACTGCAAGTGCAAAAAATACATTGTTTTGCAAAGTGTGACACAGAGTTATTCTTTAAACCCCCTACAGTTCAGTTTTGAGCAGTATTCTCACATGTGATTCCTTTGATGCTGTAATCTGCTCTTCTGTTGCCGTTCCCGTGGATCCCGGACGAAACCCGGATTACCGATCCGCTCTCCTGCAGCCCCAACTCAGGGTTCTTCTTGGACAGCTCAGTGTCAAGGACAGAGGTTGTAGGATAGTGGCATGTTAGTATCTGGTAGTTTTACCCGGGTGGTTCGGAATCGGTATTCTGCAAAGCAGGTTTTTGTAGCATTGTTGGATCTTTTACGTTACTTCTGATACTGTATTAACATTTTTAAATGCAGAAATTCGAGATTCACTTTGCATATCACAATATGCGTATTGTAATATCCAGTGGCTTGTCATAACCTTAAATGATGGCGTGCTGACATCCACTATTACAGAGAAACGGCTCCTTTTCTGTTTGAGTTTGCCGCCCGTGATTCCTTCATTCCGGATGCCGAAGCCAAAAGGGACGCAAAGCCAAGTGAACTCCGTACAAATGGGAAAATGTTTACTAATGTGCCCTGATGGGAAGTTTAAGAACATTTCCGTGGAATTCTTTCCCTCCTCCACTGTGTATGAAAACCACCAAATGGCACTGAATCGCTTACAAATCGTGCAATTTCAGCGTTAGGTTGTTTTTCTTTATGTTGTGGCTTCACCTGTCATCTGTGCAATATTTTGACGCTATGCTTCTTCACTGCACATTTTGGTGGTGTCTTACCCTCTTCATGCAGAAGGAAACAGGATATTGGATGTAAGCACGATGATAATGCTGCTGTAAAACACTGTAAAAAAAAAAAAAAACACGTTCTATCAGAACATAGTTTACATTAATTAGAGTAACATACAGTGGAATGGTTTGTTTGATATAATACATTTGACAGTTTTACATTTATTAAAAGAATTACTGTAATTGTATACATTTGTATTTTGCAATGGTAAAATAGTTGGTGTAACATATGAACGTAAACGCTTGCAGACAGGGGCTACCTCTGGAGGTTTCTGTGGCTGTAACTGGGCCCAGTCTAACCAGATAATGAAAGCCTCACGAGAAGCTAGGAAATCGGTTCGGTCTCACAAATAATTTACAGTGACACGGACGTTTACGTACGTCCGAACATTCAGTTTTGTGACAATTATACCTCACTTTATGCCTGTCACTGTTGAAAAGTTGATCTGAGGAATTGACTGGTGCGTTATAAGAGGAATCATGAAGGTAAAATGGTCCATCAGGATTGCTGTATTAAATGACAAACACTTGGACTTCTCTAACGAAGTGTTGAGAATAGCACTCGTTGGATAATAACTACAGGATTATCTAGTAAACAAACATGGCTAAGATGGTACCAAGTCAGGATGAATTTGATTTTGAGATCTGAAGTTTATATCATGTTAATATGTTTATAGAGTACTGATTTTTCCCCATTTTTAATTGTTTGTATTTCTTTACTATAGAAGATAGGTAAAAGGTAGGAGTTTTGCAGTAATTATTCTAGATTTTATTGTATTTATTATATACTACCATGTACGTTTGGATTTGCTCTTACTGTGATATACTCATTATGTACTTTTTAAAAAACAAAACCAGGACCCAAAGCCACACTGGAAACTCTCTGTAACAGGATACGGCCCAATGCATGCACAGCTCTAATTTCAATAAGCTACTTATGTTTATGCGGGTTTGGGAAGAACACTTCCGCATTTCTGCTTTAAGCAAAGTTTATCTTTCCTTTATTTAACATGGATGAATCACCCTACATTATAATGAACTTCTTGGTTTTTGGTGGCAATGTCACACATGTGATAAGAATATCATTTAACATGTTAATTGTTTATTGACTCCAGTGCATATTATTTAAAAAACGGTTCGCCTAGAGTGAAATGAGTAAGTGCGACTTTTATGCCAAATGGCATGAGACACATCCATTTTAACCCACTAAGCCTAAACTTTTTCATACAGAATTCATCCCATAGGGTCATTCATTGTAAATACCACAATTCCAAATTGTACTAAAAACAGAAATATATTTTGCTATATGTTGCATGAAGGAGCAAATGACTCTTTCGTCCTCCATGAAATGGGTCTGATCACACTTGTGATTTAGTCGATACGATGGCAGCTGCCAAAACTGGACTAAAATGAACGAGGTGCCTAATCAGTTTGCCATCAGTCACGTCCTCTTAGAAACATCCTGATTACACATGATCATTTTCTCTGATGCCCAGATTATATCGACCATTTCCACGACTACGTAGTTCTTTGTAGAAATGGACACAGCCAAATTCTACTAAGGAATGGAAAGTATAGTCATCTCCTTGATTTGATGATGCATCTGAAGTTTAATCCAAGGTTATTTTCACTTTAATAAGCATACGCATCATATTTACCCAGAATGCATGCACATCACAAATGTATATTTCACTACTGTATTAATAAAAAGAATAAAATTCAATAAATATACCGCATGTGACACTGCTGCATGCTTCATCACAGGACTGGCGGCCCAGTGTGCATGAGAGCCATTTCCCTGCATTTTACTTGTCATCTGAAGCACAAATATCTCTCCCTTTAGTGGTGGTGAATGAAAATGGAGACAGGAACATGGGCTGTGTGACAGAGGAATGATCCCCTTCCCCCCCCACCCCACCCATCAGCTGCTGCAGAGTCTGCTGATATCAGGCGTACTTCAGCTTTGAGCTGCTTTACAAAGAGAAGTTATTTGGCCAGAAGGTGGGGCTTCTGTTCCATTTACCCCTGAAAGGGAATCTCCCTTCCACATAATAATATGCCAAACCCACAGGAACTATTGCTCTCCCGCAACCCTCACCTGTAACATCTCCATGTCATGTCTCACTCCACGTCTTTGTTCCTTTACGTGACTTTCCGAATGAAATCTGACATGTCCCGACAGCTCGGAAATCTGTGCTGAAGATTTTTCTTGTAGGAGTGTTTGTAATTATAAATGCATAAAATAAACTTTAAAAAGAAAAAAAAAACTGGAGTGCCCCAATCTCTCACGGTGGAAAGGCATTTGGTGGCCGAGTCATCTTAAGGCGGTATTCATGGAACAGCACCCCTCCCAAGGACTTACCTGTCCCAACTCCGTCATCGTAAAAAACTGATCCGATCTGATTTACGGATCACGAATAACGAGCCAACTGAAAACAAAAAAAATCAGCAGCGAGACGAAGAAAGCAAAAGGGGAAGCAGCGTCCTGCTTGTAATGTTTATTAAATTTCAGTGCTTCTCTTTAAAATAAATATATGGTAGTATAATATTAAAGAAAGGAGAAAAACAGCACAAGCATGAAAGCATGGTATCTGTCACAGGAAATAAATCCTAGCATGATCAATATTAATACCGATCTTTCAGTAAACATAAACCAAACATTATGTACAAAAATGGATATTTCAAAATATATTTACAAAATGCAGCAAATCATATTATCAAGTATTCTAAAGCCTTTCTTTGACATGTTTGAAAATACGAGTACAGCAGTAGCAATGGCTGACCGGGCTGCTTCACTCTGGAGGTGACCTGTATGTTTTTGGTAGTGAAAGTCTCTCAGTTACTCCAGCACTTAGAGAACCTGAATACACACCGTTTTGAGAGACCGCTTTTTGTCTGCCATTTTCCTTTCTACTCGGACCAGAAATTAATGACACAGGGTAACATTATGGGATGCCGAGGCACACTTGAGCACACGAGCTATCTGCATGAATGTGAGAGAGAGAGAGAGAGAGAGAGAGAGAGAGAGAGAGAGAGAGCGAGAAGGGGGGGGGGGGACAACGTGTCTCGAGACATATGCATCTTCAGCGGGGGAGTCCGAGCATTTGCATTAGTGTACAATCAAACCGCAATCCAACAAGTTAGCCACTGTGAATATATTAAATACTGTCACCCAAAAAAATAAAAATAGCAGTAGCAGTAACACACTCCTCATAACAGAGCACGTTCCTCGAAAAAGGGGACAAAGTCTGTAGCTGGACAGTCAGTGTTGATTATGGTTACATCGCATGATAAAAGCATTAAAAATGTGTTCGAGTGCCTCTCCTACTGTGCCAAATGCAGAAACATTGCTACTTCTAACAACGTTAGATTTACGTTATGAACACGTAACACCTGCTTTAAATATTTATACCACATATAAATAGAAAAAAGCAAACCACCATCAATAGGTCTTGCGCATCCCTTTCGTACCCAAATAAAATTAAGGAGAAACCATATTAAAACTCCTGTTGTAGGTGAAAGCGTTGAATACATAGAGGACAGTACCACAGCACTTGATGACCATACATATGTCCAGGCTCCTCTCAGTAGAGTTTCGAGCAGCATATTTTTGGACAGTTTTGGAAGGATGACGGTCACGACTTCTCCTGTCGTTATCGGTGCATGCCAGATTACCAGGAACAAACATCTTTCCGAGTAGATGCCCGGATCGCAGATCCTTGCATGTATAAGATGAGCCCCATGATTGCGGCCAAATTCTTTAAAAAGTCACCGGTTAGAAAAAAAGAAAAGAAAAAAAAAAAACTCCACATGCAGAGGCCTGACTGTGAGAAAAGCTGGAGAGAAAGCGACAACAGCCCTGAAGAGATCACATTAAGATCCAGGCCGCATGTGTTCACCCGGCGATAAACAGGATTCCGTGTCACAGCAGGGCTCCTGAGTTCCCCACGGCCTTTGCGAACGACTGGCTTCCCCGGGTTCCGCTAGAGCACAACAGCATGAATGTCAATGTGGGCTATCCAGGAGCGAGGACTGGACAGGCCTCCACCCCGCAGCCTCATTTCACGCTCCTCTTGGGTAACCCAGGCCTCTTGACCTGCCACAGGTGATTGTGGATGGTGAGAGCGTCCACACTGACGGACACCGTCTTTGCCGGGATGACCGTGAACTGCTTGCGGTCTGAGCTGTACTTGTAGAGCTTGTCAATCATCTTCTTGCTGATGCACTTGGGTCCGGTGCCGGTCAGCTTGAGGATCTCTTCAGTATCAGGGAAGAAGGAGTATAGGGCCCGAAACTGGCAACCGCCATCGCGGAATAGGATCATGAGGTGGTTTGACTCGCACTTCTCCAGCTCCTACAACAGGCAATTATTTCATTAAGGTTAAACTCCATGTGTTTCAGTCAAACCTGAGAAGCCCATACAGACACATAACAGAGCTTTTTACTGAGCTGCTGTCCTCTGACTTTGCCCAGAAAACTATGTGGTGGTTTAAATGAAGACAAAGACGAGCGGATAAAGCAGAATGCATGCAAACCTCAAGGATGGAATTTTTATGGGGCTCGTTGACCTTCCCAGCCAAGCAGCAGTGAGCGATGGCATTGTGGATTATCGGCTTGTTGGACTTGGCGCTGGGCTCCTTAAACAGCTTGGGGCCTATAGGACAAGAGATTCCAGCTAAACTGAATGATATAGCAGTGGAAAGATTAACGCGGACATATCAAGAAAAACCCCCATTTATAATAAACTCCAAACAGAAGCACCATTACCTTTTAAAGCCATCAAACACAGCTACCAAAGCTAAAGTAACAGGGCTAGACTATTATGACATAATGCCTGTCCTTGAGCAGCCATTGTAACTTACCACTGTACTCTGCCACGGATGTAATGGAGGAGGCTGTGGATCCGTTATCCCAATCCCGCTCCGTGTTACGGCTAGCATTCCGACTTAGCATCGGGAAAGAGTCAATAGAGTCACCCCTATAATCAGATAAGAGGTTCATGTCTAACTTCTGACTCCTTTTGGTTTAGTCTCAAGATTAGTTTGCAAACTAGAGTACTGGGAACTGAATAGTGGGGAATGTGAGAGACTCCACATCCGTATGTGCATATCGCTTAATTTACTGACATGATCCCGTGGCAGCCATGTTTTCAAAAACATCTGCGTAAGGGGATAATGCTGTGATTCTCAAAGGAATAAAGTTTCTCCTGTGCAGAAAGCATTTCAAATGAAATGCCATTCAGTTCCCAGGCCCATTTCTCAAATTGCGGTGGTAATTTGATGAACAAAAAACCTCATATAATCCCAAAAAAAAAAAAATAATTAAAAAAATACCTTCAAGTTACCCATATTCAAATGTACCAAATGGATATTTAGCGAAACAATACATTTTCACATTTAAGGTTAAGAGTTTTTGGTTTCTTAGCAACTTTACAACAGAATTTCATAAACACATTATAGATAAATCCAAATTTCCAAAAATGAATACATGTAACATGTATAAATGTTATAATTCTATAATACACAACACAACACTGAGCTTGCAATTTTCATGACAAAATCTGTATCGTATGTCGCTGTGCTACGGAAAATCAAAGATACAAAGTTAATCAAAGTTAAAGCAGCAGCATGAAACCACGTTCAAGGAGTCATTGATGAAATGCCATTGTGAAACATGATGGGGGTGAGGAAGGTTTGGTATGAACAGACATACATCACGTAGCGTTAGCATGTACTGCGAGCCAGGCATCAACATCACGTAGCGTTAGCGTGTACTGCGAGCCAGGCATCAACATCACGTAGCGTTAGCGTGTACTGCGAGCCAGGCATCAACATCACGTAGTGTTAGCGTGTACTGCGAGCCAGGCATCCTTTTCAGATGAAAGGTACAGCAAGAGCCTCACCGCTGGGAGCCGGCTCCCCCGGAATTGACACTCTCAGCCTCTGTCGTGGCGGCAGAGGCCAGTGAGAGACTGGAGCCAGACTGGGCACTGCTCAGGTTGTCAGCTGGGGAGGAGGCCGTACAAAAAACAAAATCAGTTCAAAGCCAGCTTCTATTAACGTCTCACACCTGCTGCCAAACAACAGGTTGTGACCATTTCTGACTCATTTCTATTTAGTTATTGTCTTAACATCATGGCAAGACTCTTAAAACTTAAATTTAAGGTTTATTGGCTTATACACTTTTCAGTCGGGAACACAAAAGCGGCACAAATACGGATCGTTAACATGGCTTGGGTGCATTTGCAGCTAGACCCTATTAAAATGCAACTCAAACTCGAAAAGCACACCATAGGATCACAGGAGATAGCATGTCCTGCAGGTTACAGATATGTAATTCAGTTAGTCAATCTTTCAACACTAAGCTACTCTTCGGGTAGGTTAGAGTGTATATTGGCGTGCCGGAGCGCAGCGGAGCGGCCGCTTACGGGTCGAGGAGCACTTGGAGTAGGTATCGCTGCTGGACTCTCCCCGGTGCACCGACTTGGGTCGCTGCTTCTTAGGCTTGCTCTTGGGCTTGGCCAAGCCCTGCTCCTCAATCATCTCCTGCTGCTTCCGCCTTAGGTACTCCTGCTTGATCAGCTCCCTCCGGGCCTTCTCCTCCTCCTTCCTGATTCGGTCTTCCTCTGCTTTCCGTCTGGGGGGGGACACACACCCTTAACTAAAAGACCTGTACGAGTCTGGTAAACTGGAATTCCCTCAAACGTGTTTAAAAATGTAAAAACTCCTGAGCTTCTGGCAGGGTGACATTGTGGGTGCAGCTTTCAATCTGCCACCCTATACAGGCTGGCGTGGGGAATCGACTCTGGCCTTGATCACGGTTTACACCCGGGTAATAGCAAGCAAGCCCACTCTTTCTTGTCAATAATGTTGGGCTGGGCAGCCAGTGGACTTTGGACCCGCAGAGATTTTTCCTCTCCCTACTTGGGAGTTTTTCCCTCTCCTCCATTGTCATCTGGAGTTCTCTTTCACGTCAGTCTTTCCTTTTCCCTGTTTTTGAATTATTCTGTATAAATAAATGATACAGGAACTTTATGGCTAAAAGACTCTCTGGCATCTTGGGTTAGTCTCTCCAAAGCCCCTCCCTGACTTGCCCCCAGCCGGAGGCCCTCACGCTACCTGGCCTCGTCCCGTTTCTGCTCCGACTCCAGTTCCAGTTGCTGCTTGCGTATCCGCGCCTCCTCGGCCTTACGCTGCTGCTTCAGGAGAAACGCCGCCCGCTTCTTTGCCATCTCGTCCTCTGCCTTCTGCTCATCCTGGGAAGTAGAAACACTGGCATTCAGACAAAACTACACAACAACAAATAGCCTTCAATCTGCAACACCGCAAACGACCCTTGCGAATATAAAGCAGGCGTGGAAAGAGTCTGCTCAGGTGAAGCGATTTTAGTCTCACCCCACCATGGAGTATTTCTCATTTAACAATACAGTTGGCCTCCATATCAGGGTTCCACATCAGCGGACTCAACCAACTTGTTTATATTTTCTCTATTTATAATTCTATTACCTATATGTTCTTGAATTTGAAATATTCTGTGTTTCAGGTTGTTAAATGAGAGCAACTGGTGAGCGTTGAAAGAAAATGTTCCGTTGTTGCTGTGTACTGTGTAACTGGTACACAGTAAAGGGCTACGAACGAGATCCATTCTGCTCTGTGTCAATGACGGCCATACAGTACCTTGAAGAAGAATCCTAACACGGACTTCTGGTCTCCATCAGAAAGATCAGCCGTAACGTCCCGGATGTCTGAGCCGGTGTCTTCTGTTGGATCCTTGAGGTCTGACAGATCCACCTCAATGAGGTGAGTTTTGTTCTTGGAGACTTCCTCGGACGGAACATTCTCCTTCCCAGAACTATCAGAGGGATTCAGCTCTCGTTCCTTCAGGGAGCTGGAGAGAGACTCCCCGACATCACTAGGCTCCCTGGGAAGTGCAGTTCGCTGGTTCGCCTCATCATTGAGCCGGAAGGTCATGTTTCGGATAATGCCCCTCTCCAGAGAGGCGGCTGCCTCTACAGGTGCAATGCTAGTGAAGCTGCAGCCTTCAGACTCTCCCTTGGGGGTCCGGCCCCCGGAGAACTGCCTCAGGTGAGGGAGGGTCTCCACACTCTGGGTAGGGGTGATAACTCTCGTGGCCTGCTTCCCACTCTCCTTTGGCAGTTTGAGTTCGGTGGGTTTCGACCGGGGACCACGGCCCGAGCTCAGCTTGGGGGGTTTGCGGACCACAGCAGTACCAGACGAGGAGATGGGCTCCACAAAGTGCACGGCAGGGCGGATCTTGGGCTCAGCCACACTGCTCTTCCCGTTGGCAAAGGTGCCGGTTGGGGTGGGTCCTGGGGAAAGAGCCAGAGCCGGAACCGGTGGAGTTGCCGGTGGAGCTCCCGTGGGTGACTGAACATTCTGTTTCATTAAGATATCCTGTTGCAGTGACAGCTGCATCATTTGCTGCTGGATGGCATTGATGGCCTCGTTCAGCATCTCGATGGAGCGGTTACACTCATTCAGGTCCGGCTCTGTGCTGCCGTCCTCCAGCAGCAGGGCACTGTTGATCTTGTTGTCTATCTCTAGGGAGCCGGGAGATGTTGGAGATTCCATCGCCCATCGGACCTTGGCCTTTCCTTCCTGCCCGTTCCGCTCTCTAGCCTTCCCCCTCAGTGCTTCAACGCAAGAGTCATCCTTCGACGAGACTTCTTTCTCGCCGTTGACTTTCTGGTCTTCCTTAGAGTAGTGGTCTGACTTTAAGGGCTGGGGGAGGGTATCACTCTTCCCTTTTTTAACAATGTTTAGGAATGCGGCCTTCCCTAGCTTGAGCCTCTGCCGGGCAGACAGCGACTCCATCTTCTTCTTTTGCATCTCGATGGCCCGTCGCTTCTCTTCCAGTTGCATGTGGAGCTGCACGAGCTCCGAGGCCAGCAGGTTGGTGCAATCCCTGCCCTGCAGCGTAGGGCTCTGCTCTCGCTTCTGCCTCCAGGTAGTCAGTGGCAGCTGGAAGCTCTCGGAGCCGTCGGGGGTCGTCTTCTGTGAGCTGCTGGTGCTGGAGCGGGCATCGTGACCGCCGACCTTCATCTGCCTGCGCTCGGCGAAGCTGGTCATGCGTGCGCTGCTGCTGCCGATGCTACTGGCCTGGGATATGGTGCTGAGACAGGGACTGGAGCGGCCACTCGCCCCATCTTTGTCCTCATGCTCCCTCACCTTCATGTCCTCCTGCAGTTTGAGTGACTCTTCCTCTTCTGCCTCCCCTCCCTCCCTGTCCAGGCACTTCTGATGCGCCAAGAACAGCTCAGTGTCTTGCTCTTCCTCTTCAGATTCTGAGTCCTTGCTAATCTCCCAGGCCAAGGAGTTAGAGAAGGGGCTAGTCCTCACTTGGCCGGCCAGGGGGGTACTGTCACCCTTGTCGGAAGCATGAAGGAAGAACCCGCAAGACTGCCCACGAGATGAGGGGTCCATGCTGCTGGTGACGTCCGGATTGAAGGCACCAGAGCCACCCTCTGTAGGCAGCTCCATAGGTTCAGGAAGAAACTCTGTACTAGAAATGGGGGTGAAGGTGTGATTGAGGTCATGGTTAGACCCAGATGAGGGGACTTTCCTCCGGGTGGAAGGTGTGGGTCCCTCAGTGCCTCTCCTGGAGGAGCTGCGAGACCTCACTTCACCACATTCCTCCTCTTTGTTGAGGTTTATAGATTTCTCCTTTGCAGGTTTCAAAACAGCAGGCATCAGTGGTTCTAAATAAAAGCTATCCGATTGCGGTTCAATGGGGATTTCCTGCGGCCTCCTCCTGGGTGATCGCGTGGAAGAGGTCCTGGAGACGACATTCTGGAGATCGAGGTTCTCCCGGCTGGGGACACTGCCAGCGTCGAGCCCTTTCTCAGACTTGATGATGGCCACCAGCTCCTCCTCGTCCTCGTCATCCCTCACATTCACGTGTCCAAGCATGTTATGGCCACTGATGCCACGGGGCCCCAGATGAAACACTGGGCCACCTAACTGGTGACTGGGGGTGACGTTGATCACGTTGGAAGCCAGGCTGTCCTTACTGATGGAACGGGCCAAACTGACGCTGTCGCCCGAGGCCAGATCAGCGTCGCTGTCCATGGCGTAAGGCGTGGGCTGTGACAGCGGTCTGGGAGAACAAACACAGAAGAAATTACATCTGATTTCTGCTCCAAACAAAAACAGCACAGGATACAATCAATACTGAATTTCCACACTATGCCTTTTCCTGGTAATGAGAACACACATAATATCCAGTATTTTTTTTTTTTTTTTAATTACACCTGGTGAATTACAATCAGATTTAACATCTTTTTCCTCAATAAAGTACCCTTTCTCCAGGGTATACGAGAAAGGACCTTGGCGATTTGACATGTCCAGAACTACTATGCTATTCACTGTTTTCTGAAGGTAAATCAGCCACAGGCGTAACAGAATGATGAACGCACTGCAAAAGTATGAATAATTACACGGTAGTCTGGGTTTTAATGGGTCGATATTAAATCCTCACCTCTGCTTCTTCTCAGCCCAGGCCATCACCGAGCCCTTGGGATGGCCATCTACTCGAGTCAGAGAATTGGAGCGGTTTCTCTGATCTAGGAATGAACGCAGTAACAACTGATATGGAAGTTGACCTTTTAGCCTTCCTCATACATAAGGCAGGTAGAGAGGAAGATAAGACAAAGGGCTTTAAGGAGGGGAAAAATTACATAAGATTATATATGCTTAGTACAATTTACAACATAAAATCGCTGTCAGTAATCCTTTAAACTTAAATGTTGATGAATACCAAAATTGAATCTTTAAGCATTTCTTTTCTGCTTTTCTACCAGTAGAGGGCAGCAGTGACAACTGGACCGCGCTTACCGGAAGCTGCTTCTCCTTGTAAGGATTTCTGTTGTCTCTGTCTCAGGGGGAGCAGAGGATGTGAAGCCCCTAGGGCAGGACTCCCTTTATTGCTACAAAGAAAAACCGAACCTCAGCCAAATGTGGAACACGCAAGCTCAAGGTACAGCTTTTTCAGTACGATACCAGCCCAAAATAAATTAAATAGGATGCGAGATTCTGCAAACAGGTGTCCTGTATTACATTCTTAGAAACTGCAATGCATACTCCCTGTCTAACATTTGGGAATAATCATTTTACTCAGAAGTAAAGTGGGTCCACAAACTGGCCAAGTCAGAGCTCATAGACATTTCCAGGTCAGGACTGAATCAGACAGAAATGATCTACCATTACGACCAAGATTCCATTACTTATAAATCATGGAAAGAATTGCACTGTGATGAGCGGACTTATATGGACAAAAAGCTAATACCATAAAACATGCAGATGGTGCTGACCTGCAGAAAGAACATGAGTGCACACATACAGTACCAGTGAAAAGTACCACCTACAAAGGAGCAAGTGTCACATAATATGACCTGGTCACCTGACCTAATCACTGTAGAAATGGTTTTGGCGGAGTTTGACCAGAGAGTGAAGGAAAAGTGGCCAATGAGAGCTCAGCATATATGTGGGACCTCCTTCAGGACAGATGGATAAGCATCCCAGGAGGCCACCTCATGAACCTGGCCTAGAGGAGACCATAGGGTCAGCCAGTCCCTGGGCCAGTTGGTGTTAAGGGTCCAGTGATGGGATCACTCTGCTGACCCAGGGATTTGAATCAACAACCTTTGAGTACCAACCCACAGAGCTGCCCCCATCTCCAAACATAATTCTATATGATGTTTTATAGTTTTAATGTCTTTATAATTATTCTAAAATGCAGAGAACAGTATAAATATTGTATGGGTAGGAGTGTCCTAGCTTATGATGGGTACCGCACACGTGGGGTCATTCGACACACACACACTTATGTTCCGCCCCTTCACAGCCAGCAGCAACACAGAACACCTCACAGCTCTGATCTAACTGCGACCAGACAGGGACAACCAAGAGTACGCTGAGAACATACTGTACGATGAACCGGCAGGATGAAGGAGGGAAAAAAAAAAGAATTTCCCTCCTTTATTCAAAGCAAATCCAATTAGCAGACCATACAGGGAAATGAACTACTGAGGATTATTACCAGATGAAAGAGAGAAAAAAAAAATACTGCTTAAAATATGTAACCAATTCAACAATGGGTTAAATCACCCCAATATGTTTAGTGCTCAGCATGCTATTAGCTATGGCCAGACCCGGTTAGCCTAAAGATCTCAATCTTGCCTGTGCATGACGACAAACAAGCAGCTCTCTGAAATATGACTGTATAGACCTGGACAGTCCCAATGCACATGTAATAGGAAATTATTAAATCACCTGGAAAGTGGGCTCCAGACCGGGTAGATATTGGCATCATCAATTAAATGTGTCCTGTTATAGGTCATATGCTAACATGCATTTGGTAGAGGATGAGGTTTCAGCTTCCAACAAAAGTGGGATATTTCTTGGATATTTGTGTAACTAAAAAATGCACACACTTAACAGCTAGTGTTGATTCTTGCTTATATAACATTTTTTCCATTTGTTTCTTGGTGAAAACCACAGTGTGACTCAGTACACAATGTCAGATTTGGTCCAATTCATATAGGAAAACAAACAGAACAAAAGTGCAAAAAATAACGCTTCAATACAAGGCTGCAAGATGCCAGACAGTCACACTCCGGGACAGGAAGACACAGACTGAGGCTCTTCAGGATGCTGGTAGTACCTGCAACTGGCTTCCGTGTGCTGCACAGTGTCAGGTGCTCCAGGAGATACCAGGAAGCTGCGTTTGGTGGCGTTAGAGATGGGGACCGGGTGGCGGGTCCCCTTGGGCTGCAGGATCGCTCTTGCTGCACGCGGGGCGACGACGACATGTCAGACAAATAGGTTAAGATCGAACAACCACCACCAAATACCAGCCTATTCCTAGGCCATAATAAAATACAAGGTCAATACGGTCAACCGCAAAAGAGAAAGTGAGAAATTGTAATTGCTTTAAGTGCTAAAATTTAACACATTTTTACAGAACAAACAGATTATCTTAGAAAAAATATTCAAAAACACTGCCTTTGACCTACATCACTCCACTGTGTAATCGTACTGGAAATGCCACAACAAGCAGAGGACGATTAAACAAAGCAGACTTGTAATTCAGGTTAAGCTGCTTGACATAGACAAGCAAAGAAAACATCCAGGCGTATCAGGACACCTTTGTCACTCCTGGCATGCGCCAGGCAAACCCTTACCGTCTTTGATCTCCTGCAAGTCCCGGGGTTGGACGAAATCAGGCTTGACAACCTCAAACCACCAGAAGAGCTCAGCAATGAAGACCATGACGTTTTGCTGGGAACAAGAACCTGGGTTCAGCTGAACGGTTTTAAAGATCATGCGATCTTAATGACCAAACTGGATTATTGTATATGCACTCCGGGGTCTTGGGAGCACCTTGCATGTAAAATCGTCTGTGTTGTACTAGACTGGATAATTAAAGTTTAAATGAATGAAAATAGGTGATGGAACCTTGAGCACAAGTGGAGCGTAGAGCATGTCCTCGATGGTCAGGTAGAAGCCCTTGTTAAGATACTCGTTGGCAAACTCCTTCAAGAGCTGGATGTTGTACAGGTTGTCAGCAATCGAGGTCACCTCCTTTAAGCAGATATCTGAGAGACATAGCAGATATATCAGTGTTTTAGGTTACGCAAGCCAGATCCAATCAAATGCGATACTCAAGACCAGAATGTCATTCACACACACACACACACACACACACACACACACACACACACACACACACACACACCTACTGTTCTGAGTGTCTCGGGGCAGAGATGCCATGCGTGCATTAATCAATGCCTACCATCTAGCTTCATATGGTCAGGGCAGTAATAATGAACCACGGCCAGCAGGGCGCCGCAATCGCACACATCCTTCATCAGGTCCTCCAGCAGGGGGAAGTAGGGTAACTGCCGGCCAGAGAGGTGGTCTCTGCGATACCTCACCTAAGAGCGGGAATAGAACTGGATCAGACAAGCCTGGCTTAACTGGAACGGGCCAGTTCCTGTGGTGACGGCAGCCCTTGGCTATGCATCCACGTTAGCGGCCTCATTCTGCAGCGGTGGCACTCTGACAGCGGTTTTCAGCACAGCACGCCTTCTGGGCAGCCATACCTTCCCTCCGTGGGTTAGCGTCTCCCTCCATGCTGCACTCCTGACCACTTCCTCTCAACCTTCCAATTAAATATCGTGGAAGTGCAGAGAACAGAACGTCACGTCTCCCTTCCTTCTTCCCTGAAAGTGTGGCTGCAGGACCAGCTAAGCCACAGATCCCCACGAGCACTAACAGCACGAGCTAATGACCAGCAGCCGGACGGCAGTGGCCGGGCTCCCTGCGCGTGCGGACAGTCGCCCGCAAAGGACACGGGTGCTTGGTGGATATGGGGCGACCCTCATCTGCCTTCCAGTCACTCGCTGCTCTTGTTTTCATTCCCAGAGATTGCAGTGAATACCAATTAGGTCCGGCGTCGGCCCACAGAACCTCTACGCAGCTAAATATCACTCAGGCCAGAACATTCTTTGGCAAAGCTGCATCTATCTGCTTCATATATAATTAAAGAAACACCTCTAAATGTAATGAGGATGTGAGAGTTCTGGATGGGATGCGAGAGTCAAACACCGATGAGAGGTTTGTGACCTTCGGATTTGTCAGGAGAGCTGGAGGGGATGTGATTCTGGGGGAAGCTGACTGGCACGTCTTGACTTTCCAGAGTTCAAAGTGTCTCTGAGTCAACAAGGGAGTGGCTTGCATTTCATTTTAACCAATCACAGTCTTCATTGTACAACATCACCACATTAACAACAAGGCTCGAACCAGCAACCTGATCAAGCCCTGAGACTGAAATTGGGGGAAAAAAATGGATCAATATGGTGATGTCATATGATGAAGGTTGATTGATTAAGGAACTAAAACACACTGAATCACACTCCCTTTGACCCAGGGACACTGAACTTGGCATAATCAGGACGCCCAGGAGGAGGGCCCCCCCAGGGGGAGAGCCACTCAGAATGCCTAAGTATACTTAGTACAGAAAAGGGAACACAAAGCGCATGGTGAGGTAGCACCGGAGGGTGTGTCAACCCGGGGCGCATAACGGCTGCTAGAGTGATAAAAATCATGTCGTCAAGATGAAAATTATCCAAACTGAAATTTGGGTTTGGGAGTAACGCTATGCCTTCAGTGTAGCGACGGTTCATGTATCAGCCATCTGCAGCATATAATGGCCATTAATGAAATATTGTTAAGAACAAGAGGAATATTATAATAAGTGCACAGCTACTGACGCCAAAAGGAGTATCTGTACCAATTAGCACTTGGCAACGGAGTGTTATGCATCTTGGGTATCGAATTTCATGCCTTTTGTGACGGCTCTCTCTAAACCAGAGATTCTCAAATTTTTTGATCCAAGCTCTATATCAGAGTCATAGATGATGTGTGCAAAGTTTGGTGGTT
>JAODKE010000125.1:16559688-16571583 GCA_026779605.1 Mormyrus hasselquistii
CTGCGATGGGCTGGCCCCCTGTCCAGGGTTGTTCCCTGCCTCGTGCCCATTGCTTCCAGGATAGGCTCTGGACCCCCTGTGACCCAATAGGATAAAGCAGGTTGGAAAATGAATGAATGAATGAACCAGTACAGAGTGAAAAATCCACACAGCTGATCTTGATCCAAAATGGTGCCTTTATTGTATTGTGAAAGACTTTACAAAGAAGTTGACATTTTATTTATTTCCTTTCCGCAAACTACAACTTTGCAGGTAAGTCACTGTTTTAAAAATCACTTATATTACATGTTCAATGGCCTATTTAATAAAATGTGATGGTTAGAGCCCCCACTTGACAACATTCTGTCCTGCTTCCAATCGATGCCACATTCATACAGTTTTTCTGCCCCTAACCCACCCCCCACCAAGGATACTCAGAGTATCTTACAAAGCAAATCACTACATTCAGATTTATATAGCCACAGAATTTCTGTTATTCTTTAACTATAGGAGTTTCACACCCCCATGTTTTACAGTTATATATTTATATTTAACTCAGTACCACTGAGTAACATACAATGTTTCTGTGTAAGAAAAAAAAACTTATTATAGTGACACTTCACATTGACACAACACATATAAGACTTAAAGATTTCTGAAACAAAATCTCATTTTAACATTATTTACACATCAATGAAACGGTCACAGATCCATTCATTTAAAGTGTACAAATGACCGACACCTGTGAAGGCGTGAAAAAAATTGCCAGATTTCAGGAAGTCAAAGCAGAGAACTATAACCAGCATCTGTATTCTTTAAATGTTGATCAGTCTCTTTATTGAAGGGAGGTTTTTTCCCATTCACTCCGGGGCTGCAACCAGTCACAAATACAGTCCCACCTTCTGGCCAAAGATATACTGACCACCAAATGTGTAATCTTTCCCTAGATCTACAGATGTAGTTCTGGATAAAGGTGAGTGATTGAACATACCTGTGTGCAGTGACGACAGCTGTTAAAGTTATCCGCGTAGGCGAGAAGTTAACTAATGCAAGCATCAGTAATAAAACCACAGCTTGTGTGATCTGGTACTGAGAAAGCAAGTCTGATCTACTTTCTGTTAAAAGACTAATATAAATCTAGTTAATACTGAAACATAAAACATTCAAAAAATACAAAAACAAAAAGTATTCATAGTACAGTTTTTTACATAAATGTATAAAGTATCACACAGTTAAACAGGAGGAGGAGGAGAGGAGAGATCTGTGTTTTATCCAATTACAGAAACAATTTAAGATGCCAATAAATACCAGTGTTAATGTTAATCTCTTATGTTGCAGAGAAAAGCACGATCATACAAAATGTTCCCTTATTTTTCTTTAAAAAGCCTCATTGCCCCTCCTGGTCTCAGGCCGGACCTCAGTGGCCCAAAGATTCCTTTACCAGAAAACACAATAAAACATAAATAAGACATTGTGTCATTTTCCAACATAAAGTACATAAATAAATATAAAATGAATGCAACATAATTATTGTTATTAGTATAAAATCATATAAAAGGGGTTCCTTTAGTCCAATCTGTTCCCTCTTCGCTATAAAAAAATCTTATTTTTGCTTACTTATTAGATTGTTTTGAAAGCAGTGCTTTTGAATGATTTTTACATGAGCTGTCCATTTTGATTAAGTACATGGTCTCCTTACTTGAACTGATCTGGAATATGTCCTATCTGTGGCTGCATGCTGGTTGGAGGACTGGAGATGCCCTCTGACCAATCGGACATATTGGAATGTGGGGAGGAACTCGACCATTGGTCGGGAGATCCAGGGGAGGGGGTCAGAAAGGGGTGGTCGGGCACCTGCAGCTGATGATTGGGGGTGTTGTCCATGGGGGCGGAGTAGCTATGCTGAGAGGGCGGGGTGAGAAACTGGGTGCTGGGCACAGCCTGGTTGAGTGAGGAGGGTATGATTTGGGTATCCTGGGGCAGGATGGTATGCATGGGCATGGTGCCCACCAGTCCAGGCTGCAGGTCCGACTGGTTCATGTCGCCGCTGATGAAATTCTGGCTAAGGGTGGCAGTGCTGGAGTTCTGGTGCTGCAGCTGAATGCTGGGAGGCTGCTGCACGTTTTGCTGGTGCTGCATCTGCTGCATGAGGTGGGGCTGTGTGGCGAGGTGGGCCCCTCCCGGGACGGCCTGGTAGCTCATCATCTGGGAGAGGGTAGGGGTTATGTGCAGGGGCACCATCATGCCGTGCTGCATGGTGGGGCTGGCTTGGTGTAGGGCCACCTGACTTGTGGCGTTCCTCATGGGGTTGAACTGGCCTTGCTGGGCCGTGCCAGGGTGCGGGCAAGAGACCCAGTCGGCGCCTCCGGTGCCCATCGGGAGGCCCATGGAGCCAGAGGTGCTGGGGCTGGGCGTGGGCAGGTGGGAGAGGCGCATGGCCACTGGGTCAAAAGGCGCCCGGGCCAGGTCCTGCTTGGGCGCCAGCGCCAGGTGCCCGACGGCCATGTGGGCCTCAGGGAGGCCCTGCATGTGGGTAAGCGGCACCGACGGAGACGGCTGGAACGGCGAGGCCATCATGGCCGGCGACGACACGTCAGACAGGTAACCGTGTGGCGACTCCAGCGAGTCCACGGGGGAGAGCGCAGCCGAGCTGTCCAGCAGGCCGCCCTTGCCGTCCGTCGCCTTCTTCCTGCGCACCTTCAGGTCCTTGCTATCCTTGCAGCTGACAGCCTTGGTCCCCGGCTTGCGGACCTTCTTGCTCTGGACGGGGGTCTTGCCGCCGATGAGGTAGCTGCCGGGGGAGCAGAGCGGCGGCGAGAGGTTGGCGCCCACATGGCCATTGTGCACGGTGGGACTGCGCACCAGGTTGTACTCGTCAAGGAGGCGCACAATGTCGTGGTGCATGCGCTCCTGCGCGATGTCCCGCGGCAGCCTGTCCATGTGGTCCGTGATCTCACGGTTGGCAAAGTGATCCAGCAGGACCTTGGCCGTCTCGTAGCTGCCCTCTCTGGCAGCGAGGAACAGCGGCGTCTCCTCCTGAGATGGGGGTGAGACACGGACACGGTGAACAGTGCCGCGGGAGCAACGGAAACCAGCGCAGCGTAGCCCTGTGTGATTACTGAAGGAGTCACACTAAAAACACGAGGGTCACGGGTTCACATCCCATGGAAAGCACATAAATCGTAACCCTTCCCTTACTGTATGTTGCTTTGGATGAAAATATCAAGCAAGCAAGTAAATGAAATGCGGAGACACATACGAGGTCTTACTCTGCACTCTCGAGCCACCTGCTGGTGCTAACAGGGAGTCAAAGGTAACCAGCACTGGGGAATCTTCTCCATGAGGAGCTTAAACAGCGGCATGTGCAGCTGTCGGGGGGGCTATAGCAGAGGATCCCCGCATGTTGAGGAATTCGCTCGGCAGTGAGGCATGTGTGAGGGTTCTTGCAGTACCTTGTTGTCCTGCATGTCTTTGTTGGCCCCGTTCTTCAGCAGCACCATCGCAGCCTCCAGGTTGTTCACGGCGGCAGCCCAGTGGAGCGCAGACTTACCTGGGGGGGGCAATTAGGGTCAAAACATCTCTAATACACAGCCAAAGCCCAGGGTTCCTCATGGGCACAGGTATAGTAATAATAATTATTATGATGATGATGATTATTTCATCCAACCATTCATTTATAGGCTCACATTGTATAATAATAATAATAACAATTTATAATATAATATTATTAATTGATAATATTATTGATAATATTATTGTCGTGATTGTTGTCGTCGTCGTCGTTGTATAACGTGTGCCTATAAATGAATGGCGGGATGAAATTGCCTGACAGCACTGCACCAGTGTACTAGAAGTGTACCGAAGTCATCCACGGCGTTGACATCGGCGTGGCAGTTAATGAGCTCCTCCACCATGCCTTCCACCGCCAACCGGGCCGCCAGAATCAGCGGCGTGGTGCCGTCGTGCATGCGGGCATCCAGGTCCGTAGCCCGGTTCCGGATCAGGATCTGCAATGAACCACAGGTTGGTTACAGGGCAGCGGGGCGACTGGACCTACTGGCGCCT
This sequence comes from Mormyrus hasselquistii, assembly GCA_026779605.1. Taxonomy (NCBI): domain Eukaryota; kingdom Metazoa; phylum Chordata; class Actinopteri; order Osteoglossiformes; family Mormyridae; genus Mormyrus; species Mormyrus hasselquistii. Next base: position 16,563,733 of record JAODKE010000125.1, read on the forward strand.
GATGCTGTAATACCCACAGGCGGGAATAACATTTAAATAGTGCCTTTCCGTAGTATAAAGTAACAAAATTGGCTAAATGCTGATATAATGTTTACTACTTTATCTACTATACCTAATGCTGCTCTACCTCTGTTATAAAGCAATACAGCGCATACCAAAATAATTAAATAGAATCTTTTGTAGGAGAAAATGCCAAAATAAGTGAAAAAACAAGATTGTATCAACTATACGCAATGTCTATTGACAGAAATTATAGGGCACAGTCAAATATTTAGATATTTAATATTTTTTCACTGCATGATTTAACACACCAGCTTAATAGTCAAATACTTCAAATATATTCAATAGGCTGCATAGGTAATGGATAATAATAAATAATGGCTTTTTTAACAGACTGCTAACAGGGGGAAACAACCCAGTCCTGCCTTACTAATTCAACACTGAACACCAATCACACTGGGGTTGGTCACCTACAGGCCTCAAGCCCACTTACTGCACCCCCCTTTTCTGGGTGCGATTACTTTGGTCTGACTGCACACGGGCCGCACCTGGAAGACACCCTGGGCATCGGCGGCCACGGCAGCATGCAGTGGTGTGCGGCCCATATTGTCCTGGACATTAGCGTCTGCACTGGACTCCAGCAGCCGCTTGGCGGCATCGGAACGGGCGTAGCGGGCGGCCAGGTGCAGGGCCGTCTCGCCGGTGCGGTCCGTCTGGTTGTGCAGGTTGGCTCCCTGGTAGATGAAGTCGGAGATCACGCTGGCTGAGGCGTCCTCCTCCTCCTCGCTATTGGCTGTCTCCAGGCCCCCGCCACTGCAGGATGCGATCATCAGTGGGGTGAAGCCGTCTGCAAGGGCCGGGGAGAGAGAGGCACGTCAGCACCAAGGGTTGAGAATAGGCAGCAGGGCATGGAAAGCAGGACAGATACATTGGGGGTGGGGGGGCACCATCATCTAGCAGAAACTATCGCATGTTTGAACCTTTTGTTTTTTTTTCGGCTGTGTTGGAGTTTCTAACTAAGAATCAGATAAAGGGATTTTTTAAATTGCTACAGAAACATTAAAGGGAGGTTCCAGGTTTCTCAGGGACCCAAGCAGCTGGGTGGAAAGGGCAGGTCCGTCTTCCCCCTCCGAAAGACGTTCTCCCCGCATTTCTGCAGGTTTGATCCCTGCACACCGACCCTCCGTAGGAGCGCCGGCGGGAGCAGAGGGCATCGATCGGGACAGCAAACACGCTTCCCGAGGCGCTTTACTTAACGATCCTGGTGTTGTTTCATTAATAAAAGCATGGAGGGGGTGTCAGAGAGAAGAGAACAGGGGGGAACGACCAGTGCAGCTTGTCCCTGGGGGCACCAGCCGACACTTTGATCTTCACCTCCATGCCCTGAGGGCTCAGGGCTCTGTCTACGCCCACTCACTGCACGCGCTCAGTGCCAGCAAGGGCCATGTGACCCGAGACCCGTGGGGAAGGGGGAGTGGAGCGGAGAGGCTGCCCACCTGGGCCGCGGACGTTAACGTCCATGCAGTCGTTATCGATCTCGCCCTGCGGGGGCGTGGGTGCCATGGAGGAGATGCGGAGGTCCGCCGCATCCAGGTGCTGCTGGGTCCACTGCCGATGGTCCATCTGATCATCCTGGTCCAGTATCGCCTGCTCTTCGAACTGAGGAAGACATGCAAGGCGGTTGTTAAAAAAAAAAAAAAAAAACACATCCTCCATTTGGAAAATAGAAGGCATCCACACCCACCAAATCGTACCATCATGTTGAACCCAGTCAAAATAATACTTCATCCAGTCAGGACACGGAACCACATTGAATATATCATCACAAACAAACACGCAGCATTCCATTCAATCAGGACACGGAACACTGAACCAAATGTATAGTCACAAATGAATAAATACACAACCATCCAGCAAACCAATTTTTCTTGCATTTCGCAAACAGAAATATTTTTATTGCATGTGAAATATTTCTATAATGAGCACCGATAATTAAAACCAATGCAGTCATGCGCCGCTTAATGACGTTTTGGTCAACAACGGATCGTATGATGACAATAATACAATTTAGAGTGTATCCTTATTATAAAAGCAGTTTACTGTAACACATTATGCCGTGTTACACGTAGCACGTAAGTACACTCTACGATGTTCAAGCAACGACAAAATCACCTAACGACGCGTTTCTCACAGCACATCCCTGTCCCCCAATGTATTGATTACTGTCCTTAGGATGTCCTGGTGAAATAGCCCCAGAAAAGCACCGCAGTCACACTCGGTCCGGTTTACATGCCCTGCACCTCCTCTCCCTCCTCCCTCCTGAGAAGCCCCACTGACAGACAGCTTCCTACCCTGAAGCGCTTGATGCTGGTCGGCTCCACCTCTCCCCACTCGTTCTGGTTGTCATCCATCAGGGACATGTCCGAGGAGTTCTTCAGCGGCCTGTTCCGGAACGGAGAGACACGATTAGTGACCAACCCGGAGGGACGAGTTTGGGTTCAACTCCGTCACGGAGGTTGGTTGGTGGGCGAAGATGCAAATGATTCATCCCCTTGATCCAGTGAGGCTCATGGAACATACCAGCAACATCAGCCATTAACAAGGATCTAACGAGCTTCCTTAAGGTACCCAGGTCCCCCAAATGCTGCTCTAGAGCAATCAGTCCAATCGCAAAGCTACAGACGCACCAAACGACGACGTGACTCACTTCAGCCCCACGGAGTCTTCCCCGACTGGTTCCCTCCTCTTCTTTTTGCCTGGCTCACCAACCTTGAAGCCCTCAGGGAACCAGAGCTGTCCGTGCTCGCGGCGTCGCTTCCGGGACGCCACCACGCCGGCGGCGGCGACCGCCAGCAGTGCCAGAGCCGCCAGCGCCAGGTAGATTGGGTAGAGTTCGATGGGCGGCTGGCTGTCGTTCTCACCTGCGGGAGAGAGAGACGCCATCATCAGGCGGCAGGAGCCGACCTCCTATTCGGCCGCACCGCGAATGGGCCGGCCCTTGGCGAATGATCAGAGCCGCAAACCGGCCCCGCTCACGAAAGCCGCCCCCTTCCTCCCGCTCAGTACCCGGCGTCTGAATTCACAGCATCTTCTTTAAGGGGGAAAGTGAGAGATTAACCAACCTCAAATTACCGCGCACGCTTTAAGCTGTAAAGACAGGGGATTTATTTGGATTTGAGAGATAACAAAGTCTCGCAACTTCTAGAGCTCCCCTCGATCAATTTTTCCTTTTTCTCCACCCCCCCGCCCCCCACTAACGATTTTGAAATGAGGAAAAAAAAAAATCACCAGGCAAACCCTTGGAGATGAATTAAGTCCTGGTATTTACGCCGCACTAAGTGAGGGATGCAGTGGTCCGTGATCAGGGGATGGGACGGGAAGTGGTGGAAATCTGGGCTCTGATTATTTGCAGCTATTACTGGTGCAGGGGCCCAAAACATGGTGGTTCAGATGTATGCCGGAAAGTCAATTACACACACAGCCTCAGTGTCTTTCACTGATGAGTGGAAAACATGGGTTTGAAGTTGATAAAGATCTCCCTGTACGAGACAGGTGCTCAAAGGTGGAAACATGAGTGAATCTCAGTATCCATATTTATCCGCACATGTGATCTCCTGTACCTATTCTACATCATCTTCCACTGTTGAAGACCAGTTCCAATTCTGAAGAACAGAAATGCAGAGGACAGTAAAAATCCCTGGATGTCGTACTTGCCACCACCCCAAATATCAAGGACTCCCATGATTCATTGTCCCTCAAGTTCATTCGTGGGAGGCAAGTTAGCAAGACTACTCTTGCCAAGACCACAAGTAAGGTCTTTGAGTTCTTTGTATTGAGAAACAGCCATGAAGAAATGCAGTGGGGGTGCTGCCGGAGGGATAATTTGTACCGCTGGCTAGTTAGGTGCCTAGGTAGCAGACAATGTCATGAGTACTCACTGGAGACAGCTTCGATGTAGTAGGGCACGTTCAGGTTGCCGCTGGATGCCAGCGCGCCCAGGAAGGCCGCCACGTCCGTTGCGCTCTCGAAGCAGTCCTTGGACTGCTGGATACACTGCCGGTTGTCAATCTCCAGGTGGACCACAGAGCTGTGTGGGAGCAGAAGAGGGGCTTAGCTTAGCCAGCTTAGCGTAGACCGCAGATGTTAACCAATCAGCAGCAAAGAAATAAGTCACGTGACCCACCCCTTGACCTGCGTGGGATCCAACTCGCGGCGGCGGCGCACGCCCAGCCCGGCGTACACGGACGCCTGTACCCTGTCGAGGATGTCGGCAGGGAGTTGGGCCCAGCCGGCAGGGTCTGCCGAGCGCTTGATGCGATGCTTGTGCAGCTCTTGCTCGCTGCCGTAGTACGGGTAGATCATGGGCTGGCCATTGGCATCACGCCGGAACACCAAATTGGTGTGGATGACACGGCTGAGCTCGCGCAGGAACGTCGACAGGTTGCTCTTCAGCTGCTCAGGTGGGATGTGCACCACCAGCACCAGGTGACCTACCGCCAGGCGCTCTGGGAGGTCGCTCGCGCAGTCCAGGCCGTCCCACTCGCACTCGCCGTTGTTGCAGCCCTGGTCGCAGTGGCCGTCTGCGTAGTGGTCTTTGCAATACTGGTCATACAGGGGGCTGGGAGGCACGCAATGGTACCGATTAATGCAGCGTAAATGAATCAAGCACACATCGTTAACATCAGTTATTCAAAAACCTCAGGTTCAGTTTCGTTAAGCTCAAAAACTACAAATGACAGAGTCTTGGTGATCATGAGTTTTGATTGACAGAAACATAGATGAACAAGCAGGTAAAGCTTTGATACAGTGATTAAGGATTAATCGGCTATTCTGGTATTTGCACTAATAAATCCATAGACTTAACTTGGCAAATTACTAAAGGTACATAAGGTGGGGGGTGACAAATTAATGGAAAACCCCACCAGTATAAATATCAAAGCCCTCATATGGAGTACGGCACCATGTGACCTTCAGAATGTCTGCAATCCTTGAATGAATGCTGATATACGACACATTCCTTCCTCTGAAAGTTTAATATTATTTTATTGGAAATATGAAGGTTAATTGAGTTAAAGAAGGACACCAATGCTAGAGTCTTAAGGGGACTTGAACCTACAACCTCCTGTCCTGTGATAACTTCCTTAAGCACAAAGTAAAAATGAGACTTGAGATCAGCTACTGCTGTACCAAGGTGGGCAGCGGGGAGAGCAAACTCACTTGCACTGGCCCTCCTGGTCCTGGCAGTCGAAGCCGTCGTAGAGGCAGCCGGCGTTGTCGCACTGCTTGTCGCACTTGCTGTCGTTGAAATATCGCCAGCACTGCAGCGCGGCCGAGCAGTTCTTCCAGGGGTCGTCAAAGTTGAGCGAGCAGTCACCGCCGTCCCAGCCGCAAGCATGGTTGTTACACAGCCCGTCACAGACCTTGTTGCCTTGGCGGCCCTCGCACTGCGCCACCTTGCAGCTCTCCTGCACCTTAGGAGCGGGCGTGATGTCGCTGCCCAGGCCGCCCCGGAACGTGTAGTCCAGGATGTGGCAGAGGAGCCCGTTGAAGTTGGCGGGGCAGACGCAACGGAAGTGGGGTGCTTCTGCGGTGTACTGGCATGTACCGCCGTTGTAGCAGGGGCCCGAGTTGCAGGGGCTGTCCGCCGGGTACTGGCACTCGGGGCCCGTGTATGCCACCGGGCACAGGCAGCGCGGGCTCTTCTGGCCTGAGATGCAGGTACCCCCATTGCGGCAGTGCAGGCTGCCGCAGGAATGGGCGTCGTACTCGCAGGTGGATCCCGTGTATCCCTGAGCAGGATAGCAGCACTTAGCAATGCATTGTGCTACTAAAGTAAAGGTTGTGGGTTCAAATCCCAAGCAGTGCATATAAATAATAACCTTTCCCTGTACTGTAATTTGCATTGGATAAAAGCATCAGATAACTGACTTATCACAATGTCACTGTTTAATGACAGGTACACATTTGCATATGCAGACGTATGGGAATCCTTAGCCGAATTAGTCAAGGATACAGATTTCTGGGTTAGGAAGAACTTTAAGGTAGCTGGGCTAAATGTAAGTGAACAAAGATAAAGTCCATTTAAACCAGGATACCTTAAATCAAACGAGTTATATAGTTAACCAACAAGTTTATTTCATCATACAGGCCCAAGTTCTACCGGTTTTCTAAGTGAAATAAGTCAATAAAACCTCTGTAGCAAACAAACATAAATACAGGCAATCTTGTAACTGGGTTACAAAACATCTGACTTACAGACACTTGTACTTACAAACACACTGCCATAAAGCTTATTATATTAACGATTTCAGTTAAATACAATGGTTCATAATAATGAACACACGCAACGAAAACACTTCATGAAATACATGCACTATATTATCATGCCTACAAATCTGAATTAAAGACAGATACAAGGAACAGATCTCATTCGTAACCTGGGGGACTGCCTGTACATATCTACAACTATTAATTCACAAGATTTTTTTATCTGCTGAATTTATTACATTATTCAAATGCATAAAATCAGTGGTGAACACAGCTAACCAAAAAGTTAGCTTCAATAACCACTAATATGCTAATTCCAAAGCTTAATCCGATAACAGTAAACCGATAAACCACAAAAAAAATTTGCGGCAGCTAACGATAATCGCTAATTGCTAACTTTTATTATATTAAATTAGTTTTGGTTAGGTTTTTGAAACCCTGAAAAAAATATACCTAGACAGCTAAATTTTTTAACCCATTTAACTATGAAGATCCCATCTGTCAGACTACAGTCCCCAGAATAAATCTACATTAAAATTTTGTTTCTGCGTTTGTGAGACATAAGCATTTTGGTCAGAAAAGCCCTATTTCTCAACTGGCCCATGCCAACATTTTGCCGCAGTGAAGCAGAGACTATAATCATGACGCTATTTACTCAGAACTAGGAAGGAGGGTCTCAACTCTTTATTGGTCTATAGCTCTGTCAATCAGAACCTGGAAAATACAACCAGCGGCCTGTATCATGAAGAAGGACTTCTTGATTGCCCAGATAACTTATCACAAATCTACATTTCTTGCTTAGGTGGATAACTTGTCTAATTTATGGTAACCCAGTCTAAATGGACTTCATCTTCATCCACTGTAGCCCACACTGCCTTAAATCTGACAAGTTATCGACCAATCACGTCTTGTGTAGTCGGCCAAGAGTGTGCCACATAGACTGCTGCAGACACTCTCACAACAGATAGCAACAAATAGGTATGATTTTAGGGTTTACAAATGTTTTCAAACTTGTCAAACTTCAGTAACTTTGCTTATGAAAAAATTTACAATTAGCAGAACTAAATTTAGCGGGAGCGAATTGGTCAGCTAACGGTTTTGAAAGTTAGCGGTAACACTAATCCGCTAACGAAAAAGTTAATTAGCGAATAAGTAGAACCCTGCCCACCACTGTATATAATCTACATGTGTATCATAAACAGCCATCGTCCTGCATTGATTGTGGAAAATGGATGGATGTACAGATGGGTATGAATCTGTAGTGTGTATGTAACAGGACTGACTTCTTTATATAAGAGATTTGACCATATACAAGTTATTATCTAGCCTAAGCTGAAATGCGCTCCGTGGAACACGTTGTTGATGTCGCAGTTCAGCGCATTGCCCTGAAGGCTCCTTACCGGGGGACATTTGCAGATGAAGCCGTTGGGGGTGTTGCTGGCCACAGCACAGGTACCTCCATTGCGACAGGGCCTCCCCTTGCAGCCGTCGAAAACCTTGTCACAACGCTGACCTGGGGTGGGGGGGCGCAGGGAATTCATATTAGACATATGCCGTGGGGAGGTATAAAGGTAAAGATTGATG
>JAODKE010000125.1:16573672-16584298 GCA_026779605.1 Mormyrus hasselquistii
TATCTACCCCCCCCACCCCCCCCCCCCCAGCAGCAGCTCCCCGACCCCCCCCACCTGGCAGTTGAGTCCCGTGTAGCCCTGCGGACAGGTGCACTTGTAGGTCCCGTAGCTGTCCTGGCAGGTGCCGCCATTCAGGCAGGGCCTGGAGTTGCACTCGTTGATGTCGTACTGACAGTAGTTGCCCGTGAAGCCAGACGGGCAGACACAGGTAAAGGCGTTTATGCCATCCACACAGGTGCCCCCATTAAAGCAGGAGCTGTCAGCGACGCCAGGCAGACAAACAAGTATGTCAGCACAGCACAGGAAGCTCTTACATAGGCGTCGCTTGAATACACTCCGGCTGATGACCGGATGACTGGCTAGACAAGTAGCAGGTCATTTTGAGAACATCAAAGAAAAAAAAAGATTTTGAGTACATTAATGTATTTTCCTGCCCTCACTCAAGGATCCCACAGAGGCCAAACTGCCATAATATTAATAAATAAATAGAATTACAATTATGAGAAAGATTATTATTGCATTTATTGTGTATTACAACTACTTTTTATATTTATAATCTTTATGAGCTGTCTGACTGGCCATAGCATCTGATTGGCCACCGTGTTTGATTTGCGGCAGTAGCTACCTCTCCGTGCAGTCGGGGGTGTTGTTCTCGCAGTGGATGCCGCTGAAGCCTGGCAGACAGGTGCAGGTGTAGCTGTTGACGCAGTCGGTGCAGTTGGCGCCGTTCTTGCAGGGGTTGCTGTCGCACTCGTTGATGTCCTCCTCGCACTCGGGGCCTCGGAAGCCTGGCAGGCAGGTACAGGTGAAGCCGTCCACCTCGTCCCGGCAGAAGCCGCCGTTGCTGCAGGGGTCTGAGGAGTAAAAGCGCAAAGGTGAGGCTACGTTTTGTCGCTGGGCCCCGAGCGCTAAATGCAGGAGAGCGCCGCACTCACTCGGCTTGCAGTCATCCAAGTCGGTCTCACAGTTGTGCCCAGAGAAGCCCGGTCTGCATGCGCACTGGTATCCGCCAATGGTGTTCTGGCAGGTGGCCCCATTGTCGCAGGGGTTTTTCACACACTCATTGATATCGATCTCGCAGGTCTGGCCTGGGAGCAGGTGGAGGAAAAACTTACTTTGTAAAAAAAAAAAACAGACATGCTAAACTAGCCAATGAGGGCCAGACCATAGCATGGGACAAGAGTACAATTTAGACCTGTGCTTTTAAATCAAATCTTCTGGAACCCCCAAAGAAACCACATTTTTGCTCCATTCTTGATTGTTTGTTCTTGATCATTTGATCTGTTCTCAATTGTTTGGTCTGATCCTGATTGTTTTGTTAGTTCATAATTGTTTGATTTGTTCCTGATTGTTTGGGGCTGGGTGGAGAAACAATAAACTAGAGGCTTAAAAATGAGGAGTGTAAGGTGGGTGGCTCACCTTGCCAGCCTGTGGGGCACGTGCAGTAGAAGCTCTCGTAATCCTCGGACTCGTGACACACGCCCCTGTTTTTACAGGGCCTGGAGCTGCACGGCGCTAGCAGAACCTCGCAGGTCTCCCCTGTAGGACGGAGAGGCGAAACACTTTCGACCCGGCGACCTCTCGGAAATCAGCTTAGCCCTACAAACCGAGCTCCCAAAAGTTTTCCCTTTCAGCTCGGCCCTCTCTTCCACCCGCATATCTGTTTCCACAGGGACCGGTCTGGGCACGGCACCACTGTTTCCTGCTATTGTGCTGCCCCGATACAACAGAACCCACAAAGTGGGAAACAGGAAATGGATACAGCAGCAGTTCCCACCCAAACACAAGCGGCCTCGTCTCATTCAGCCTCAGCCATCGTGTGGATTTTTCCAACGGGACAGAAAATGTCACCGCTCGGTCCGAAACAGCACATTGCTATCTGTTTTCTTAAATAATAAGACTGCAAGGAGCAGAACATTTTGTTCCAATGCTATTAGACCCAAACATTTGTGCGAGGTTATTAGTTTCAAACAAAACATTCCCAATGCGATATCCTGTCTCAATCTTATTGTGACAAACATAGCGCTGCCACTGGCAGAAACAGGACATACACACACGACCACACCCACGCAAGGCAAAAGGGATGTGAGCCGCGTCCTACCGGTGTAAGGCAGCAAGCAGTTGCACTTGTACCCAGCGACGTCGTCAATGCAGGTCCCTTGGTTCAAGCAGGGATTGGAGGCACACTCATTGATGTTAGTTTGGCAGTTAGGACCTGTGATGCAGGGGTTAGGAAACCACGACATACAGGTCAGGCAGGGCGGGTCGGGGGGGGAAACACTGCAAAGTGGGTGGGGGGGACACCAACCGCTGAAGCCCGCCTGGCAGGTGCACACGTAGCCGCTGGTCATGTCCTTGCATGTGCCCCCGTTCATGCAGGGGTTCGACTCGCACTCGTTGTTGTTGATGTCGCAGTTCAGGCCACTCCAGCCGGAATCGCAGATGCACGTGTAGCTGAGGAATGGACAGAGTGAGTGAGAGAGAGAGAGAGAGAGAGAGAGAGAGAAAGAGAGAGAGAGACACCATTATTTCAGAATGTCAGGCCTTCGGTTCAAAGCAACGGCGTATGGATTTTTGTCTTCTCCCTTTGATCGCATGCCGTTTCTCCAGGCATTTTGGCTCAATCTGGGAACCCCAAGGTGTCTGCCTGCCCCAAGGGCACCACCCTGCAATGGGATGCCGGCACCCCTCCGCGACCTGTCCCCAAGTACACCATATTCCACTTAGGACAGGCTCTGAATCTCAGAAACCCTGACTGAGAACTGACGGACAGTCACGATGATTGTTCAGCATATTGTGTATCGGATTTGAGCTCAGCAGACCAACAGGGACGCACCCATTGACTTTATCTTCACAATGCCCGTGGATACAGGGGTCGCTGTCACACTCATTGACCTGCGAGAGGCAGGTGGCATCGTGGTACCCCTCCGGACAGATGCAGGTGAAGTTGTTGATGCCGTCCTTGCAGATGCCACCATTGTGACAGGGATTGGGTGTACATTCGTCAATGTTGATGTTGCACATGGTGCCTGTAAGCCACAGGAGCACAGAAGAGACCGCAGGCAGCGCAGTGGTTAAGATCAAGGAGTCGTAACATGAAGAAGCTAGTCGTAGCACAAGTAGCTAGCTTTCTTTTGAAAAATGTCTAGTTACTTGATTAAAATATCCAGCATTACGGTTTAGAATTTTTGGTTTTGGATTTGCATGATGTTAAGTCAATAAGTACAAAATACAGTATATATAATACACTGTTCCACAGTTTTAGCATTGAGCATAGATCCTGTGGCCAGTGCATGTGGTAGTATAAAAAACAGCAACTACTAACAAAATACTCATATAAAGTAATAAAATACTCGTACAAAACATGGAGTCTATGTTAGGGAGTCAGAAAATCAGTAAAGCGTTACAGATAACGAGCTGTGCTACACTGGGAAAGGGTCTCTCGTTGTACACAGGAGCAAAACAATAGAGCAAACAAACAATATCCGGGGGAGGGGTACCTAAAGGTCCCCCAGTTGTTTGTTGTTTCAAGCGACAGGAAGGCAGGCCTCATTTTCCAGGAGGACAAGAACCAATGAAGCCCCCCCCCCATTCCAGCTCACTTCCTCTCGACTAATTAGAAATGGTAATGGACCAGCAGTGCCTACACAAACCACAATGGCCCTTTTCACAGATTTTAATCCCAACAGGTTCTGATGAAAAAGGAGAGGAGGCCGGTTGTATAACACTTCAGCTAAAAAAAAAAAAACAAATAAAGGTTCTATTGTGGGAAGGGGGTGGGCTGCAGGCTGGTGTGACCCTTGGGCGACCGAGAAAACCGCGGCAGGTGAGGCTGCATGGCATGACCCACCTGCACCTGCCAATCACCCGTGTGGGCCACACCTCCACAACCCTCTGACCAATCAGACAAAGCCACACGAAACATCACAACCCCAATTTGAGCACGTGCAGCATTTTTACAGTGTAAACACTGCAGATTCCCCATCATCTGGTCCAGCATTCAGTCCGTTTGTATTTTTGCTTCGCATCAGACCGTGTAGCGAAGTCTTTAGGGGAGCTACAGATTTTATTTCTGTCCATGTAGAGACAGGAGGATAGAAAGGCTCCTTATTGCTGCTGGAAGTTTCACCCGTTCCCCCCATCGTGGGGCTGGTTTCAGTTGGTCTTAAAGCACCAGCCGACTTCCCCCTTTTAAAGGATTGACTTTCAGGCTTTGTCAAAGGTCGGCGTCATTCAAATCTTTTCTCTTCTCCGGTTGGGCCAACAAAGCCTGGCCCAGCGTGCCTGAGTGCCAGAGCCAGGACTGGGAGTCAGTGTTCCTCTGCAGGTAAGCTGAGCCTCACACACCGCCCAGTGAGCTCGCTGGCCACCTGGCCCGCCTGCACCCCCCCCGCGGCACATCGCCCCCCACCCCCAGGCCCGGCATCCTCACCGGTGTAACCCGGCTCGCAGGCGCACTCGTAGCTGTCGATCTTGTCAATGCACTTGCCATAGTCGCAGGGTTTACTCTGGCAGTCGTCCAGGTTGATCTCGCAGTTGGGCCCTGAGAGTACCAGGCCGAAGGTGAACCGTCAGATTTGGGGGAAAATGAGATCGGTGACATACAGATCTGGCCCAACCTGGCCCTGAGCCTGGCTTTTTGACTTTTTAAAATCTGCCGTCTGCTAGTTAAGATCTCAGTTGTCGGTTGAAAAAGGTACGTTTGGAAGCACTGTATTGTCACTAGGGCTGATATTGATATTTTCATATCTATTGATATAATTATCGTGATTTCTTTACATTAAGACTCATTTTTTTCCTTAAATCCTTCAGATTACCCCGTAAACACATTCGGAACATGAGGAAAGGCAACAAACCGAAAAAAAACTACAAACTGAAATCTATGTGGCATGCCCTGCTCACTCAGTGGGCCTGGCTGTGTGTTTGTAGGGCGTAGGATGTCCGTTCTTAAAAGACTATCATATGTAGGTAAGGGGAGGTGAGGAGCACATGCAGATTACAGTGTGTACGCACTGGCCACGCGACAAACCACCTCAGGGATGCCAACCTGAGTGCAGTCATGTGGCGGGTGATACCTCAGCACCACACCAGTCCAAGTATACCAGTGTGAGTTTTTTCCAGTGCCAATCCTGCCACCAATCCCCAAATTTCCCGATAAATTGGAGGATCTGCTTGTAGGGCTGGATGAAGTTTTCCATTTGTTTCTGTGATGTGATTGACTAACATGTGCTGTTAAGCAGTGCTCCTTACTGACTATTTATTGAAACGTCTCACTTTCTTACTGTTTAAATTTTACCTGATGATAATATTGTTTATATCTCTCAGTCCTAGATTTCCCTATCTGGCTTTCACCGTTAACTAACCACGATGCAGCACTGTAATTTCCACAATGCCAATGCACCGAGGGGTCCCTGGCCCTCCAGGAAAGGCCCCCAGGGCGTGTACCTGTGGTACCCTTGGGGCAGGCACAGAAGTAGTAGTTCTCCCGGTCCATGCAGGTGCCCCCGTTCTGGCACGGCTGGCTCTGGCACTCGTTGATGTTGGTCTGGCACAGACGGCCCGTGTAGCCGGAGATGCAGAGGCAGTCGAACGTGGCCAGGCCGTCCACACATGTGCCATAGTGGCAGGGGTTCGAGGCGCACTCGTCGATGTCAGTCTCGCAGTATGTTCCCATGTAGCCTGAGGTGACAAGACGAGAATTAGCTCGATGGCACCGTTGGAGGGTTGGATATACATATGGAAGCACGGTGGTGAGGGGGTGCCGGGGGGTGCCAACGTACCTTCTGTACACTCGCACGTGTACTTATTGGGCCCGTCGACACACTTGGCTCCGTTCTGACACGGCGTGCTGGCACACTCGTCGATGTCCCTCTGACAGAGGTTCCCAGTGAACCCTGGGAAAAAGGCGAGAGCAGAGCGATGATCAGGCCTGGTCCTGCATCTGCTCCCACCCCCCCCCCCAGTCCCAGCAGAAGGCTCTCAGGACAGGCCCCCAACCCACCACCCCGCAGTGAAAAACAACGCAGGCAGGCTGCAGGATGGGCTGGGGTCAGGGTGACGTGGCGTGGGGGGGGTTAACTTGCAGTGGGGGGAATACTAATCCCATTCATGTAGTGCTGCACACGGCCAGGGGCTTTGTCACTTTTCTCTTTCAGCTCTTGTAAATACCAGAACTCCGAAAAACAAGAAATCTTACAAAAAGAGGCGGCAGATAGAAAGACGGAGAGAGAGAGAGAGAAAAAGGAGAAAAAAGAGAGAGCGACAAGAGAGATAAACAGCTTTCCTGTCCTCAGGACCAGGCGACAGACAAAGGCCCCCAGTGGCTTCCTGCAGTATCCCTGAGACTGAGACTTTGTCCACCACAAAGAGTAACTCGTGTGAACTTCGAGAGAGAAAACCCCCCCACAGAAAGGATTTTCTTCTCACCTTCTTCCATTCTTACATTGAAACCAGTAAAAAAAAACTACTGAAATGTATTGTCCTTTCAATTAGCATTGACTGGCACCACAGGAATGTCTACAAAGTACCTATTACAAATATGCCCAAGATGTTCTCTTTGATGAGGACACCTGCAGTGTCCCCTTTTCCACTGTGTGTGTGTTTTTTTACAGTTTATTCTAGTTAAGATACAAACTCCCGCCTGGCCAGACCCAGGCCCCCAAAGCTCCCAAGCCGTCGAGAGACCTTCTCCCGCCCAGCCGAGAGGAGCATTCGTCAGAGCGTGCTGCAGTCGCCATGGATACGGGGCACACACGCATGAATGGGGACGCGGTGTGGTTCGACGCTCAGCTGCGCTGATTTGCATGTCAAGCAGGAGCTGGGGAGGAGCCCTGACCTTCACGTCCAACCAGGCCCCTCCCCCCCCAACTGAGATGCAACGGCATTCTGTACCGCGGCGATTGTATAGGAAGCCCTTCCGCCCTCCCACACTCCCCCTGCCTCGTCCATCAAAAAGCACTGGGATAAAGAGGGTGTGGTCTCAGACTTTGGGAATGCAGGTTCACTGCTGTGAATAAACGTCTTAGAATATTAATCCCAATCAACCAATCCGAAGTTCTTCCTCAGGCCTTAACGGGAACGGGCCCTAGGTAGCTCTTAATTACTGCAGGGAGAAGCGATCCAAACAAACCTGGTATGAACTGATCTTAAAAAAAACTAATGAATAACATCCATGTTTCTCTATGACATCTTCAGGAAACTAACAGACCGTATGTTTTCCTGTCCGTTTCTTTCAGCGACCACCAGTCACATGGTCACATCACCTTTCCAGTTTCACCAGAGCCGAAACGCGAGGACCCCTTCCATGTCACCCCCACGGAGACTCTTACCAGCTGGGCACTCGCAGTGGAAAGCGCTGATCCTGTCGACACACTTCCCGTTGTTCAGACATGGGCTGCTGGCGCACTCGTCCAAATTGACCTCGCAGGACGGCCCGCTGTACCCTGAGACGGACAGAAGGCACATGTTCCATTAACCGGGCTGGGATAATGTTTAATAAGCTCTACAGTTACAGGAACTGGGGCTGTTATATTCTAAGATGAGATTGGTACAGGAGATAACGAACGGCCTGTGAAAATGGTTAGTGTGTGGTGGTCCTGGAAACAAGAAAAAGCTGCAGGGAAAGGTCTGTGATTACACCACGACGGGATATGTGAGAATGGACTTATGACAACGACCCACCGGTATCGGGGGGGGGGGGAGGAGGGTGGCACATACCAGGCATACAGATGCAGTGAAAGCCCCCGATGCGGTCCAGGCAGGTGGCATCGTTCTTGCAGGGGTTGGACATGCACTCGTTGATGTCGATCTCGCAGCGCGGTCCAGAGAATCCCTCGTGGCAGCTGCACTGGAAGGAGCCCATAGTGTTCATGCAGCTGCCCCCGTGCTCACAGGGGTTTGCACCTGAAAAAATGTGGGGGGCTTCAATGATGGAGTGCTGCATGCCTTTCTAGAATTCACAAGATTCATTTTTTTATAGCACCCTTCCTAAAATTATTTTAAAAATCAGGTTTTTTTGGAAGGAGTCTCACCGAGGAAGCACTCATCGATATCCTGATTGCAGGCAGACCCGGTATATCCAGGCGGGCAGGTGCAGATGGCCTTGCCATTGACGGGGTTGGTATCACAGTTGGAGCCCTTCTGGCAGGGGTTACTGATGCAGGCATCGTCTAGGTGACATAGCAGACCTGGGTGCAGGGAAGCACACAGTGAACATGAGTACACAACCAAGTCACTTGCTTTTCAGGTGTGCTGACAAGCAACCATCTCTCCAGACATCAAGATCATTACCATGACCGGCAATACCAAGACTGGTACTGACACCAAGACAAAATACTGCGTGCGACAACACCTAGGCTAACACCGAGACAAACATAAGCACCATGACCCACAACACCAAGACAGCCATCCACACCAACAACGGCAATACAAACAGCGTGACCAACAAGGCCAAGATGAACACTAACATCGAAACAAACAAGAACAACAACACAGAAAACAACATTCAGCCAAACACCAAAACCAACAACAGCAAGACAAAGACCAATATAAACACCACAAGTAACATCAGCAAGACAAACACCACAACCATCAACACCAAGACGAACATCAACATTAAAACAGCAAGACAAAGACCAATACAAACACCACAAGTAACAACAGCAAGACGAACATCAACATTAAAACAGCAAGACCAACAACACAGAGACCAACACCAAGACGAACAAGATGAGCGATACTGACAGTGTCAAGTGTCAATCCACAGAGTGACTGGAGGCTGTTAAAATCTCACCAGTACGGCCGTGGGGACACTCGCAGAAAAAGGAGGCCACACGGTCATGGCAGGTGGCACCGTTGTGGCAGGCGGCATTGGCACAATCATTTATGTTCTCGCTGCAGTCGTCGCCCATCCAACCATTGACACAGACGCAGTGGTAGCCGCCGTGCGTGTTGTGGCAGGTGCCGCCATTCTGGCACAAGTTAGGCATCATCTGGCACTCATCCACATCCTCCGTGCAGAACTGACCTGTGGGATTGAGTAAGAGATGAAGTCACATTAAAGCCCAAGGCTGCAGTCATGTGACACCCTGGGTAGGTGAACAGGGGCTTGTAAGGTCACCTGTCCAGTGGGGCCGACATTGGCAGTTGTATGTGTTAACTCCATCCACACATGCTCCTCCATTTTGACAGCGGTGATCAACGCAGTCATCGATGTTCTGTTCACAGTGCTGACCACTGAAGCCTGGGTGAGCACACAGGAAACAGGAATTAGGTGGCAATGTCTCAGTGGAATCTTTCTGAAGGGCAAATCTGTATGAGCTGGGCATCTTCCATGTTAACCTGGTTCACATTGCCTAGTTCTCCTGAAGGCAACTTTCAGAATCCCTGTACGATTAAGCAGGACAATAAAACCCATTTCAGTTTATGGTCTTTCCATCTGTTTAATTTATTGACCAACTTTGGGTTTAAGTATCAACGCACAGGAAAAGCTGCAGTCCTTTGAACCCTGAACAGAGCGAAGACTTCAAACAAAAGACGTAATCGGTGAGGTGTGGCCGATTCGGGAAAACATCCAGTCCCTGAACCACCCACCTGTTCCTGCCTGACACCTGGCTTTGTGACAAACTTGGCATTCATAAAACGGAGAAGGGATTCTGTAGTGCCAACACCAGCACCTAAGGGCAGAGACAGCTCCCTGCAACTTACTGGCTGCAGTGCTGCCAGGAAATACTACACTGTCATTAAATAAAAAAAATACTACAGCCAGTCATCAAGTGCAACTGTACCTGAACATTTTAGTACAAATCCTGCTGCAAAGATGGGTATGTTTTTAGTTATTTTGGGTAAAACTCTCAACGACAAAAACTTTCTAAAAAAGGTATGGAGATAATAAAGGTTTACTTTTTGCTAAAATGTAAAGTCTGTTCAAATGTGAGGCTTTCTGGCAAGTCAGCCCAAAATGGGGGTAAAGGAAAAGCAACTGATAAAAGGCCCGAACAATGAGGAGCCCCTCCCTCTTTGTCGCCAGCTTCCCGTGACAAAGGGACAGAGGGAAGCGAAGGCGGGGAGAGCTCCTCTGCTCTCTTTCTCACAGTAAGAATGCCGGTCTGATCTCAGCCGTTTGCTCTCTCTCTCCCAGGACTGGGTGGCCTGCCGCAGACAGGGGAGACATGGTGGGGCCCAGGGCCCCAAGGGCCCCGCCCCATCCGCCCGCATGCCGTAAAGGGAGGATGTCACTGCGCAGAGGTTTCCTGATGATAAGGCTGACATTTTCCTGGCCCACTGGAGTTCTCACACTCTGTCTCTCTCTCTCTCACACACACACACACACACACACACACACACACATAGGTCTGTACTCATATCTTTGTGGGGTCTGTCCATTCATCTCTATGGGCAAAACCGTAATCCATTAATGACAACCTTAACCCCTACCCAGCCCTAAGCTTAACTAAACAGAAAACAAGTCTTTCAGCATTTTTAGTATTTTGATTACAGTCACAGATTATAAAATAGAATTTCCCCTTGTGGGTACCACAAGTTTTTATCACATTGCGAGGACATTTGGCCCCCATGATGTAAAGTATTCCTGGACCACACACACACACACACACACACACACGCACA
>JAODKE010000125.1:16591190-16617299 GCA_026779605.1 Mormyrus hasselquistii
GTGCATGGTGTATGGATGTGTATGGGCGTGTATGGATGTGCATGGTGTATGGATGTGTATGGGCGTGTATGGATGTGTATGGATGTGCATGGATGTATATGGATGTGCATGGTGTATGGATGTGCATGGGCGTGTATGGGCGTGTATGGATGTGCATGGATGTGTATGGATGTGCATGGATGTGCATGGGCGTGTATGCACATGTATGGGCGTGTATGGAAGTGTATAGATCCCCAAGAAAAGAAAACATTATGGCACAGCCACAATAATACATCAGTGGAGAAGTTTATAAGTCATTGCATTTTATTATGTGCCCCCTCTACACACACACACACACACACACACACACACACACACACACAGAGGTTTGTAATTATATCTTTGTGAGGACTATTTCTATGGGAAAAACTCTAATCCCAACATGACGACCTTAACCCCTCTACCCAGCCATGACCTTAAACATAAGTAACCAAACAAAATACGAGACATCTGGCATTTTTAGTTTTTTGATTTATTCAAAGATCGTTTTGGAGACCTGAAAAATACCAATATAACAGATTTTTATGACATTACAGAGAACATTCGGTGCCCACAATGTAATATAGCACAAACACACACACACACACACACACACACATACACAGAAATACAAACACACACACAAACACACACAAAATAAAATTCACAAGAAAGAGCAAAAACCACCGCAACGTCCCCTTTAATACTCCCCTAGAGGTCTGACCCCACCCACAAAACATACATAATACATAACATACATAAAATATTCAGTTTTAAGATACAGTCCCAATTGGTCCAACAATATAACCATTCAAAAGAAAACCCCCCAAACATATTAATATCAAAGCACACCAATGCACAAAATCCCCAAACCTTTTATAAGCCATTTACATCTAGTGTTGTCAACGTCTTCTGCATAGACCCAGGGCGGCAAAATAGTCATGGCCAAAGAATCCATTTCCCAAAATGCACTGGACCTGCCACAAAACGTTGACCCCCACAGTGACGCACGACATCGGAAAACATGGACAGACTTCCTATCAAGTAACAAATAAACAACAAAACCCTGATTTCTAATCATTTAACTGAGGGAACGTCGATAGCGTGATGAGGAGGACACTAATCAGGTTTGCCCAGGGATGTCACAAATGACATCTCCCCTCTTCCCGCTCCTAGAGGGCATTTCCTGTGTTTTGAATAAAATCAAGGGATGTGCAGGAAGCCAGTGCCCATGCAGGAAGCAGAGTGGGTAGAGCAGGGAGGGAGATCCGTGCCACTTCATCGGAGCAGCTGGCCATACAATCTAATCGATGTTAGATTTTGAGCCTATGTATAATTTGAATATTTTGGGGTGTGATCTAAACTTCCAGAGAAAACCCAACACTCTTATGAATGACTGATCCAAGAATGTCACATATAAAATGCCCTACACATTTTTGGGTTTCCCCTCATTTAACACACCTGATCACCACACAGTTCTTGGACTGAATCATTTGCGGTGGAACAGGGAAAGAACTAAGCTATACAGGGCTCCGACCCCCCCAGGACTGGAGTTTGACACCCCTGCTCTAGACTGTAAAATGCTCTTCTTCAAAACAAGTGCCAGACTCCGCGTAGGTTTTCCCTCGGTATTCCTTTAGCGCCAACTCTTTGAGTGCCATCGTCAATCTTTCCACAGCGGTATTAAGAAAGTAAATAAGGGATAAATGAGGGTAGCCACCCATATCGGTCAGCGAGCACAGCTACTGATAAACTGTGCTCCCAAATCTCACTCTCAAGCCGGATTTCACGGGGCTGCGAAGAACAAGGGGCCCCGTTGTCCACCATAATCGCCAGACTGTCGGGAAGGCCGGGCCGGCAAGGCGAGCCAGGCTTCGCTGGTGCATGTGAACTTTCAGCACCCTCTCCAACCTTCAGTCTCTTATCAGGCTCCTTGGAGGCGTGGCCCTTTGATTGTGGCCAATCAGAAACCATCTGGTCTTGGGGGGGAATTTAGATTGCTGGCACGTTTTCCTGCACTGCCTTCTATTACTGTCAGCCCGCCAAACGTGTGGCTACATATACAATCTAAGCGATTACCACCTTACCCAATCCAGAATTCAGCAGTTATGGTATGTATGGCATGACGAGGGAGAGCCATTGTATTCCAGGGGTACCTAATAAAAACAGGCAGCACACTTGACCGCACCGCAAATCCCATCCGCAACCCTGGAGTAATTACGCTTCTTATACACGTGGCTGTTGACTAACGACTCAAGGAATCTCTGCACTGCTGCTGGAGTTCAACAGCATCTGAGATGCCACAGGAATCAGGCCGCATCCCTGGAGCTCCATTGTGGGAGGGCTTTTTGATGGCCACCTGTGCCACAGACATCACTGGGCAAGAGATAAATGCACAGCTCGTAGCTAAATGCTTAGCGCGCCGATGTCTGACGGGAACAGAACAAAAGAATGAAGACTGATTGAACCTCAGTGCTTCACAGAAGAGGCAGAACCCAGAGGAGACTGTGAGAAGTGAATGTGTCACAGCACAAAACCACAACCCAACGACGTTTCGATGGCCAGAACTTCTGCTAATTAATGATTACACACACTAAAACCTGAATATAACGCTTATGCAGGGAGAATCTATGGTAGCCAACAGATTCAGCTGAGAACTAAGTAAATAAAAACCTGACTTAATGTGATGTGGAATCTATGCCGGAAATGACAGCAGCAGTGACGCCTCAGTGCGAGCAGTTAAAACCATTAATAGTTCCGAAACAATGACTTCTGGTGCGGTAGGTTTTACTGCAGTTGATGCAACATAGAATTTTCTCACGGGGTTGTACCAAAAATAACTGCCAAAGAAAAAATCCCCACAGAGTGGTGTCTCTGCGCGGGGGGCAAACAGGTTTGCCAGCCTGGGCCGGCCGGCGAAAACAGCCGGCTGTCCCCTCAGCACTCTGCTGCCCAAAGCACAGGCCCCAACGTGCTCCTCGAGAACCTGAGGCTTGATTGGACTCCAAAGCTAAAGCCAACTGTAATGCTGCTAGCGGAAAAAAAGAGAAAAAGTCCACCCACCGTCCAGGAAATGAGCAAAAAAGTTCACACAGTATTCTGTGGTAACTGGGCTAACAGCCCTAAATCGCATTTACATCATCATTTATGTTGTCCAAACTGATGTACATTCAAGAAAGTTGGGTCAGTCGGCCCCTGGAGCAGTTAGGGTTACGGACCAAACAGTAAAATCACTCCTCCGACTGAGGGATCTGAACTGCCGACGTTCCGATTTTCCGCTCACAAACCGCACACTTCAAAGGCGACTTGGCACAATGAAAATGAGAACCTCTGTGAGAAAAAGTGCAAAGGAAATGCAATTGCGTGGCAAGTAAAACAAATGAATGCTGCTTACATTAATATTACGGGGTCCGCTGGTACCCCGGCATCTTCACTGATACGCCCTGTGGCGTCTCATAGTACCGACTGTCTGTACGTCTGCCTGTGAGTCCATCGAGGCCTTAGCTGGTAATTCCCCCCCCCAATCCCATTATAAGCAGTAACTTCAAAAAACAGCAGCAACAATAACAAGACTAATTTCACATGAATCTCCCGGCCAGCAGTTAAAATTTGAGAGAAACACATTAATAATTACACAAGTCCGTCCACGACCTCCCTTACGTTGCCAGCGAGTGCTGGGAACTTCTTGCAGGCCTCTAGACAACACAGCTCTGTGAAACACCCTTATTTCCACTACAGCCACTTAACAGTCAACAATGGCAGCTTCCGGAAAGTACAGAATTTTCACACAAGTCTTTCCCACATTACAAAATAGTAATCATTTTCAGAAATAAGGTCATACGTCGAGGCAGGAAATTAAAATCACGGGGACTCGTTTGTGAGAAGCCAAGTGACTGTCGAGATATCAGCCCGATCTTCAGAAGCTCAACAAGAAAACAATAAGATGTGGGGTGTCGGGGGGGCAGGGTGATAATAAAAGGTCCAAGCATTTAGGAAAAAGGTTTTTAAATTATTCTCCTATTTTAAGACTTGAACTCAAAACACGACTGACTTTTCCTGAAGTTTTCCTGTTTACAGAATTGCTTTTGGCTAAAGGTCTCATCCTGCAGGAAGTGACAGGAGCCGCAGTCTGTTGTGACTCCTTGACTTATAATCCTGAATCAAGGAAGTCTGAAGTGTAATGGACTTTTCTAAACACTTACCAGAAGTTGTAAAGAAAAGAACACGATTCATGGAGGCTGGAACTAAACCGTCACTAAAACTGGCAGTGACATAACGTGTCACCTAATGAGTCATGGAACTGACATCAAAATGAAATTCCCACGTTACACGTATCTCAGATACATTCCCACCGTGCATTCTTATGAATTCACACCTTTTCTTACTAAAACTCTAAATCAGGACAGAACTTATACTAATGAAGTGAAAACAGACCAGCGTATTTCCGAAAGCATTTCGCTACACGCGTGTACAGTGCATGTTTGTGACAGAACTTGGAGCTTGGAGAAAAAAAAAAAAGTTGGGAAGGGGACATGCTTCTGAGGAGAGAGTACCGAAAGAGGCGGGACCTCTCGGCCGGGCGTGACCATCTCGCCACTCATCTGATCTCATCTCATCTCCCTGTTTAATTAGAGGGGCTCGTGAACGGATCCACACAATGTGGGCTTTGTGTTCGGGCGGGGGAGGCCACCAGACAGAATTAAGACGTGGCTCCCAGCCAAAGCGGTTGACTGGATTCAGAATCTGCCCTACAGTACCAAAGACCGATCCAACCCCCGTCATCCGGGTCGCGGCAGAGGCGCCTAAAGTGATGTCCGGCATGAGGGTGGCTGCCGATGAAGCCCCATGTAAGAGACTGCAGCCTGTGACTGCCTCCTCTCTTCAAAGTAAAGCACAGGTAAAAAATGCAACAAGATCTGAAGCCTACATGTCGGGCAAACTGTCGCTGTTTATCAGGTTTCAGTTGTTTGCTTACATTTTTTTTTTTTTAACACCCCTCCCCACCCAACTTTCAAAATTCCCTCCAATTAAAAACGAAATCCAAAGGAATCGCACTTTACTGCCATCTGTCTCTGGAATATAAATCACGCGGAGAATGGCCATTGACGAAGGCAGAACAAAGGCCCGGGGTGGGAGCAGGGCCAGAGAGAGATGCGTGCATTCTGGGAAGCCTCGCACAGATTAGTCACACAGCATTAATCTGACCGGACAACAATAGCCAGCGGGCTTGGTGTGAACCCCAGCTGTTGGGCCGCAAAAGAAAAGAAAAACTAGATTTAGAGCTTGGGGCATCCCTGAGACCTCTGCTGGGGGGGCATCCCGCATTCATTAGCAGCAGGCCGAGGGACAGGCAGGGTGGGACCCCCCCCGCCCCCATAATCTGTGCCCAGCCCTATCCAATACTCACTCCGAAGGAATGTAGGAGCTTGGAGACTGACCACCATACACACACAGACACACAGGTGTCAACGGCTTAGAAGTGTAAATATAAATCACATAAACAAACATACACATAAAAACATCCCTCCCTCTACTGGAAGTCACTTTGGATAAAAGTGTCATGCATAAATTAGTATATGTAAATATATTAATAATAAATGTAATGCACGTGTACGACTAGTTGTGTGTATAAACACATGTACACACACACACACACACACACACAGTCCATGTATTCAGTTCTATAAGCATAACTCAAATCCTAACATGTTGACCTTAACCCCTACTCAGCCCTAACCTTAACCATAAGTAACCAAACGAAATACGAGAGTTTTTAGTTTTTTGATTGCAGTCACAGATTTTTATGCAATTGAGTTTCCCCCTGTGGGAACCAAAAAAATGTCCCCACAAGATAAAAAGTTACAGGTTTTTGAATGTGGGGGGGACACAGCACTGGGTGAACTAATATTTTATGTTAAATGTGGGGGGGGGGTCCAAACGAATAATTATTAAATGTGAGGGGGAAATTTGGTCCCCACAATGTAATAGTTACACACACACAGACACACCAGGCAAAAAAGCAGGCTCCAAGGTCCGCCCACACATATACTAGGTCAGACCATTTTCATGCCACCATCCCCTCCGGTATGAGCTACCAGAGCGTCCATACTCACTTGCATTCTCCGTCTCCGTCTCGGGAAGCTTCACACCTCCCACCGTTCAGGCATGATTCAGCGGGCAGCGCGCATCTTATACCTGCAAACACGAATCGGTCACTACACGGTCACGCCGCCAAGACATTTCTCATAATTCATCAGCTAAATTATTAGTATATAAATTGACCACAAAACAACTACACTTAAACACCGGTACAACCGTGCGCAATGGATATAGTATTTCACACAAATCGGGTGACATTGTTATTCAAGGGGAACCCCCCACCCAAAAATAAAAAAATACAATAACGCGACAAAATGGGTCACACGCTAGTACTTGGAAAGTGAACTTTGCAGGGGTGATTTTTCGCACGCCGTGTAATCGAGAGTATTATTCAGGTTTGCTGCGCAGCGCTGAGCGAGAGACGACTTCTGACCGCAAGACCTCATCTGCACGACCGTGACATTTGCCAACAGACGCAATCAGTTAGTTTACAAGCACTCAAAACGTCCTGGACTCCTTTCCCACAAAGTAAACGCTCATCATCAACATTTATACTCACAGCCAGTGCACCTCACCTCTAAAAACACCCCTAACCCATCTTCAAACATACATATACATATATGATACACTTATCACGTGCAGCATTGCAATATATAATCGAAGAGCTATACTATACCTTAAGAAGGACATCGTTGCGTTAGAAAAGGTGCAACGGAGGGCTACGAGAATGATTCCTGGTCTTAGAGGAATGTCTTATGAGGAGAGGTTATATGAGCTGAATCTGTTTAGCCTCAAGCAAAGGAGACTAAGGGGGGGCATGATCCAGGTATATAAGATTCTAACAGGTCTGGATGCTGTTCAGTCAAATGGCTATTTCAATAATAGTGTAAATACTACAACTCGTGGCC
Organism: Mormyrus hasselquistii; assembly: GCA_026779605.1. NCBI lineage: Eukaryota > Metazoa > Chordata > Actinopteri > Osteoglossiformes > Mormyridae > Mormyrus > Mormyrus hasselquistii. Next base: position 16,598,216 of record JAODKE010000125.1, read on the forward strand.
ATAAGTGGAAATTAGGGTGAGAACGTTTTAAAACAAATTTGAGGAAACACTTCTTTACACAGTGTGTAGTTAGAGTATGGAATAGTCTTCCTGTTAGTGTAGCACAAGCTAAAACACTGGGTTCTTTTAAAATCAGAGCTAGATACGATTTTAACAACTCTGCGCTATTAGTTAAGTTCTCCCCAAACGAGCTTGATGGGCCGAATGGCCCCCTCTCGTTTGTAATTTTCCTGTGTTCTTATGTTCTTATGCTACTATCCACTTTCGATATTAGCTTTCGCAGCCAAACTTCTTCCGCTACTTACTTTGTTGCTCCAATATGTAGCCCGAATCATTCTGTACTGATATTAACCTCTTTTTACACAAACTCAGACCAAAAGAGATCGTAAACATACTTTTTTATCTCGTAGATTCCCGATGCCTTTACTTAAAAACCATTTGAGTGGCAATACAAGGATTCTTGCGTTTTGGAACGACACGCAGTTTTGTTTGCAGACGAATTTAGTAAATTTTCCCAGACATCTTGCACTATTATGACAGACAGTAGTCTATAAAATGAATTCATCAACAACTAACGGTCTCGGGTGAAATTATTGTGAGCACAGGAAACTTGCCTTTCCAACACAAAAACTCAGAATAACTTCAAAACAAATAAGCAGATCTCAGATGCGACTTTTTGTACAGGACCGCAACAGTCATCGAGTATATATTTACATTCTAACCTACTGCCAAACTTGATTATCTTGGATATTGAGACTTGACTTTCAAATGAAATTTCTGAAATTATGTTATTCACCATCTGCCAAAAAGCAACAAGTGTCATCTCTGTGATTCGACGTATATTTAAAATTCGCCGAAGTCAACTTGTTTAAAATCGGAAGTTAAGAAAAGCATTGTACTGCCACCCATCTTATAAATCACAGAAGCCTGCTTAAACTGATTTAGAAATCTGAAATTAACTGGCAAAACGTAAAAGCCAATCATTAACGCTGTTGTAAAAACCTGCATGTAAAAACTGTGCTTTAACCGACACATCCCCACTAACGCCGACAACTTACCTCGTGTTAAAGCGATCGATGACAAAAACAAAGTTAGTTTCACAAAGAAATGATGCATTCCTTCTCTTCTGCTTTACAGACCTCGTATAATTCCACGTATGGTTAGCATAGATCCAACGTTGCCTTTCTTCCAATGGTAGAGAAAAAATAACTATCATTCAACAAGTAGATCCAAAAATGATCGCGTTTGACAGCAGCGGTCCGATGCAGAGCGCGCGGAGATGCTGTCGCGTGCGCCTCTGATTTCTGAATGAGTGCGTGCGCTCCGCGCGCCGCTGCCCAGATCGCGGCCGGAGGCGTGATCCTTCCGCGGAGGCGGAATCACAGCCTGTGCTCCAGAGGCATTCCCTAAGGAGCGCGGAGAAAGGCCCAGCTAGTGCGTGTGCTGCAGACACTGCAGGCTGAAATCAAGCTGAGCTGTTATTTGGCTATTCAATACAAATTGTTAATTTGGGACTGGCCAGACAGCACACTTTTGGCCCTGTGCACACTTGACAATTTTTTTTACTTGCAAGGTCTTGCCTAAAGTCAGTTGATTCCTGTAAGTTGGTGTTTGGTGTTTCAGAGGTTCGGTAAATTGTCTCAGGGAAATTCTCTCTAGGCGCAGTTAACTTATGTGACCAACCAGTTTGTTAAGACATTATGAATCATTGAATAAAACACTTATACTTTTCAAAAATTGTGGGGAAAAAAATTAACAAGATGCAAAAGATAAACGGAAAATTAACGAAGGAAATATTTAGACAGAATACTTTATTACAACATCACTATGAAGTATGGAATTTGTGTTGAACCTTGGTATGATGTATCAAAGTCACGTGATTCATTAACTTCCAAAGACTTAGAACGGTGATCTGACAGGCGTATTGAAGGACAGGCTCCGCTTATGTGAATTTACCACACCTACTATACAGATTTCTATCATTCTTGAAATGTCAGTTAAATGAATTCTAGAGTGCAGATTACAGGCGGTTCAACTGTCCTTCCTTACACACAGGCTATAATTAGACTGCAAACTAAATGAGCAACTGCAGAATTTTTGTCTTACAATGCTTGCTTTAAAAAAACTGGTTTTGTGTAAATCAGAGATGTTTAAAAGAAAATAAAATCATATTATATTTTAGAGAAAAACGTGGCATAGTATCCAATGTCAAAGTAAGCTGGATGCTGTTAGTTAAGAGCCCAGGATGGAACCAGTTTAAATGCCTTTGAACAAGGTACTTTCCCTGAATCAAACCAGATGTTAGAAAAGATGAAACCGCAAGAAGCCGTCACCTAACCATCTAAGCTAATGTTATTTTAAAAAAAAAAAATGAAAAAAGCACATTGTGGCTTTTAGGCGTCATTAAACTTTTCAGAAATGCCAAATCCCTTGTCATGTTGTTTCTCGTCTGGTTTCGCACAGTGGAGTTTCTGCACCTGCAGGCGGGCTGAACATGTCACACGCCCATGTTCCCGCGGGGCACAGTAAGCTACCCGCGGCAGCCGCAGGTACATAACCGTGGGAACATCTCAGCGGTAAATCTTTAACCCTAGGGGTCAAAGAAAGGGAGATGCAGAGGAGGAGGTGCTGATGACACGCGCAGCAGCGGCCGTGTGCCGGCTTGCAGGGACGCTCGTTACTGGCACGGTGTGGTGGGCGTGACCCTCAGCGCCTTCTCATGCTCTGCTGCCATCCCTGAAGCATTTTCCCAGCACCTACAGTCAAGCGTGTCCCTGTAATTCACATTTGGGTTACCCGCAACACAGAAAGGCCTATGCTAATCACGCGAACAGAGTCCCCCGTCTGGGATAACGTCCCCACAGTAATGAGGTCAAAGGTCATGACCTCCTTTCTAAAACATGACCCGCTTTATCCCAGGCTATGCCCCTCCCCCCACAGCTAGATTCAACCCTCTGGGTTTTTCCTATGAATGTAAAGCTCTAATTCACATGTCGTAGTGTTACATGACACATGATCTTCTAATTTGCTGTCATGGTCCTAAAGTATACAGTGACTTTATTTGGTGTCACTTACTCAAATACTTGTTAATTCACTGAAGTTTATTTTTGAAGAGGCATCTTACATGCAGCACTGAGGAGGTCCACTAATTAGATAATTGGATAAAACTTTATTTTGAAGTACTCAGGTGGATTAATTCAAAGGCTATATTATATTATTGTTATAATATAATATATGATATAACAGGTGGCTATCCTTCGCAGACAGCTTACTCTACAAAGAGCATGTTGAGGGACAATTTCCCCATGTGGATCAATAAAGTATTGATTATTATTATTATTATTATTATTATTATTATTATTATTATTATTATTATTATTATTATTATTATTAGTAGTAGTAGTATAGCCTATGCCAGTGTTTCCCAACCTGGTCCTCGGGGACTCTGAGAACGTCCATTCATTTGCTCCTCAGTAGCCGAATGTGAGAGAGGAAAAATGGGTCTGTTATTTAAATCAGCGTCTCCTGATTGTGCATGCTGACGTCAGCCTGATGTAGGAGCTAATCACATTCAGTCAGATACTTTGGCTTTGTTATACTGTAGCAACACACACTTATCTTACGCGTGGAGTTATTCAAGCAAAGTGTGCATTCATGTGTATGTGTGTGTATGTGTATCACATGGTTTGGGGATGGCCATTTATCATGACATCTGTTTTGAGAAATATAAGAAGAGACAAATTCCTGTGACGCTGATCAGAATAAGTTGGTAAAAGACGGATGGATGGGAAGAGACAAACCATGTGTTTATGAATTTGAGGGGGCAGGATATCCTCATTTGGCATCAGCACACCACCCAACATTAGCTACTGACCAGCCAAAATAGCAGGCCATCAAAGGTACGGCCTCTTCCTTGGCTAACAGATACATTGCAAACAAAAGGGGTGGTTTGTCAGGTACCTCGCAAGACGGGGAAACAGAGCCCAGGTAAAACAACCTAAGAGGTATTCTAGAGTGGAGAGTAGAGGTATTTTTCTTCTTCAAAACATTCTGCGTGCTGTATGAGGAAATGCAAGGAGATGCAAAAGTAGTCCTATTGACAGTATGAGAAATAATCACGTCTTTTGTTTTGAGTTTCGTTTTTTCTCAACAGCGTCAACATTTCCCACAGCTCTGAACAAAACTGTAACGCACGCACATGTCCGGGGGTGACATAAGACGTGTGAAGTACATCGCTGGGCTTTGCAGGAATCAGTCATTTGAGCGGCCTGTGAGCTGTTTCAATCTCATTCACTTACTATGAGACACGTGTTTGTTTCTGCTTGGGAATATGACAGATCAGCAAGGTACAGAAATATAAAGAGGATGAGAAACAAAGACAGCATTAAGGCTGGCCAATCGCCTTTCAAGAAGACTGTAACATTTCCCGGCATTCATGGAACCTGATCAGTAAATTGCATACCACTGAATTTTTAATGAAACCAGATTGTCACTGAACAGCTGTGGGCAAACAGAGGATGAAACCCGATCACATTCACCCCTTTAAACATCTACGGATGCAGTTTTTGTACAATATGGACTAATATTTAGGGAAATAAAGTAATCTGATTCCCAGACTCTGATGATTTTTCTGTGGCGCTGTGGGGTGGGGGGGGCGTCACAGTGTTGATTACCACCAGAGTGAAATGAAAAACTATGTTAAGGTCCACTGAGAATGAGGAACTCAGACAAACCAAACGAAAGTGATTGCTGCCCGCTCTCCTCATGGTCTACAATTATGACGTTAGGAGAATGTTGTGATGCTGAAATGATCTCAGCAGGAAATAGATGCTTCTGCCAGCTTCACACCTACGCTTAAAAAAAGCAATACTCCAGCCAGTCACGTTATAAACCAGTGACTGGACAAGAAACAAAGACCTCATTTCAGGTTTTTTTTTTTACACTCAGAAGTTATTTTTTATTGTTTCTTTCAGTAACTTTGTGTTGTGGACACGTTTGCATAAGCAAATAAAAAGCATATTCATATTTTTGCATGTTTACCTTCATATTTAAAATGTGGAGCATGTATAATACCTGTTTAAATGTATTGAGATCAAACCTTGAAAACTAATGTGGCAGGACTAATACGTCACATTTTAATTGCTAATGAACTGCTTTATGCATTCTCACAAAAGTTATGGCTGCAAATAGCAGAAAACATTCCTTGCTGGTCATGTGACATCCTCTCCTGCTTCGGACTCCGCGTACTGCAGTGATATTTCAACACTGCTGCTGTGACAGAGCTGTTTCCTGCAAATCCTCAGCTCTTCCTATGTCATCTGGACTATGGCTTCTGGGGAAATTGGGTACTAACAGTTGTGACTGTGTATTTACAGTTATATCTCCATCAGTTTGTCTTCTGAGAGACTTTAAATCCTGCTTGTTGTATCTAAATCTGGCATTTACGACTGTGTCCAGAACAGGGATGGAGTGAAGTTGCCTGGTCAAACGCAAATCCAAAGGCAGCTATGAATTGAATGAAATGAATTACGCAGAATTTTCGTCTCCCACGAGGCCCTCTTGGCGATAAAGGGCTGGAGAAACGGGCATTATAGACATAATTTGTAATGGAACAGCAAATGCAAAGCCAATATCTGGCAGATCGTTATTGGCAGCAGGTATGTGTGTGAGTCTGGTTCTGCCAGCAGTTGTATTTACATTATTTTGTGAGTGCTGCTGTCCAAAGCAACATACAATTGAGAAGGCAGAGTCAGACAGCCCCTGGAGTATTTGGGATTAACAGCCTTGACCAAGGGCCCAGTAGTGACATCACTCAGCTGACCATGGGATTTGAACCCATGACCTAACCCACTAAGCCTCACACCACACCACATGCCCTTGTTTGCTGAAAGTGATTAAACTAGTCCGCTAATCAATTGGATTAATTCAGCTTGCACGTGTTGAGGGAAAAATATCTTATAATCCACTGTTTAATGCATGTAAAATTATTCCTACACCAAACGCCTGCAGAGGTGTTTACCCCGCCTTTGCCTGGCACCCATCATCTCCTCACATACTAATACTGCCTTGAATAAAAGTGGGTAAACTCTCAACCCCAGGTGGCTCCAGAACCACAATATAGCAGGCCACCAATAACGGCCCTTGACCTCACCTCCCATCCTTCCGTTCTGTCAAAAACACACGCTGTGCCAATACTGAGCGTCTCACTGACAATGTGCAATGTAGCGCAGGGTGTTTTAGCAGCAATGTGAAGCAGGGTGTTTTAGCAGAAATGTAGAGCAGGGTGTTTTAACAGCAATGTAGAGCAGGGTGTTTTAGCAGCAATGTAGCGCAGGGTGTTGCAGCAGGCAGCCGCTGGATGTGATTTGGCAGTAAAGAACCCTCTTTTTGGTAGAATATGCATAAGACAGTTTTTTACTATTAATAACAACTTGGCCAAAATTATCCTTACCCAGAATAAAACAGCTCCCTCATCATAATCTGACTCTAGTTAATTGACTCATTCATCTGTTTATTAGATTATTTGACTGAATAATCTATTAGCTGTTTTATTGTATAAAATCGTAATTCATTACGGGAAAACAAAAGACAAAGTCCATTAACATACCATTGGATGGATGGTTACAGGTCAGCATAAGGGTGTGATCCTAAAAAAAATCATAAGAATGGAAAAAAACACACAAACCAACAAATAACACAAATACACCAAACAAAACTAGGCTTTAAAACTAGCTGGATCTGCCTAGCTGGTTAAATGGTTAGTGAGGCTTGTCAAGTTTGATTGCTCGATTCCTTTAAAGATGGCTACTGAGAGGATAGCATTTTTTATTTAAGATTCACAGAAATCCATTTGCAGTGTGGGAAGTTAGTACCACCACTTTTGTTGCCGATGGGGAATTTGGTGGCAGTTTATATGTGACGCAGAGCACGAAATCCCTGACTAGATCCCTGACCTGACCCTGTGATTATGTAAATCACTAAAGCTATGTAAATTCAGAACCAGCAGAATGTGCACGGCCATATCTGGGCACACTCCAGAAAGAGGACCAAACACAAACACTGTGTGGAGAGGACCTGTGTGTTTGAATGCGGAAACACAGTCCGCATGCAGACTGCCAGCTCTCTGTAACGTCCTTTTGGGTTATACCATTATATGGCCATTACGGTTCGCTCAGGCATTATGCCCTGTGAATGAACTACGCGGTGACGTCCGTCGCTCTCTGTGTGGATGAGATAATGCGCGACTGAAAGACGAGCGTGCGGCATGTTTGCGTAAGAGCGCCATGTTTCCATAACTGAGAGTCATAATCTGGACTCTTGCAGTATTCATGCAGGTTAGCAGTCGCTTTTAGCTGTCTAAGTGTTTAATTGTTTGGTAGGTGCTGGGAGGGATATGACTCCACATTTTTGTACACTTGAACAGAATAGAATAGAATATCTTTATTGTTATTGTACAAAGTACAATAGAATCATGCCACTCCAGTGACAATGCAGAATTAAAAACTTCTAGGTCCTTGCTGTGTGGAGTTTGCATGCTCTCCCTGTGTTCATGTGGGTTTCCACCTGGTCCTCTGGTTTCCTCCCACAGTCCAAAAGCATGCAGGGTAAATTGGCGAGTCTGAATTGGCCCTGTGAGTATGTGTGCCCAGCATTGTGTTGGCAGCTGCCCAGGGTTGGTTCCTATCTGTGCCCCTTGTTCCAAGGATCAGCTCCGGCAATCCCAGTCGGGATTAAGTTGTTACAGGGATGGATGCAGTATATATTAAAGAAATATATGTATAGACACCCACTGTAACCACTTGTTCTATTCAGGGTTATGGGGGGGTCAGGAACCTATTCCAAGGCAGGGAACAACCCAGGATGGGGGCCATGGGGGGGACTAGGATATCCAGAGGAAACGTCACAAAAATCTTAGAATATGGCGCACGTGCAAACTCCACACACATGGAACCATGGCAGAGACTCGAACCCTGGTTCCCTGGTGCGAACCGCTGCGAACCGCTGCACCACCTTGCCATCCCTAAGAAATATATAAATGCTGTATTTATGCAGTGAGAATTTTACAAGGCTAAAAAAATGGATGAGCAGTAAAGTTCAGGGGTACTAGTGCAGTAATTGAGCGGCAACGACAGATGAGAGAGAGTGACTACAGCACAAAAAGACATGGCAGTGCGATATGGACAGTATAGCTATCGAGAGTGATTATTGCTGACTCAGCAGGATGACAGCACTTACTGTCCTCTGCTGACTGCGTGCGTGTGTGTGTGTGTGTGTGTGTGTGTGTGTGGGTTTCCATAGATCACACCTGAGGACCAAAATGAAAGTGTGGTAAACATTTTTCAAGTGCCCTTTCGGATAACCTCAACTTTATAAAAATCTGTAATTGCAATCAAAAAAGTAAAAATGCCAAAAGACTTGTATTTTCTTTGCTTGCTAATGGTTAAGCTTAGGGCTGGGTGGGGGCTAAGGCTGTCATGAGTGGGGTTTTTCCCAGAGCCTGTTCCAAGCAGGATGAGGGACAAGGTGAGGCCACATTTGGGACTGGGTGTCTACGCCCACACATACACCCACGTCATATGTATCCAAGTGTAAACCTGACTGCATGCATTTGGGCATTTGGGAGGAAAGCCATGTGACCTGCAAACTCTCACACAAACGCAGAAGTGGGGGACATGAAACCCCCCCTTGACAGCGCATGGCAACAGTGCAGCCCACCGTGCCTGCCCTCTTTAGTTTACAGTGCTATAAAAAGCGATAAAGTGGGAGAATGGTGAGCCAATTATGTGGATTGTCAGAGGGCCAGTAAACCTTTAAGTTAGTGGTTTACAATCAGAGACAAAGAGGACTGAGCTGTGGTCTGAGTTTGAGAAAGAGATACGGCTACAGTAGCATTCCAGCGTCCTTTGCCTGGGTGCAGAAAGGCCACCCTCTTCCCATCACTCATCACCCCATGGCTGCCCTCCAAACCCCCGACCTTTGACCTTTGCCACACAGGTTGGAGGGGAATAAATTCCAGTCTTAGGAGAATTAAATTGGCATTTCAGACTCTCCGGGGAGAGATTTGCAATGTCAGCAGCACAGTTGTGTGCTCCTTCACCAAAAATAGACCACGATCGCTGTCAGGGCCAAAATGTCCCCTTAGTCTGGGGAAAGTTTTTAGCTAGCTGAGGACGACACCCAGACCACAGATGCCACAACAGGCAGACAGCAATGTGTGATTTCTGAAAAGGAAGTAGTTGTTCATCAGTAACATCAAACAGTGCTGTAAAGGAGGGAGTTTGCTATCTATTAAGTGACCAGATTAAGTAAGAAGAATGTGCCAAACCTCCGTGGCTATTCTCTCATGACTGTCCCATTGTGCTCGACACTTTCATGTGGACAACTGCTGCCTGTCAGCAAACCACTACGATACATAAACAGTCGCTCAGAAGCACTGCTTCATTGCTCATTACTCTGCGACTTGCCAGGGTTAGTCCTCTTAAGGACTCAATAAAAAAGCTTGGCTCTTCCCTGCAAGCAAGTCTCATCATTATTTGCCACCACCACGATGCCTTGGTCTGCCTCGCCCTACGGAATTGACATACTGTGACATACTGGTCTCATGTTCGGCTATTAATCAATCCTTATACGTGCTTTATCGCAAGCAGTTACCATATTTGTTACTATATCTGTTACTTCTATAAACCTGTGAACTACTGAAGGAACAAATCATGAATAACACAAGTGAAGTACTGATCTCATGATAATTTCTCATTGAATCGTGACATCTTATCTCAAGTAGCGACTATATTTGTTCATGATTTGTACTTCAGTAGTAAATGAGTTATTACTAATTATTTGGACCATGTAGGAGATACACAATAGAGATACGTGGCAGCGGTCTGTGGCCCAGTGGAGTGGGACATTGTGCCAATGATCAGACCATCACCAGCTCAGATCACGTGTGTCACGATTTCACTGTTGGGCCCTTGAATAAAGACCCTACCCTCCGTGGGCTGCCTGAGCCAGCTTTCTCCGCCCAAAAAAATATGAAAATGAAAAAATGTAACATAATTAACGTCTCCCACAATCAGCCAGGCCTCCATGTCAGAGAAGCAGATACTTTAAGTGCTGGGCTACAGCTTCAAAGCTGGCCAATGATGCTGTTCCTATAAACAACAAACCGGAACCTTCCCTGCTGTAAATGTCGGGTTCGGTACGTGCATTGAATAAGCTTTTGTTTTTTAGCACCTAAACAATTGTTATAAATCAATTAATAATAACAATTAAGCATAAATCTCAGTACGGAGTTCTCATTATTTTATCTTTTCCCCAACCTTATCGTAGTCTTTGAAATAATGTGAAACCTTAGTTCACAACCTGACCCAACAAAACACAGACCGCCCTGGAACCGTCTGTGGTCCCTTGACTTATCTTTGCCATTTAGGAACAGTGGCATTAAGATGTGTCCTCCACTATATTATATAAAATACTGCTGCTAGAACTGTGAAGCAGAATTTTAGTAATAACGACATAAATAGGCATGAATTGTACTTTCTGAGTATACTGGCCTACGCAGGTAAAACACAGTGACCACACTGACACTGAAACTGAGAAAAAACACATCAGAATTCTTTGATTATCCTCCCGTAATTGTTAGTAGGAAGATAAATGAGAGTGTTTTCTTCAAAACCAAGCAGAGTTGAACAAGATGTACAGTCCTGACCTAAAACAAAGCCACAGACCCGATTACAGTCATAATTCAGTTTTGATGAGATACGTAGTTATGCTGTTTTGCATTTGTACAGCAGTTTAGCTGATGCGGTCTCAAATCCTCCAAGTACTGATTATATCTGCTAAATAGGTGACTTACTTAGTAAACGACTACCAAGTGAACATCTGTGGATATATTATATTTCTTAATTGCTTTTTCTTTCAAGAAACATGCACTAGTGGACTGGGGCTCGCACACCGCCTGGTGACTTTCTGGTGCCGTTTAGAATAACTTTCACCAATACGGGAAGATGGGCTTCTGCAAAGCATTTCCCCTCCAGCACCAAAAACAGCTTCTCTAGCTGCTCCAGGCCCCTTCATGACTCTGCCTAGGACAACCTGTAGGACGATGGATGGATGGATGGATGGATGGATGGATGGATGGATGGATGGATGGATGGTGTTGCTTGCTGTTTTTTATATTCATTTGCTGGACAAACCCAAAATGGTGTGGATTCTTTCTCTTAGGTATTTAGCGTAAGCTGGCACGCATGTCTAAGGGGGTTACTGTGTGTCTGACATAATTAGCAGGGGCGATTTCTAGTCCCTGTGTTAAAGGGCTGGCTATTGTGGCAGGAATGCATGTTCCTGAAAGGAACGGAGGTAGTGATACGAGGCAGGATGTAGCACAAGGCAACGGGGCAGGAGTATCTGCATTTAGGGCAGGGTGGGAGGGGCAGCTCTGGCAGGAAGCCCGGAAGGATCCGCGTAATCTGTACATCACCCACCCCAGGGCGCTTTGAAGGCGGCAGTGACGAGTGTGGTAGCAATCTGCAGGGTGCGAATGAATGCAGCAGAATACAGCACACTTCCCCAGCTCATCAGGGAGCCGTCGAGATGGGCTTTCAATGTGAGAAAGACCCGACAGCCATAGGCGTTGTGAGCTGAGGGGTGGGGACTGTGTGCAGGGGTGTGCGGATGAGAAGCTGAGACACCGACCGTGGAAGTCAAGGTGTGGATAGAGATGTCAGGGGAAAGCTGTCTTTCTGGGGGGGGAAGACTCCTCCACAGTCAGTGTCTCTTATCCACTTTGAACCCCATGACAGGGGTCAAAAATCAATCCAAATATACATCCTGAAAAATACATCAGACAAATCAATTAAATTGCTTTGTCATTGATGGGATTTTGGCTTGAAATCAGCTTTTATTTTGGTTAACTTTTACTTGAGGGGGCACAAATAACGTAGCCGTACACTCTCACTGTGTTAATTAACCAGAAACTAAGTGTTAGTTATGTATGGGTCCCATATTTGTTCATCATTAATCATTAATCATTTCGAAGGGTTTATGTATTTCATGCAGCCATACTATTAATTCATGATTGGTAACTGAGTTACTAAGTTACTTGCGCCTAGTCAAGTAAAACATTACTTATATTTTATTTGCTTTCTTTTATTAATCGCTAAAGTATTTGTAACTTTACATGAGGGGACACAAACAAAATGTAGTACTACACACTTACTTAATGCATTAATTAACCATTAACTAAGTGTTAGTTCATAATTAATGAATTGTGATGGTTCATTTATTCAATGCAGGAACTGTATTAGTTAATTATTAACTAAATAGTTAAGTACATGAACCGTCATGACTGATTAATGATAAACGATCATGGGATCAGTATGTAACTAACAGTTAGTTACTGCTTAATTAATACATTAAGTAAGTGTGCACTACTAAAATATATATCTAAAGTATGTCTAATATTCTTATTAATTTCATTAAACTATAATATTTAATTAGTCAACATTAATTTACTTATTTGGCAAACAATTCTATCCAAAAGCCACATACATATAAATGAGGCAGATAAAACATAGTAAGTACTGTCACATTCTTCAGGCCTGACCCTCCTGTCTCCTCCCTAACATGGGCTCAGATGAGCCACGCCTGTAACTAGTTACCCCTCGTTAGTGCTTGCATTTTAGTACCTGTTTGTATCATCAGCCCCAGTCTGGTCACTGACATCAAACCCTCTTGTTGCCTGTGTCCTTGTTCGACTCACCCTGTTTTTTGATCCCTCGCAATCCAGTTTATTTCCTGTCTCTGGCTTTGAGTTCAGTAAAAGCCCTCTCGCTTTGCCACAAAGCCCGCCCTCAAGTCCTTCTTCCTTCGCATTGTGACACATCTTGCTTACAAGATGGTTGCTGTACAGAAGCAACCGACATACTACACGATTAGAGACAAGAGGGGACGCAGTGAACAGTACAGTCTGCGACACTCTCACTTTCTGCCTTGTTTTGGTTCTATGGGCCTGAAATCTGGCAGACAGCTGCCTGTCACGTTCCTCATACAGTGTCACTGCTGTAGAGCCCCATCCAGTGCTGGGTTCTCTGTTCTCATCTAAGTTTACACTTCCTGTTGTAAATGACTTGCAGCCTGCTGAGATGCCTGACTATAAATAGGGAAGTTGCTGACTGCATGTCCGCATTTCTTCGATTGTTGTCCAGGCAAGAGCGTCATCTCCTCTTCCTGACCATCCGCTGCTCTTATAGGACCTAATCTCCTCTTCACAACATAAGGGGCTTTATTTACGTATGCAATCCACAGGGGTTCTGTGGTGTTGTGTTGGGACCGATCTGAAATACACTGAGGTTTCTTAATTGGCAAAATACTTTAAAGACTAACTCCAAACAGGACTATGAACACACCCACATGATGGGGGTGGGGAGGAGCATTTTGGGTACAAGAGTGGAGACCAGTTAAACAAAACAATGGAGAAGAACTAAAATAAAACCCATTACAGCTGTGGCACATGGGAAAACGCAGATAGAGCAGACAGTCTTTGTGGAAAGGGCTACAACAGGACTGCTATCAGTGTCTACACAAACTCAGACCAGAGAGACAAGGAAGTCCATTTTACATGAATGCTAATTAGACACCAGTTATTGAATGGGCTTAATACTTGACTTTGGCTTGTCATGAAATGTCCATCATCCTATAAGTGAGATGACAAAATACTGAAATACTGAGGACTCAGAAATACCAAGTACGGGTACATATGACTCCAGCTGATGTGAGAATATACAGAAACTTGAAAATGAAGGGCCTGGCTACAATTTGTCATATTTCTTATTTCTGTTATTCCAGTATGTTGTAGGCGTGTCCTTGGGTATATAAGTTTCGGTGTTTACCATTCAGCGCACAATGTTCCAGTGGATTCTGGGATTCATCAGGGGTGTGTTTTTGTTCCTACTTTTTTCAATGCTTGCATGGACTGAGGGACCATCAGCTACGGCACTACAGCCACGTGGCATGATTCCCTGAGAGTGATCCAGCTCGGAGGATCCACGTTGCCCACGTAACACCTGGCTGTGGCAGATAGAAAGGCATTTCTGCAGGGTGTGACTAGATCACAAGTTGGGGGGGAGGTCCCCATCCAGGATGCCAAGGTGTTTTGCCATGAGGTGGGTGCAGTAACGTGCTGCTCCAGTGTACGGTCCCCAGCCTCACCTGACATTGTTCATGTCATTCATTAAATTATTTGTAAACTCATAATGTCAGAACCAATCAAAATGAATTCAAACGAAGATTTCAGGCAAAACAGTAATGGCTGAATATAACAAATTTAAATTGAAGAAATGAGACAGGCAGCCATTGAGTATATTATTAGAATTCCTAGAGTTCTGAGACAGGGTTGTTTCCAGTTTTTGATGAGTGTAATGTTGCTGCCATTTCTATCTGGTCTGGGACTTGTCAGTATTAAGATACAGATACTGGTTTAAGCTTTGGGCCAACAGCCGTGTCTTCCAGTCAATAAGAGAGACCAAAAAGTGTATTTATATAGTTTTAAACAAAGGCCAAGGGTCCAACCAATCAGAATTCATATCAGTATAAAAGATGGTCTGTAATCCCTCAAAACATCTGCCCAAAATACAATGCCTCATTGTAGAATAGTCCAAGATAATGGGCTTTCAAATCTTGCAAACCACTCTCACCTGATGTAGCGCAACGATGAGGGAGGATCCAGTTGCGGAAACACAAAGTTCATTTTCGAATCATGATCCAAAACTGTAATAGAAGTCGACGACAGACTGTAAATCAAGCAAAGGCAACACAATGAACAGTACTAAAACAAACACACAAAACACAAAAAGAACACGACAAATCTGGAAAAAGTCATACACAAGAAGAGGATCATCCGGAATATAATGTGTAGTAAAGTTTGGACCAGCAATATATTTCAAAGACATAACTGCAAATAAGGTCGTAGTATATCCATTGTATCCATATAATACCCATAATATATCCAATATATTCCAAAAATAACAAGAATAAGACCTATAAGTGTTTTTAAGAGTGCAGTGAAGCAGAGCATGGCTAGACTGATTGTGATTGGTCAGAGACTTTGCTTGGCGCTGGTGTGAGAGTAAAACTGCAAATGATTGGTCAGAGACTCGGCTGGATGCTGGTGTGTATCACAGGTTTCAGTTAGGGGACATGGAAGGCATTGAAAATTCAATATCTGAAAGGGTAACTATTAACGATAGGTGATAGGATTTATGAATCTATTGATCTTGAAAAAACAAATATATCTGGGACTGAGGTTCTGGGAAAGGAGAAGGAGCATGACGTGCTAATAGGTCAGCCAAAGCCATCGTCCTGGGCGGCGCAATGGAGGGGTATGGTGGTGGCTCCATAACAAGGATAGTGGCAAAACCGTTTGATTGTGGAAGATCAGTGGTAAGATCCATTGCTGTGAGACCATAAGCCTCTGAGCAATAGATAAAGGTTCCGGGGTACCTGCAAGTAATAAATGCGATGTCTCAGCCTGTGCACAAACAGTGTAAGAAATCACAAAGTCTTTGACATCGTCGGAAAAGGAGACCATCAGAACTAAGCACTTCGATGTCACGGGTTATTAATCTCTGATGCATCCAGCTTCAGCAAGATGGCAGAATCAGCTCTGGTTCTTTGAATAATTATGTTCTGTTTCTGAAATGCTACATGGGCTGATGGATTTCTGTTTTTGGTAGCCTACATATAAGAGCCGTTAGATGTTAGTGAGCTAATTAGTTAGTAGCCAGATACCCTGTGCTACAGGAATGTTTTTATTATAAATAAACTGGCAAATATTATTTACTGTTGCTCCAGTGGGGGATGGGGGGCATTCAAATTCAAATTCAAATTCAAATTCAGAAAACTTAATTGTCCCCGAGGGGCAATTAAAGGCACACAGAGCAGTCAAACACAGTGACGTAAAGTGCAACAGTATCTACAGTATGTAAATGGACTGCATTTATATAGCGCTTTACAACACATGCCTCACATTCACACACCGGCGGCAGAGGCTGCCATGCAAGGTGCCAACCTGCTCACTGGGAGCGATCAGGGGTTCAGTGTCTTGCTCAAGGACACTTTGATGGGGTCAGGAGGAATCAGGGCTCAAACCTGCAACCCTCCAGTTGGCGAACAATAGCACTACCTCCTGCGCCACCATCTTCCCCGCATGTAGAAGGTTCAGTGCAAAACTGCAGTCAGTCAGGTAGATGTGAACTGAAAAAATATGTAAAAGGGAAGGAGTGCTAGTGGGCATGGGGGGGGGGGCAAGTGCAGAATGAATGATGGGTTCCAATGCAGAGAGGCGGGGGGGAAGAGAAGTCTGTAAATTGAGGAGTCGAACGGCCCTGGGAACAAAAGTCACTCTCCTCCTCTGTGTCCTGCATTGGCAGAATCTTATGTACAGGACACCAGAACACCTGAAGACCAAATTTCACCTTCATATGTCTAGATAACCTGCCAGATTAAGGGGGCCAGCGTATGACAGGGACCCTTGAAGATGACATTTTGCCAAGGGGCCTAGAGTTTCTAGGTACATCCCTGGCTAGAGGTGACTCAGATTGTTGAATGATTGCTAAGCTTAGGGCATCCTCAATATACTACTTCATAGCTTCTGACTCATGGCTGGACAATGGATCGTTCTCGCCACGTGGAAGCAGCGTTCCAGGCAGCAGGTTGATGACAGAGTTCCGTGGATGATGCGGGGAAGGTGCTGCTTACCTCACCTTAGTGAAAACATTTTCAAACTACTATTGTTCCGGTGGAATGACATCTGGCTGTGCAGTCCCGGGCCTCTCAATGGAGGCTACAATGGATTTACTGGGCAGAAATTTTAGTTTTCATAGCTGATGACTCTGTGCCCTAGTGACATATGTTTTAAAGAGAGAGACAAGGGGGGCAATTATGAAGATCAGCTTCTGCATGAGGTCACAGTACAGCGTACCATGAAAGAAGCGATGGGACCCATTTGAGGAATCTTGTCATCTCCCCATATCTTAATTGCCAGCACTGTTGCTGTTGAACAAACATCTGAGTGTTTGGTTTCAAGTTCTCAATAAGGGGCAAAAACATACCCAGGTCCTCTCACAAACATAATAAGACGTCCATCCTTCTTGTATGATATCGATAGTTCTCAGAATGCTATTACAAGTCCTGAACTGTGTGTGGTGGGATATTGGGCCATTCTCCAAGATGAACCGTTTTTTGAGGAAAAGAAGAATGAGGAACTCTACGGCACAATCTTCTCTTTATAACTCGCCTTGAAGTATAAGTGATGTATACATCTGTTGATTAGGAAGGGCATGAAAGGTATTTGAAGTCATCCTGGTGTTCATAATTCAACTCATAAACTTGTACGTTTGCGGCATTATCATCATGGGGTATGGGGAACAGCATGACTGAACTGGTCCTGTCAAATGGCTTCTTGTTCCTTGACCATTATGCAATTAAATGAATCCCGTGAAATGACTGTCCATACCGATCCTCATACCCAACCATGTTTAGCAATTAGCATTGTGGGCAATGTTTGGCTGTTTCCAAGTCCTTCAATCCATCAGGACGTAGGAAAAAAATAGTGAAAGATGTAGTGATGTAGTGCCCGTGATTCTCATCCCCATCCAGGCACAGCGATTTCACTCTTGGGCCGCTCAGCAAGGTACTTAAACCAATTTCTCCAGCAATTGCTGATCTTGACTCGAATGTCATTTTGTACAAAAGCAGCTTTCAAATGCAATTCAGGGTCGTGTGTAATGCAACCTGCGTATATGGGGCATCCTCTGTGTCTGGTGACTAGACGTGCCAGCTGCTTGCAAATCGAATCATTTACAAACCCATCGCTGGTCTGCACATGTACCAATTTACATCCAAATTGGAGCGTCACCTCTGGGTCCTTAACTTTTTTTGTCACTCGGTGTAATACAGCATGTCTGGAGGGTTATTCCTAATGAAATAATTAAGTTATAATGCACATTACCAACTGCACTATGTTGTATGTAGTTACTACAGTTAAAATACTTTAATTATCTCTCTTTAGTATATAAAGTGGCTGTTTCTGTATCTTAAAAACTGTTAATTAAAATGTCTTCATGATTCTGCCCAATAAATGTGAGTAAACTCTAACCCTAACCCTAACTCCCTACTGTAGATCATCACTTTTAAAATGATCATGTGTGTTTCCCATTGCAGTATGTAGATATTTTTATTATCTGTATTTATGATATTTTTCAATCTTCAATCTTTAACAATCTTGAATGATGAAAATCACAATTTGGGATCAAGTTCCACTGACAGTTATGATTGTGTGCACAGATAAGATTCCTTTGGCAGTACATATAGTCAGCGAAGTCTCAAAATAATTCATTCACTAATGCTTTTTGTTCAGACTTTCTAAGTTATCTAGTATTATAAAAAAAAAAAATCATTTTAAATATTTAGCAGACGCTTTTATCCAAACCAATGTACAAGTGCATGTCATGCAGTTTACAGTCAATGTTTTCATTTTCTAGAATGCTGATGTGATCATTTATTCAAGTCTGCGCTTGTCTCCTGCATGTCACCTTTGCTACTGACCTTAATAATCAAGCATATTGAAGATTATAACGTCGAGCTGCCACAGAATGGACTCGTCTTTTTATTTTATTGTAAATGGACCTTCTTCATAAACAAAACATGCTTTTCATTCATAATAGTTCATTCTTTAGTTAGTAATATAATAGTACATAATAGCTCAGCCCCCTTGTTCTCAGTAATGATCCTTGTTCGCAGCTGTGCTGCCCGTTCCAGCTCACAGACCTCACTAGTAATGTACAGTATTCAGTGTTTCCATCCTGCCGCTCCAAGGGCCTGGAATCTGCCACAACATGTCATTTGACCTCATGAGACAAATTGGGATTTTTTAATTTTTATTTCTGGAGACATGTTTCTCATATATCTCATTTAGTCTTTTTTTTTGGGGGGGGGGGGGGGGGGGGGTGTTTTTCTCCTTCTTGGATGGTTCACCATTTGCCACCGCCCCTCAAAAAACAAAGAAACAAAAAAAAAGACATACACCCTG
>JAODKE010000125.1:16629772-16642256 GCA_026779605.1 Mormyrus hasselquistii
GGACGTTGGACCGTTAAGCGGGGTAGGGAGGTGGCCTGTGGAGATTTCCCTATTCTCATCTTCAGCTTCTGAAGGACAGGAAGTGAGACAAAGGGGACAGCGTGGATCCATGTTAGGCTCCTGTAATTCTCACATACGACCGCTGCTTCTGATGTAAATGAATAATTATTAAATAAAGGTACTTTGATTTAATTTCATAAAGCTGTCACCCTGTACTGGGACAGCTGCTGGAGGGGGAAAGGGTGGATGAGCTGACAGATGGATGAAACTGCGCAACTCAAGAGCTTAATATTATTTGTTAATCCTCAAATGTCACAGAAGATCTGCTTTTGAGTGTACAAGCTGAGAACTCGGGTCAGTCAGCAAGCTTATTTTTAAAGAGAGTTTTAATGTTCATCCAGTAATACTTGTGAGCATTTACAGGCCGATGGCCTTCGACTATCAGTCTAATTGTGTATATAGTGATACTCTTGACACAACAAATTGAAGCAATGGTAACACACACTTTGTCTGGAGTTATTTCTGAATGGACACATTGTTCTACCAATGATAAGCAGTAACTGACGTGAGTATCTGCTACTGACACCTGAATCAACGGAAAGATTAATGTTTTCCATCTATTGAGGGTGGCCGAAATGCAGGAAGTCCAAGCTGAAGTCATTGTAAACAGCTCGGAAAACAAGTCAGGGCCACAAAGGCGGAAGTCATGGAGAAAACATCCAGTCTGTTTTTTTCTCACAATTCTTTGAAAGAACATACAAGTATTGCCTTTATCCATTGGATTCTGTATATAATGTACATAAAGTCATTATGATTAGCAGTTAGTTCTGAGTTTGATCGTTTGTTTGATTTTCAAGTTCTGTGACTTTCAGTAGACTGGTTTGGCAGTTAGCTTGTCTGTTGAAACTGAGCTTGAGGCTTTGAAGCAACATGGCAGATACTGCAGCTAATGCTTACTCCATTCTAAAGAAGTCCTTTGAAAAGGAGAGTAGAGTTTAAGTAGCCGGCCTACTCAAATAAGAAAAAAAGACCTTTCTTTACTGTCTGCTGTCCAGTGTGCGTCCTTCATTTTAAAAATCATCATCCGCCACTGAAGTACAAGAATAAATAAATGCATATACAATGTATATACTGTATGTCAAAGGACAGGAAAGTATTATGACAAAAATGTCTTAATTTAGGAGCAATTAACTCTGTTGTTGCCCTTCTGGCCTGTAACTGCAGGTCCCTCAAAGTATATAACCCATTATGGCTCAAGGTCACAGAATGGCGACGAAATCCGAAGCTGGCCTGTCCGGGAAACTCCTAAGCCCCCAGCCGGGGGGGCCGCAAGGAGCACTCCTCAGCCTGCTGCCTTTTTGGAAACCCAAGTTGCAAGATATACTTATCTTCAGCTAATTACAGCTGCTTCCAGTATCACTGGTGGCTCTGGAGTCTAAGAACAACTGTTCAGAAACAGACTATGCCCTGTTGCAATTCCAAAGTGTTTTTTTTTTTGGGCGGCGTGGGGCATACACCAGACCTTAATGATGAGGAATCGTCCATTGATGTTAAGATCCCAGTTCAGTTTATCCAACCTAGACTAGAGAAGTCACACTCACTCAGTACTGGTAGAGGCAGGAGACCAGCTGATGTTCACCTGAGCAGAGGATGCTGGGATAGAGACGGCTGCGGCAGCAAGCCCTTGGCGGCGAAAGTGTGAAATAGGCTGGTGTCTGCTGGGGTTTAGGGAGCGTCTGTGGGCGTGTGTGCGACCGGACGTCGGCAGGCTCGGATGCTGGAGACAGCTGCCACGAGTGAAACTTTAACCCTACGGCCACGGCCGGCGCATGCCGGCAGCTGGCAGGAGTTAAGCGGGTCAACCAGCTGACGGGTGGAGGCAGGCAAACTGACACCCGACAAAATGACCTGTGAGCGTGTGTTTGAAATCTACAGCTAAAGGGACAAGCGAGTCAAAAGCAACCCGATACTGTCAGACACAAACAATGCACAAACTGGATCCCTGGGAATATTCTAGGACTTTTTTTTGGTACTTCAAGGCCCTGGGGGTCGTGATGGATCCCGAACAAACTTTTGTTAAAAATACTCTGTTCCCTACAACTACCCAAAACAGCTTTAACATTCAGTCACTAGTTAAGAAGCTGGTTAATATTTGTCCTGATCCTGAAACAAATTTAAACGCAGGTTAAATGAAAAAGTTTTTAGTAGCGAACAGAAGCTATTAACAAATATGCATACAATGCATCCAATTATATATAGAATATGAAATACTCCACCAAAAGTAGACCAGTTCTCATTTAAATACGGAAAATACGGATGATTAAAAAGGAATATCTGTATGTCATATGATTAATCCACAATAAGGACTATAGAAAGGAATACACCATCCACCCACACATCCACCCTCCATAAGCACTCATTCAGTCCGAACTGATCCCAGGAAACACAGGACATAAGGCAGGGGCACCCTGGGTGGGATGCCGGCCCATCACAGGGCACGGGGTAGGTGACATCCTTGAGGTCTGTATTTCAAAGCATCTTCTTCCTTCCGTCCTGTGGGGGACTTTGGCATCACCTAAACTGTGGTTACTCTTCTCATAAAGCCAAAAGGAGCTTGAAGACAATAACTTGAACATTTCTGTGAAAGGGAAGGAAAGGGAAAGGTAAGTCAGGGACTCATGGGAAGGCAGCGTCCCCAAAGGTCACTCACATGACACAGACAGAACACGCAGAACCCCAGAACTGTCAGGTAACATGACACAGGTAGAACACGTGGGACCCTAAAACTGTCAGGTAACATTACACAGGTGGAACATGTGGAACCCTACAACTGTCAGGCAACATGACACAGGTGGAACACACAGAACCTTAACACCGCCAGGTGACATGACACAAGTGGAATACGCATAACCCTAAAACTGTCATCCAACATGATACAGGTGGAACAGTCGAAACCCTAAAACTACCAGGCAACATGAAACTGGTGGAACACACAGAACCCTAAATCTGTCAGGCAACATGACACTGGTGAAATACGCGGAACCCTAACATTGCCAAGTGACATTACACAGGTGGAGCACGCACAACCCTAAAACTGTCAGCCAACATGACACAGGTGGAACACGTGCAACCCTAAAACTGTCATCCAATATGATACAGGTGGAACACGCGTTTCCCCAAAATTGTAAGGTAACATGACACAGGTGGAACACGGGGAACCTTAGAACTGTCAGGCAACACGACACAGGTGGAACACACAGAAACCTAAAACTGTCAAGCAACATGACACTGGTGGAACACGTGGAACCCTAAAACTGTCAGGCAACATGACACTGGCGGAACTCGCAGAACATTAAATCTGTCAGGCAACATATAATTTTAACCATGAAGTCATGTGAAGGTTTTAAAATATGACATCCTTTGTTTAACTGTATCTACAATTTTTGACTGTAATTTCCCATTACGCACCCACAGAAAGAAGGGCTCATCAGATAAATATAGAAGAGAACTGATCATGGATGAGAACAGATATGAAATTGTAATAGTGTATAATGCTTTAGGGGGGTTACTTGTATGTAGTATGAGCCAAGTAGATTTGCAAAGGATTAATCCGTTTGCTGACAGACGACGCAGCTTACATTTATTTCAACTTTGGCATGAGGAAACACGTACAAGTTTACATGTAACTGAGGAGGAATCAACAGATTTCCCCAGGTATTACACAATTTCATTAAGCAGGCAACAAAACCTGGATGTTCTCCATGCGCGCTGTATTTGTTTTATTTGTTTTCTGGCAGGCAGTCTTGTGTTTACATCATTAAGGTCAGTGTCTTCTCTTCCCAGGCAATTAGGGAAGCAGGAAGAGTGCAAAGGCGATCGGGCCAAGGTCAGGGAGTGCCCACAAACCCGGCAATCATCAGCCGCATTCACTGTGGGACTATCCGCAGATACGAGCCATATGGTCACCCAAGCTGTGGCCAGGTTTCTTGGGGCCCGTGACGCATCAGACGGCACAGAAAACCATCCTTGGGGTGAGTGACAGATTCGGGATATACAGAGAGAAAGTGGGAGGGAGAAAAGGGGAGAGATGGGGGGGGGGGGTGAGGGAGAAGGGCGGGACCCAGGTCCAAGGGGGGAGGCACGTTCCCATGCCCCCTCAGGCCTCAGGGGAACGCAAGTGCCAGATGTGACGTCTGGGCTCCCCGGACGCGCAGTCAGAGTGGTGGGGGCCCAACCCCCCAGTTCCCAGCACCACCCACACATGACCCTCATCCCCGAATCGTGCAATTCGTTCTGGGAATAGAGCAAAGCCGTTCGGATTCCCAAGCCTGCCGTGTCACCATTATGAAGTGCTGTCATTACCGACGGCCACGCTGACTGCATCGTGTCGTTATTTTAACTGCCTTAATTATGCATCTCACATATAGTGACATGCACAGTTTGTAATCTCGCCATAGTTTTCCATTTAAGGACATTCGGAAATACGTATCAGAATAACCTAAACTGCTCCTCTAATTTGACTGGATGCATGTACAAAAAATAAGCAGTTCAAATGAGGTATTACGATAAGAGACTTCCGGAAAATGGCGAAAAACTAAGCAGCTAACTGTCATCCGTTAGATAAAGGGAGCCAATGGAAGAATGATTAAATAAGATAATAAAAAGTCCTGTTTGATACATAAAAACGATACGATGCTGACCAGAAGCTGGCTGAAGCTAAGGTATGCGAGATGGGAGGAAATGCAGGAGCACGGTGGTGCTTAATATTCACTGAGGGCTTTCGGCAAGTCAGCGTGAAATATCTATGAAGAAAGGCCTCCATCACAAAACACACATAAGATCCAGTCTCTCTGGGCAGGGATGAGAGGGATCTGAGAAGGATCACCCTTCAAAAGGAGGGGGAAGCAGGGCGAAACGCACCTTCCTGCAGTCATCCTCACTCTGGGGTCCCGGAAGAAACCTCCAATCAATACAGCAGCAAGACCAGCGTTTCCCTGTCCTGGAAGGTGAGAAATTGCCAGGATATATACAGCTTTTGGACATAAATCGCAAAACGATATTTGCTTACAGATCATACGAATGGAGACCAAAATTTGGAATAAAAATGTGCAGCTGCCGAACAAAACTGTATAGCTTCTTTTCAGTGGCTTGATGACTGATATATGCGATAAGTAACTGTACAGAGAATGCCATATTTACTGCAGTGCAGAAAACAGGAGCCAAACCATCATCATCCAGTCTCCAACTAAGTAAGAACTCCCTGCTAAATCATGACAACGCTGTCCCCTACTGGCACAGTCTGTCAGGCCTCCGAACACAAACACATCCCTTGGGATGTACAGCAGGAATATTTAAGTGTAATAAGTGTATTATATCCGTTCTGAACATACACCTGAAACCCTACACATTAAATCCAGTGGCTGTTCTCTGTAAAGTGAGAATTTAAGCCACTGTAGAATTCTGGGCAGAACACCTTTCCACCAATTCCCCATGCATCCTGCGTGCCAGCTGAAGGCAAACATTCCTCTTTTGCGTTTCTTTTGACCTCTTGAAACTTCCCCACAATGCACTTGTGGTTCAATTTCACACGACAGCAGAAAACGAATGATCTGTCAATAACCGGGCTGCCCTTCATCTTTTGCCACGCACGTACGGAAAGAAGCATTGACATTTCCACAGTCATTGTCCACGCTGGACGCCTGCCACAGAAATCTAACGGCGTGAGCAGATATTTCCCGTGTTATGTCTCCGCTTCTGCGTTCTTTTTCTTTACGATGAATCTTTCCCAGCAACGTTTTCCCACTGGAAGGTGACCGGTGTACATGGTGTCCAGGCACAAGCACTGTCCTCAGCTGTGAAAACAAAGACAGGTGGACAGGAGCCCAGAAAGGCCACAGTGGAAAAAGACCCATCCCAGAAACCAAACCTAAGGTTTTGCTGAGAGGCTTATCAGGACACCCGGGAGCGTGTCCCCACTTGGAGGCGGCCAGCTTTCCGTGTCTCACTGTCCTCTACTTGGACGTCTGATCTCCTGCTCTGGAGCGACCTCATCCACACACTTGTATAAACAGCACCAGCTATGGCTCTTGAGGACAGTCTGAAGTACCTCTCTATTGACGTACTGGTGCTTCTCAGTTTACCGATTACCTAAGAAATGTTAGCTATGATGATGTCTTTGGCTATGGGGAGAGCAGTCCAGAGTAAACACTGTGTGGGCGTGTGGGTAAAATATCTGCTCTCGTTTCACCCTCACAGCAGTAATCCAATAGCCACGCCTTTTGTGTAGGGCCAAGCCAATGGGCTGCTTCCCTATGTTTCTCTTAAAATGGTTTAAAATGTACACAGCAGCTCTGAGTGGTGCGTCGTGCAGGATTTAAAAAATGCTTTTCAGTTAGTGCCTGCTTTGAACCACAGAAAGCCAATCGTGAAGACAACCAACCCACGCCTTGTGTCTCCATCTGTCCTTATCTTTAATGAACACTCAAACGATAACAAAAGCATTTCCATCATCAAACTTAAAACAAAACTAACAGGGTGGGACACAAAAACCAAATTGAAATTAAAATGACAAACTCCAAAAACTGAAATAAAATAATGAGCAGAACACGTCTGGTTTCGATTTCCGAGTCCCTGCCCCTAGGCTAGCAGCCTGTGCCGGCTGCCAAACATCCCTCCTCGAAGTAGTCAACAGTGAACGGAGCTCACGATAAGCATCTCAAATAGAGAGAATCACGTATTGCCCTCACAGGATTAAACTGTGTTTCAGACAAAGATATTATGTCAGGGACGGGAAAATACCAGTGAAAATGACAAAAACTTTGAGATGTTCAAGATGAGTTTAAGATATCGGTATCGGTCCATATTAATTACAACTGAGGATATCGGCGTTAGACCAATTTGTTAATCTTGGCTGATATTTTAACTTTAGCATTATTCAAAGTCAGCAGCACCAGAGCTAAAGACACAACTACTACAGCAATAGAGGAGACGGCATTGGATGATCAGACATTTTCCATAGTGGCGGATGAGGGATTCTTTCGCCACTTAGAAGAGGTCACGAAGTGCCAGCCCACAGCGTGTTTGAAACATAGAAAAGAACAAAAACGTCATTCCGCTAATCTGCACCGGTCAGCTTGGTATGTTTCACTGCCGGCGGCCATATAATTATAGAGTTAATATGCTCCTGTAAAGGGTAAATAAACCACAGAACAGGTATCTGCTGAGTGACAGGCAGGCACTGAAAAAATGCTGGCCTTCCTCCTGCAGGGTGCTGATAGAGCGGACATTCTGCTCTTGAGCATATGACAGTGTCGCAACGTGAATGAGAAAAGTGCTATATATATATTTATATATGAGTGTGTGGTTATGCTGAACTGGCATCTAGACCACCTGGTGAGGGATCTCTACTGAGGGCTTCTTTTTAGGAAGTAAAATCAAAACTAAATTCTGAAGCTCAGTGAAGATACAAACAGAAATAAAAATGGTGTAAAACAAATAAAATTTAGCTGAAACAGGATGAAAATGCACTAAAATCAAAACTAATTTAAAAATCAAACTAAAACGACCTTGACCGGTAATGTATGCCACCAGCATGAACACATTTCAAAATGAATGTAATAAACCACTTCAGACTGTTGACAAGATGGGACACATTATACGTGCATCGTTAGTGTCTGGGTGCTGTAGTGGTGAGGTGAGGGTCTAGTGGCTGCGATGCTCCTGACCTGGGGACAGGCGGGGCGGGGAGACCCACTTCAGCTCATATTAAACACTCATTTCGCCGTCCACTCAAAGCGCCAACAGGCTTCGCTGCAGCAGGAGCTTTACAGCTGCATCCTCCGAACACGTTTTCACACATTCAGCATGGCACTGAACACGCACACAGCTGGCATTATTGTGTGTAGCTTTGCCACGTCCTGTAGTTGACTTCCTTCAATTTACAGGGAGGTCCCTTAGTGTTCCCACACTCTGAGACCTGGCTTTTGCAGGCCACACATGTGAGGCCGATAGGTGATAGGTGCGCTTTGGCACGGGACAAGTCTCTCGGGGGGGGGCAGCCCCATCATCCTCCATGCCCCATGATGCTTCCCAGGAATTTTGGCGCCAAGCGCACGGAACAAAATTAACTGCTTCTTTCTCAAGGTCTCTGGACAGCGCAGACAAAGGAGAGGACCCCACATTCCAGAGGGGGCATGCCCCCCCCCCCCCCCCCCCCCCCCCCCCCCCCCCGCCTGGGGCGAACCCCCCCACCCTGCCCCTGCCCCCCCCCGCACCTGCATGGAGCAAACTCATCACATTTACCAAGCTGCTGTTAACAATGGTGCTTCCAGGAAGAGCGGACAGGCCCCGACCTGACTTTCCTTGACCTCACTTACTGGCCAGATTCCCCCTTACAGTACCAGAGGCAGTGGAGCTTATCAGACAGAGAGCTGAGCAGGTGTTGGCGGGCTGCTGCTGCACATAATGTTGACGCGCTGGCCAACGGCAGGCTGCCGCTGCACATGATGTTGACGCGCAGGCCAATGGCAGGCTGCTGCTGCACATAATGTTGACGCATAGGCCATGCTTCAAAATGATTCCAAACCATGGGCATTTTCCCCCCATTTTCCAGCACACACAGTGACCTTGCGGCACACCGTGGATGGCCACAAAAGTGGTGGGCAGTGGTGGCTTAACGGTTAGGGACGTGCACTTGTAATTGAAAGATTGCAGGTTTGAATCCCTCACCACTGAGGTACCCTGAGCAAGGTACTGCTCCCCGGGCGCTGAATTAGCTGCCCCTTGCTATGTCACATATGAGTTAAATGCAGAGGACACATTTTGCTATGGAGTGTCAACAATTTTTATGCAAAAGGATTGTCACAGAAATGTCTGACGGAGTCCTGGTTCTTTTGCAATGGGGAAGTAGGGCGATACACAAGGGGTGATCACAGACAGCTTCACTGGAAAGGCAGCCCAGCACTCTAGTTTATACAGTGAGATGAGCTATTTCTAGATGCTCTCCCACACATATTCCAATCATTGCACTTTTACTGGCCAGGTTCCATCCCTTTACTTTGCTTGTTTGCTATAGGAAAATGGGTCATTTTAAGCATTTCTACAGAGATTTCTTATATAGAAACACAGCTGGCCAAAGTACTTATTACCGTAACCTCCTGGCAAGTCGAGTAAGGTTAATCTTTGATCAGTTCAAAAAAACATATTAAAAATTACAATATATAAAATATAATTTGTATATAGTTTATAAGATTATAAAGCCTAACTTATATGTGTTTTTCAAAACAATAGGTTGTATCTGACAAGTTTACATGATGTGTTACAAGCGATAGGAGGAACTTATCTCTGAATCTCATGGCCCACGTTGATCACAAGAAGTCAGTCAATCTGCAGAATGACTGGCAGACGCTGTAAGGGAGGGCCATGCAAACGCAGAAAAATCCATCTGCTGTTACTGGTCAGAAAAACCCAAAGGCCATTTCCCCCATATTAATAAACGTTCATTGAAGGCCATAAAAATCAACTGCATCTTCCCAGAACTACAAGGCACGGGTAATCACTTTCCAAACAGACATGCTGATGCTATCAGCCTGCAAATATCTTACTGGCATGCGACATTGCAGAACTCCACAGATACCTAAACCTCAGTTCAGGTACCATGTAAGCTGAAGACCTCCAGTGTATGGCCTGCTTCTGCCTGCCGTTTGTTTAGCCCCGTCCCACACCACTGGCTCATTCACCTGCTAGCATCTGTGATTGTCACATATATAAATGATATACATATATTGTAATGCAGTGATTTGATTCCACTAAGCTGTCGACTTCTGTGCCCATTTGCTGGTAGCAGCTTTCTAGTCCTGCTTTGTCCACAGCAATATCGCTCACATTGTAGCAGTTCAGAAGGTCCAGAAGGTCACAATCTGGCAACTCCGCCAATGTTCCAGGGTGTTTTTTTTTTCCTTGACGGAAAATACAGCGATGTGTCAGGAAATGTTCGTCTTGAAATGCTAACTCTTTAAAAAATAACAAAGCAACTCATAGCTGTATTAATAATAATGCACAGGGTGACATTTTCGACATGAACAAGCTACTTCTAAGCATGGATATTTTACGCCTTCAGTCATCTACATTCCCCGGATTGTAGCTCAAAGAAAGAGTTACTGATCATTTTTACCCACAGATAGATGAATGAAATGCCGGCTTACTATATAACCACAATTAAGTGTATAACCAAAAAGTAATAAAATGCGGGATACCCACAGCATCCAGCAAAGAATCACCATTGTACTGTGTGAGATGTATTAATTTCAAACATATCAAAGTAACCAGGGTATATATGTATTCCTCATTTTTAATAAAGTAATCTAGCAAGATACATAGAACTATAGTGATAACAGATTAGAGAGATACATTTTTTTGTTAATTTAACAGATGCCTTTATCCAAAGAGTTCATACGACTGAGAGGGCAGGGTGTTAAGGGCCAATGCTCAGGGGCCCGGTGGTGACATCACTCTGCTGATCATCGGAGCGAAATCGAGAACCATCTGATTACAGACACAGCGTCCTATCCCACTGAGCCAGAGACGGATGTCACAGAAAGAAACAGTCAAGAGATTAAGTAATATTCAGATGCTTCATAACAAAGGGAGAATAAGGATCTCTATAGGAACCTTCATTCCAAGAATTCCGTAGCAGTCGGGCAGTAAAGGAAACACTGTGTTCTGATTGGTCCGCGAGGCTGGGCTGTTTTCCTTTAAACGAAGCTGCTGTGTTTTGCTGTCTTCCGTTACCTGCATGGTTTCCAGCCTAGGCACGTACACCTCCGCGGACCCTGCCCACCGTCTCCAGCCCGAAGCCTGGAGGCGGAGCTAGCATACGACAGGCTGCCACGTGGAATCCATGCCCTTCGCGTCCGAGATCCATTCCTCCCTGTTGTACAGACACAGCTGTGTTTCAAAGCCTTTCATCTTCCAGCATTTTTTTCCCTCTGGAAAAAGAAAAAGATTTTTTTTTTCATCTTCACGATTGCATTAAATAACTTAAAGCGTAACTTTTCTTATTTTAGGTCTCTGTGTTGGTTGCTTTTATTTAAAAATTAATTTGGTTTCCTAAAATTTACCATAGTGCAAGAGAGATATGAAAATATATAAGAAGTGCAGATATCATTTTGGCAGTCGTACTTCCTTCGGTGTGGTAGCTCAGGGCAATCAGAGCCCAGCACTTTCCGCACTGAGGGTTTCAATCCCAGCTCTGCTCTGTGTGTGCAATATGTGTGCATTCTCTGTGCGAACTTCTCCTTCAGTCCAAAGACTTAATCTAATTCTGTCTTTAAATTGTTGTGTTTGGATGTGTTTACCCTGCGGTGAGCTACCATTCCATCCAATGTGTTCCCATGCCTTGTGCCTGGTCGCCTGCCTGGGGTTCCAGTCCCTCCCAAAACCCAGTACTGAATAAGATGGATAGATTGTTTATTCATGACTATATCCAGGAATAAATGAATGTTTATACATTTTGATGTATTTATTTTATTTTAATTTATTTCATTTGATTTATTTGATACTCTAATTTACTTATAAATCATATAAGCACATCCTACCCAGTGTGGACCCCAGCCATGTGCCCTTTTGACAGGATGGATGGATGGATGGATGGATGGATGGGTAGATGGATGATATATCTGAGAATCATGTATTTATGCTCCTTTTTTCCTGTCTTTTTTTAGATCTGCTATATTGAAATTGATTAAGAAAGCTAATGGCAGAAAACAGCTGTACTGGAAAATGGTAAAGGATGTATCACGACGAATTTCATTGCTTGATGATCCCCACCCATAGTGTGAATTTACATGACATAAAATGATAATCATTGCCTGCTTCTTATATGGTGGTGCAAAGATAATTGTGTGTGGGCTGTCAGTCCTCTACTGGTTTTTAATCTATTCATCATCTGCTTGGTGATTCTAGATAACGAATGTTCTCACCCGACAGCCTTCCCGGAGACTGAACGCCTTTTGCCCCAGAGGACCCTGGAGGATGTGAAGAAACAGACGGTGCCCTGCGTGCCTCGGGACTGATGTCCGCTGACCGCACAGCCTGAGCTCAAAGCACCTACATTCCTGAGCACCTCTGAAGAGGCACGTGGCCAGAATCACAGGAGAAGCAACTGGGCTGCAACAACTAAAGGGCCCCTATTAGTGAGAAAATATCAAACACCATTTAATATCCATGATGTCAAATACATACCATCTCTTTGGCAAATAGCGAAATGAATGAATTTCTAGGAAATAATATTCTTAACCAAACATTTGGTGTCTCTGTGAAGCCTGTGCTGTAAGTCCTACGAAGTTATTTTCAGCAACGCCAAGTTACATGGGGACTGAGTTCTAACTTATTTGCAGAAAATATCCCTGAAACACACCAAGAACATAACAGCAAAAAGGTATGTCCCAAAAAAGATGGTGCCTACTCAGATGATGTGATTTGTTCG
>JAODKE010000125.1:16642356-16660946 GCA_026779605.1 Mormyrus hasselquistii
AAACACACCAAGAACATAACAGCAAAAAGGTATGTCCCAAAAAAGATGGTGCCTACTCAGATGATGTGATTTGTTCGAGTGTCCACTTAAATTTTAATTTATCTGAATTTTTATATTATATACATACAAATCTACACAATGAAAGGCAGTTGATAATACTGCACTGTATAATTAACCTTTTCCTTAAAGGTTTTAATTGCTTTTATCAGCCTTTAGTTGCTTTAAGCTTATATTCCATAATATAAATCTCTATTCATTTGAAAGGTGAAAGATTTTCAATGCACACAAACTGGAAACGGCCTGCTGAGGGCTCATTAAATAAACAGATAAATGGAGGCTTGTCTTCTCCTTACTGATTTCCCCAAAAGTATTCCATCTGATCTTAAATTATATCTATAGATGCGGGAAATACATACAGTATTGCTGAAGTTTAGTTGAATAGGCTTTTTGTTCACACTTTTCAAAACCTCATCCCCAGCCACAAATGTACCACCCCTGCATAAATAACTAAACAGTGTAAAAAAAACCCTCCAAATCTCAATTTCATTCCGCACTCTATCTATCCCAGCTAAAGAAAGACCCACTGCTTTGCTTTTATGAATAACCATACTGAAGCTCTGAATTTGGTTGACACCATTGTCTCTAATGTGAATACGGGGCACAAACGTTGACCTTTGGATACAAACAGCACATAGTGCATTTTGCCCGGAGTGAGATCGCCCCCCCCCCCACCCCCACCCCAGACCCACTCTCCCAGCCTGAGACTCGGTACTGATTCTTCTTCCCAGGATCTATGGTGTTGGATATCCATACAAACAATTAGACAGATAGTGAGTGGGAACTGTCTGTCAAAAAAAAAAAAAAAAAACTTCTCAAAAATCACTAACCAAGAGCTAAGATACAATCTCGCCTAGTGTTGTGTAAACTCTTCAAGTGACGTTCTGATAACCGTAATCAGAGATCTGTATGCCACTCATTGCGGCAGGCATGCATGGCATTAATGGTGGTTTCCTTGCACCCAGTAGAAGCAGGGTAAGGACAGCACCTGCTCTCCTGACCAATGGGAGGTGACGTACCTCATGTATATGCCCCCCCCCCCAATCCATTACCAGCACGTGCACTTTTCAGGTTCCCACAATCAGCCGTATCAGTCGCCTGCACCGACACGCTCACCGAAACTCACGTTTTTCCAGCTCAACGCCTCACGCTTCTCGCCTCCACCCCCCCCCCCATCCCCCCATCCCCGGGGCCCGTGGGGCAAGCCAGGGCAGGATCCTCCTCAGCGCCCACGAGGGTGAGACACGCACCCAGACGGCCTGCTGCGGCTTGCATGATCCTGGAGGGAAGAGCTTTGTCTTCCTTTGCAAAGCAGGAACAGCACCATCTTAAAGGGAACAAAGCGCAGACCTCTTTGGCATCCAGCTATGAAGTAAGGAACACAATGTCATTGAGCGACTGTACAGCACAGGCTCATATGTCAGCAAAGAGCTCGTGTGTCTGGAGTGCGCATATGTCACAATGTCGCCCAAAGGGCCAACAGACGTGCCCCTGCTCCACCTATGCTGACATTTTGAAAGCTGTAGGCCATGTTACTGCTGTTTATTGTCATCCTCAGTCAGAAAGGTCATGTCTGACATGCGTTTTTTCCCCTCATTACAGCCGGCGGACTCAGAGACGTTGTTATATGCTGCTTCCAGGTTACAATAGTACAGGAGTCTGCTATAAGAATGGCACAACAGTAAAACGTAAGGCTGTATAAATGAGTAAAGTTTCTTTACTCACTAAATGTCTGGGTGTTAGTGGATGGTCACACACAGGAAATTGATAAAGCTTTGATTATTATTCACAAAAAATGCTAAATGCTAAACGATATATGTATATTTCTCATCAGATTAGATAAAAAAGCTGATTCTATTAGCTTAATTATTAAAGTTCAATCTGATGCTTTAGCCTATTCTCTGTTAGGGTCCTTGGTAGGGAAAAAAAAAGAGACCTGAAAAGATTTTAATGGGTGCATTCGTCAGACATGTATTGAAGATGATCCTTTTCTTCGCAGCCATTTTTGGACTTTTCACTGCGCTAAAAGGGCCCGGTTCCTCTGTTCCAGGCAGGCAGCAGCCCTTATCTCCATCTCATTGTTTCAGAAGTTCCTACACAAAACAGGTCAAGTTGCAGGTCAGTTTGGGGCCGTGTCTGAGAGCATGGGATCCGAAGCAAGGCAGGCATTGCCAAAGACTCTCTGTTGTGCTGGTGGGTTCCTTCATGACAGATGAACTTCAGGACATCAGACAATGGGAATCGACTGCTGACTGCGCTGTGGAGAGGTAGCAGAGGTGGCACTGGAGGACAGATTATTCCTCTTCTTGTAGTTGTCACTGGCCACTCATGAAACGCAGTTAAAATGACAAAAAACAGCTGGCGTAGGTGGTCAGTGGAAAGGTGAGAATGTCATAACCCACGGCACATGCAATTTATACATCTGTTACTGCCCTTTATCCACTGCCCACATGTCACCCAGTTTTGCATTGTTACGTTCTCTCTTGTGTTGTCATGCACCACCCGCATTGTTATGCATCTGCCCTTGTATTGCTCTGCACTGCCTATGTTGTTTTGCACTGTCTTGTGTGGTCTAAGGCTGTGGCGAAGCATCCTAACGCACCTGTTGCACATGGTCAATAAAGAATCTTGAATGATCTTGAGTCTGCAGTACAGCTAAAGTTTTTCCCTGCAAAAAAAAGACTTTTCTCATCCAATTTATACTACAGCTGAGTCTTTCCCGATTTCAGATTGTTTAACAAATACAGATCTGTTTCTGATGACCTCACTTCTGAAACATGGCAACGGTCACCATGGTGTAAGGGTTAGTAGGCTAAGCCTCTGTGCCTGTAATCAGAAGCTCGCTGGCATGAGCCCCTGCCTCGGCAGAATAGTCACATGTCCGTGGGCCCTTGAACGAGGCCCTTAACCCCCCCCCCCCCCCAGCTCACAGGGTGCTGCAAGGTGGCTGACCGTTTGCCGTGATCTTCATGCTTAACGTCAGTTGCATGCGTGTCTCAGGGACAGCAAGACGGGGTAAAGAGAATCTCCCCACATCAATTAATCCAGTATCACTATTCTATAACTTGCCTAATGTGGTCCTTCCCGGTCGGCCCAAGCCGCAGTGATCTTCTGGAGGGGCCTCCTGTTTTCCCTCTACTTTTAAATCACATCAAGGGCAGCTTCAAGCTCATGAGAATACCAAAGTCCAGAGCAACACAGAAAAAGCAGGACCTGGCTGGTTGGGAAATCGATTCCAGCTCTGGGTTAAACCTTTCGTCGCCATCTGGCTTCCACAATTAACTGAAAATGAATCACCGGTGTTTGGTGTGGCCAGCAAAGCTCAATACCATTATAATTTTCTTCCAACCTGTCATTAATTGTTGGATTGGCCGAGACAAAAGCTTTCTCTTCCTCCCATGACACATCACAGCAATATATAAGAAGTCAGAGAGCTCATTCTTTATATTCTCTATGCAGATGGGATCTTAGTGCTTGGTATTTACTCCCGCACGTCATGGGAAAGTGAACCTCTCAGGAGAGGACAGGCAGATACAAGCATGTCCATGGCTGCGCTGGACGGCCTGCATGGACGCGCCCATCTGCGGATATCGGGAGGAGGTACTGAAGCGGGGGCTTGTGTGTCAGCCACATTCAGGTCAGTCAGTCAGAAGACAAACAGGCCATAAAAATGACTACTATCGAATGGGAGGGTGGGGGGGTGCTCAAATGTATGTTTTTGTTTGTATTGGCTGGTGAGCAGCCAAAATGTCACTTTGCCCTGCTTGTTTTGCATCATGTTTCCATATTCTCCTGGCCTTTATTGACTGACATTAGCACTCCAATTCCTCAAATCCCCACCACACTAGACACGCCCCAGCGTGCCACCAGGGTCACACACTATCCACAGCAGGGAAAATGTCAGGCCATTAGAAAGGATGCAAGACACAAATGGCTCTGGTACTTTTCCGTAAATACTGGGAGCCCTGCGTTAGCACATATCAGTGGGTGCTGGCAGGAGCGGTAGGATCTGGGAGAATAAAATCAATTTCTAGCCACTCATGGCCAGGGGCTCAGATACAGGAGAAAGTTACGATGATTCCATGGACAGGGGCCCTAAAAATGTGTAATGTAATTAAATTGGTCTGGGTTGAGGGCACAAAATCTCTAGCAGAACTTCTGCTCAGGCCACAAAACGGACTCTCCAGTCCATTCTGCAACCAGACCAACACATGAAGACTGGCACCCTTGTTCAAAGAAAGCAGCATGAAAGCATGTCTGACAGGAATTCCGGCTTTAATCTTTCCAAGGTAATAATTCCTTAGCTTGGACCCAGTTCTGCCAACACCAACCTCTCCATCAGCATTTTCGGTTCAGCCAATCTCCAACAGTGAGCTTTGAAGCACGTAACTGATACCTACACTTGAACAGTGTTCTGATTTGATTCCTTTTTTGATATCTGCTAATACAACATATTTTGCCTCAGATAAAAGAATTCACCTAAGTTGTCTCTGACAAATAACAGAGGCAATAAAAGTGCACAAGATATCATTTAACTTGATGGGCCGGGGTTGTATAATGGGGGGGCTGGTATAAATTTGCTGTTGAAAAAATCCCCACGGGACATTTGGCGAAGCAAAGCCTTGGACAAGCAGCCGGCATGCCCGAACTCCCTCGGCTATGCGGAGTCGAGAGCATAATTTTCTATTTAGAAAAGCGGGACGATTCTTGACAAAGAAACTAAATTTAAGGGGAATTACTGGCCTACATGACAATAATTTGACTGGTTGGAGTTGAGAAATTGAGGGAGAATCTTTGTTTTAAAATATCCTCATACAATAAAAGGACACTACGGAGTTCAAAAATACCAGTCATAAAATAATGTAGGGACAGTAGTGACTAAATAATAAAATAACCACATCGAGAATAAAGGTGACTCAACATGAAGTGGTTCACACTAAGGTATATGTGCAATAATGTAAAGTATGTATCAGAATGACATTGTATTTTCGGTTTCAATGAATAAAAAATTCAATTTACTCAGTTTCAAATACATTTTCTAAATGCAACAGTAATATGCAAGTAATATGTTTAACTAGTTGAAAATGTACATTTTAACAAAGAGAGCCACCCTATAATGTTAATAATATATGAATAGTGCTGCACATAATGTAAAGTCCACAGCTGAAGCTTGAAAAATCAAGTAAGCAGTAAAGCTGATGGACCCATAGGGCCAAATGTACAGCAACATAATGAGTGGGGGCTCGGCTGCAAATCCGGCTCTATAAAACTTCCCAGTGTCTTCGTTACAGTTTTATGTCTACCCGTACTGAGATGGGCGCTCCTACCGGCTATGCTGCCGCCAGCATAGGAAACGTGTGAGGCAATGTCTGCAGGTGGCTCTTTTACAGTCTGTCATAAATTATCGAGAAACCGAAATGTTCCCGCGCGCCTGCCCCATATGATGGCAGGGCGTTAGCCATGTCTGGTTTTTCTTTATCAAAAAGGGAACAACTTGCAAAGCATGAAATAGCTATTGACTAGCTGCAACTCTCAGGTGTGTGAAGCCCACACAGAAAATGCATTTATGGCCATTTTTAGTGTATTAACAGTGTGCTTTGATCACTAGAAGTAATAAAAATGCATTCTCTTTGCACATATATATTTTTTTATTTAATGTGTCCTGTCCAGCAGCTTTAGCAAGCAGAATGATGGTCTGAATACACTGCTGTGTCAGACATATTTGCTTTACCATGAGGGGCTCTATGAACTCTGTATAGGCCCTTCATGTTGGTCGATTTCTTTTTATTTGTATTTATTGTGTTTTATTTTTAACACATGTAAACTATTCCAGTTGCCGAGCTGCCCAGAAGGGAGTAATAGATTGGAAAAATGTATGAAGAAAAGGAGATAGGGAGAGAGATTAAAAAGGAGGCAAGAGAGAGAAAATAAATAAATAAATAAATAAATAAATAAATAAATAAAACACGAACAAAGGGGGAGACAACAGTGGGAGAGAGGCTAAGAAAGACAGGAGTAACGTAAGAAAACAGCATCTGAAATACAACCAAAAATGGATAAATACAAAGACATAACCAGAAATAAAGAAAATAAACAGATATACATACATACAAAACTGTTGCATGTGCTTGGAAGAGAGCGTGGAAGTGTACGGTGTATGGCGTGTGAACACGTATGCGTGTTTTGGGTGCGAATCTATTCCGGACCGCCCTCCGCCATGCGGGGGAACGGACGCCACCCTCCAGCGCCAGCCGCAACCCCAGGGCACCGCCAGCCAAATGACTACCTGAGTGCCCCCCCACCATCGCGGGCAAGGAGCTGGGGTGTAGGAAGACCCGCCCACTCTCCTCCCCCACGCACCTGTGTGCGAGGTGGAGTGTTGGATGCATGTGTTGGTGCATGTGAGTGTATGTGGTGTGAGTGAGTGTGACACAAAGTACACATATTTTTTTTAAATACACTGACATTATACTTTTGTGAACTTTTAGAAAATACACTCTGCATTTAAACATAATTAAGTACACTCAAATAAAATTATATCTGTTATAACAATTGATACTTTTATTGATGCCTGGGGGGGAATTCTTTTTACACCTCCCCCAATTTGTTCTTTTGTAAGGAAGAGTAAGCTGGCTGCGAAAGGACAGGCACCAGGGGCGGTTCCCAGGAAGCTGGGGGTTAAGGGCCTTGCTCAAGGACCCGCAGATGAGCGGAGGCCGGGATCGAACCTGTGACCTTCTGATCACTGGCACAGCCCTCTGAGCCATGTGCTGCCCCCATGTACTTTAGTGCATTTTTTGTAATATAAAACACTTAATACACTTTGCTGAAAGTATATTTTTTGTGTTAAGTGTATTTTTTAACTATATACTAAATTCAGTAAACTATTTTTTACAAGGATGGTCGAAAAACTTTTAAAAGCAGAGACCACAGTGACCAAAATTACAAAACATAACCGTGGTTACGTGCGCCAAACCGTGCGCCACTCGGCTTTTTCCGGACACCGTCGCATCCCTAACGCGTGCTCCCCGCTCCCCATGCGGATGCACAGACAGCAGACCTTTCGCAAGGGCTAGTCGTGAGTCAAAACTATTTTCCACATAAGAAATAATGGAAATAACCATAATGCATCCCTTACCTAACCTTTTCATGATAAAAAATATTTGTTTAATGTGCGTCATTTACCAGAAACACCAAATATTTCCCTAGTGTACTCACCAAAAACTTACAGAACGTGCTTAGCTTACCAGAAACAGGTATTTCATACTGTATTCACCATTTCTCTGTGTCATGGTTTCGAAATGGTGTATGTTGCTCCAGTATGCCTAGCTACGCTATGGACAGCAGTTGTCGCTTTAACAGGCACGAGATTTCACCATTATCACTCGTTGATGGCTTGTACTTCACGAGATCTGCATTTATAGCCCTAGCTTTTTCACAAATTATAGACTCAGATAGGTTATCACCAGCCGTATAACTTTCGTTTTTCCACACTAATAATAACCTTTCTACCTCGTCTAACTCTGTTGACCGTGACTTACTAATTACTTACTGGCTGTGTGTCTAACACCTTTAGCAAAACTAACTTACAGACGCCTCTCGTGCATCTCGGCTCTTCGTTCACAGCCGCACAAGCGGATACACGTTTTGGCCTCGACCGGCATTTCGGTCGTAACTCAAGACGTTGATCGTAAGTCAAAACTAAAATTTTGTTCATAACTGAAATTGTTCGTATATCAGGCCAGTCGTAACGCGAGGGTCCACTGTACTTGCCTTCTGCCCCAACTACTGACTTCATAAGCACGTATAGAAGACGGATAGATGGATGGTTCAACCCTTTAGTGCCCCCTGCTGGGGAAAAAAAACTGACGTGAAAGTTGTGTTCTTATAGCATTACGATCCGATGCTTTCGGTTCTCATTATTCGGTTTCTCATGATTGGTTATATGTGTACTTACATGTACAGTCAAACTCTATGGGCAGCTTAGATGCCAGACAGCTTAAGACATCTTTGGACTGTGGGTGGAAACCAAAGTATCCAGAGGAAGCCCCAGTCGTGAAACAACAGTCATCCACTTAGGCATCATGCAGTCCTTAAACACAGCATCCGTCCAACTTCTGTCTTTTGCAACTGTGGAGGGAAAAACCCCATGATGGGGAGAACATGCAAACTCCTTACACATGGACCCATGGTGGAGAC
This sequence comes from Mormyrus hasselquistii, assembly GCA_026779605.1. NCBI lineage: Eukaryota > Metazoa > Chordata > Actinopteri > Osteoglossiformes > Mormyridae > Mormyrus > Mormyrus hasselquistii. The sequence continues at coordinate 16,650,613 of JAODKE010000125.1, forward strand.
TCAAACCCAGGTGTGAGGCAACAGTGCTAACCACTGCAGCACAGTGCTAACCACTGCAGCACCTTGCAAATATAACACATACATATCAAAATCAGAAATTAAACCAATCATGCTTTTCATTTATCATATCAACCTGCACCATATATATTTATTCATAGTAGCAACAAATATAACAAACAAAGTATCACCCAAATAACCATTCATACACCTTGTCCCCGTGAGGCTCACTGTGGCAGCATGACTAGCAGATCAGACCAGACATCCTTCTCCACAGCCACAGAGTCAAGCTCCTTGTGGGGGATTCCTGGACATCCCTGCACAGATATAATCCCTCCAGTATGTCCTGGGGCTGCCTCAGGGCCGGGTCCCTTGGGAGCCATGTAAATAACAGTTCAAAAGCTTAACTGTTTCTTCACAAATGTTGTTTGCTTTAATACAGAGTGCTGACATGGATAAAGACTAAAGCACAGAGTATGCAAGAAAGATGCACAGCCCTCAAGCAGGGACTGCGAACATCGCCACATGCTCTCGAGCTCTCACACCTTGGTGGACTGCCAAGTAGGAGGGAACTCTGATCTCTGATCGCCAGGTCTGGTACCAAAGTCCACACTGATGGAGGTCGAGCGACTCTCTCTGAGTGGCACCTCCAGCACAGGCATGGGCTTCTTTCCCTGCCAGAGAGGTAACACGTCCCAAAGACAGTGTCCCCTGCCAAGATCAAACCTGTCAGGATCTTTCCCATTCATGGTCCATTTAAATGGCACTGTACCGGAGCACCCTCTTTCATTGTGTGGGTGGCGAGTTCACGTAGCTGGGTTTCCTGGGCAGCCTAGCCAGGAGGTGCTTTGCTGCTGAACTATCTCCAAGCCTGACTCCCTCCTTCCTCCTATTATTGTTCTCCTTGGAGTATCAGTGGGGGGTCTTTGTTGAGTTGTTGTTTGCTGGGCCTCCCCTTGCAGATCTGTTTGCCAAAGAAGGACCTACCAGGAGCTCAGACTTCAGATGACATAGAAAGTTTAAAAATTGCTCAGTTACTTATCAATTACATAATAACCTGCTGTCGTTGTTACATGATTATTTGAAATTTTGGTCGAAAAAATAAGTTTCCAATTTAACCAGGATACAGACGGATCGTATATTTATTTTATTATTTCAGCATTCCGTTCTGGCTCATGAATAATTACTTTGTGCGTGGCTCTTCATATACATTACAAAACTACATCGTACTTTTTTATGCAAAATTTCGCAGTCACAAGAAACATTTATGCCGCGCATTATGTGTACATTCGCCCTATAAAGTTGAACATGCGCTTTGTTTTTTTTTTGTCAGAACAGTGCAAATCACATAAAATAGGTACAAGAAATTACCAGGCGTATCGTTTATACGGCGAATGCGTATTTGACTGCCAGTTGTGTTAATTCCTGTTTATTACATGCACTTCGTTTTCTGTGACAGGGCCTGCGGTCAGGAGGTGGATCGGGCATTGCCATTTCCACTAGTGCCTGGACTTAAATTAATAATATAGGCTACCTAGAATTCACCCATTGCTTGCGCTCATCAACGTCAATATTAATCAAATACATGCTGCAGTATTACTCTAAGTATACAGGCATGCAAATAAACGTGTAGCTATAACTTTGCTAAAATTTGTTATGAATTAATGGGGAAACTGAAATGAACACCACGCACACGAAACAAGAGATGCGGCTGAGGAAACTCGCTCTTTCATCCTGCACTGCCAGTATGAAACCTGTAGAGGGCAGTTTTCCGTTTTTGCGGGTCAATTTCCGGTCACTTTAAAGTGAACTTTGTAGAATATTTATTTATTTAATTTTAATCAGTATAAACTGGATTTTTTTGGTAGTTTCATAGCCAGTGTGTGAGATTAAATGAAAAAAAAAAGGTAAATGGTAAAAAAACACGCAGATGACAGTAAAAGGCCTGTGTTTGGGGCGGTGACGTCTCAGGTACACGTCGCCCAGTAGGATGTGCTTTCCGAACATGGCGGCCGTGTGTCTGCTCCACGGTCCTGTTCTTTTGTAAGAATTTACATTTAATCCCGCTTGGTAGCGAGTTGGGTTTTGTCAGTTGAAGGTAAGCTTTCACGTTCACGGGAATATGTTAACGCTTTAGCGGCAAGAAGCTCCTACAAGGGCATGGCGGTTGCTCTTTGGCTTGTTTATTCGGATATGCGGCTGGTGAGGCTAGGCTAGGCTAGGCTGTGCGAGGTTCAGCGAAATGCAGCCGCTAACGTCCTGTTGGGAAACCGGATCTGTGACACATCATCGATTTCCGACTGCTTCGGACTTTCTCGTCTTATCGGCAAAGACAGCTGGGTGCCTGCGGCCTCTCGGCTCGACTCGGTTCGGCTCGTTGCGTCGCCGGTCGGGTCTTGACTTCGCCGATTACTTTTTCGGGTGCTGTCCCTGAGGCGTTCGGTGTAATGTCTGGTTAGCTTCCTCCGGCGACGCGCTCCTGGCCCGCTTAGCTTTGCTGCTTAATCGCAGTCGTCGTTTCGCTGGCTGTGTGTCTGACAGCGCGGCGACGGCGAGCCCCAGCCGCCCCGCACCCGAGCCCGCTGTCCGGGCATCGACACAAATTGGTTATCTATTATTAAAGTACGTATTTTAGGTTTACGCCAGTAATGTGTAGCCGCTGTAAATGGGATCTTTACTTAAAGTTGTCATTTTTAGATTTTCCTGCATTTAATTTTATTTTAGGATTGGCTATGGATATGTGTGTTACAATTTAGAAGCGAGTATAGAAAATTAATGGGTGGATAGCTGTATAAAAGACGTTAAGCTCTTTGGGACTGTGATAAATTATTCTCGGAAAGTGAGAGGTGGTTAGCGGTATAAGGTGTTTAGATTGTTCTGCCGTATCTTGTTGGCTCGTTTGGTGTGTTTCTGTTGGATTTAGCGTGTGATTTCCCCCCGATGTTAAAATCTCTTACGGTGCAAAAGACCGTTCAGTCATTCATGTATTACGATTGTAATGTCTACTATCGGAAAGTCAGTGCTTATTTATTTGCAACATTTCTAACCAAAGTTGGCCTCACATCCTGTTGTTGACAGGTGCTTTGCATGTAAATCCCTAATATACTTACGTGTCCCTCCCTTTTTGTTGTGTAAGTGCTGTATTGTTGCTTCCTTAAATAAAAGAAGGGCATGGATTGCCTCTCCCTGTTTGCACATTTATGGTCACCCAGCATTATATTTGGTTGCTTAGTGGGAGCTTTTATCTGATGAACCTGCAATTTTCACTCATTTGTACAGCTGTGGTATTTTACTGGAATTCTACAGCAAGGCCCATCCTATGATGTTAACCATGTTTTCAGTTGGTATGCCTCTTGCCGTGATACTTCATTATTACTGACTAGCCATTCTTCTGTTCCCACAGCTGAGTTAAAAATCAAGCCCCCCCCCCCCCCCGAAGGCTAAATTCTGGAGTGAGGGTACTGCAACTTCGGTGAAGTGTTATGATGCAACCTCCGCCTCGGGCCGGAGCACCGCCTCCAATTGGGGGCATTCCCAATGCTTTTCGAAGGACTCGACCTCATAAGCAGCCAGGAAATCCCAGTGGGATGCTGGGGCCAGCTCAGCCCGTGCTGCCTATGACTGACCCCTTTGCGTTTGGCAGACAGGCCCCATCCGGCGCCGCCCCTCCTGCGGGAAATCACCATCCGACCTCCAACAGTAACCTACCTGTGCAAACCCCACCGCCTGCTCCATTCTACTCGGGTGGCCCCATGCCAGGTCAGCTAGCACATCATCTGCTGGAAGTTGCCCAGGTTCATCAACCCACAGTCTCTGGAATCAACAGCTTTGTCCCGGGAAATGTTGCATCCTCTGCACCACCACCCAGGCAGTTCCCTGGCATTGTGACTCCGAATGCCCCCAGTGCAGAGGAAGGCTATTTGAACACCAAGGAACATGGATCCTGTGTCGCAGCTGGAACCCCACCTCAGGGTGTAAACCCATGTCCCACCGGGGTTTCAGAACCTGCGTTGTACCAGCCCCTGGTTATGCCGCCAGCAGCGTCGCCGTGGATGTCTGACCATGGGAGTCGTCCCCCTTCAGTCCAGAACTACTTCCAGCCCACCAGTGATAATGCACCTCAGCCTTCCAGTTCGTCCATCTCAATTTGTTCTCCTGATCCTTTTCAGCACGCCCCTCCCCCAGTCCCTTCACCCCATGCCCCTTCCATAGCTCCTCCCCCTCAAGCCTCTTCTCCTCATACAACTCAGGCTGCTCCTTCTCCTTATTCTCTGGCCCAGAAACAGGCATATTCAGCTCAGCCAGGTTTTAGTGGTCCACAAGTCACCCCCACTGGACCCGGTCTGCCTGAGTACCGCAAACCTGAGGGAAACGCTGGTGTCATCCAGAACCAGAATTCTCAATTCCAGGCCCACAACTATTTTGGACGGAACTGCACAGCGCCTGACCCTTGGTTCACCCAACCCTCACGAGAGCATTTTTATCACCAGATGGGCGGGAGCTCGAGCGATAATCGACCGAACTCTACGAAAGATCAGCCAGGGCCGCCAGCTGGCCCCTCAGGCCCTGTGCCTTACGCTGCAGATCCTGGCACCGTTTCACTTTTTTTCAAAGAAAATGATGTTGAAAATGAGGAAACGCTTGCAGGAGAAGGGAAGGCAATCAATGGTGTTTCAGTTGGGGATACCTTAGGGGTAGGTTACGGGATGAACATGTTGCCCCCCAGTCCTCAAATGCCTCTTGTGCAGTCCCCAGCTGGATCTGAGGTCTCCCAGCGAGGGGGTTTGAGCATGCCTGCAGACCGCAGTGGCCAATTGGCTGCTGATGCCACCGCTCCATGTGCAAATGACAGTGGATTTGTGAGTGGCACCCCGAAACATGAAAGACAGTTTGACCTCGTGGAAAACCTGGAATGTGTGCCTAACCAAGAGGTTCTTCCTAGCGAGCCACAAAAAATACCCCAGAATGCTAGTGGAATCTCTGTTCCTGGGCAGGCTAATACCGCTGTCCATGGTGGTGTGCACTATGAAGGTGGACCAAATTTGGAGACCCCAGATTTGGCACCAGGCCCAGTCAGGCCTGAGAGCGTGTCATCCAGCTACAGTAATGTAAGCCAGGGGAGCGTGTCTGGTGCTCGACGCCCCCAGGGCGTGGTGGGCACCTTCATCCAGCAGGAGGTAGCCAAACCCTTGGAGGACTCTTCTGCTGGCTACTTTGAGCAGATTGACACCTCGCCTGCTGGAGAGGGCGCACCTCAACATGCGTCAGCTAAAATGAGCCATGGCCAGCTCTCTCAGCCTGTCACCCCCAGTCCTCCGAAGCCCACTGGAATCTTTCAGGCTAGCCCCAACAGTTCCTTTGAGCCTGTCCATGCCCATAGCGTTGGCGTCAGGCCTTTTGGGGTCGACCAAGCTCGAGTGGTAGCCGAGAAGGGAGGTGGTGCTCATCCAAGGATAGGTGTCCCTGATGCTTCTCTGGGCAACCTGGAGCAGCCACCGGACAACCTGGAGAACATCTTCATGACTTCCACACAGCACCCAGGTGCAGGGGTTCCAGAGAAAAGGCCTTCTTCCCGTTCACACGGAGCTCGTCTTAAGTGCGAGAGCCCCGCCACCACGCTTTGGGCACAGAATGAGATGGCCATCACAAATGCCAACGTTGTGCTGGCCCCTGCTGCCCCGCCAGTGCATGGGTTAGTAAAGCAGCCAAGTGCTGAGGTAATTCAGCCCCCTGAGGATGGCCCACTAGACTTGCAGGTTCCCCAGCATGTTCATTGTCCCCCTGAAAGACCCGACCACTCATCAGAGAACCTTGAGAACCCTCCAAAATTGGCTGAGGCTGATCCAAAGCATCCTCAGGCAAGTCTCGGCTATGCTTCTCTACTCGTTACTACCCCACCCGCAGAATCATTCCCCAATCAGCCTGTTTTGATTGCACCCCCTTCAACAAATTACTCTCTAATTCCACCAAACAATCCACATTCAATCATCTCTAATGAAGTGTCACCAAATCCTGGGGTTGATGTCAGAAACCTACCTTTACAGCAGCCTTCAGACATGTGTGCAAACACAATGCCAACAGGTCCTCCGAAGGTTTCTAACCATCTGGAGCACTTTGCTTTACCAGTCACCTCTTCTGGGAATTTCAACTGCAGACCTGCTCCAAATCCATCTCCTCTCAATTTAACCCCAGAGAGCAGGCAGGTTATAAAACCGGATAACGCCCCTGCGGTATCCACAGGCAGGCCACGTAACTCCGCGCTTCCTCAAGCTGATCCTCTCGGGGCTCCCAGTCACTCCGCTCCCCCTGTTAATTCTCAAGCTCTCCCTCTTGCTGATAATCTTAAACAGCCTACTAATTATGAGCTGCTCGATTTTGCGATGTCTTTCCCTCAGAGCAACCAAAACAAAGCTCCCACTGCCGGTACTGTGCCTTCTGGTGTTTCCCAGCAAGCCCCATCCACGGCACCGGGACTGAAGACTGTCACGCCCGTCAGTAACTCGGCAGGTTTTTATCGACAGGTGACCAAAGACCCGCAGCAAGGAGGCAGTGGGGAGAGTGAGCCTCAGCCCCAGCGGCTGACTGACTCTGCTGTCCCACCAGGGGGGGGCACCACCAGTGCCCAGCAGCCTGCCTTGGACTCATCCCACAGGCCCGAGTCTCAGCCTAACCTTAATGCAGGTGGTGCCCCTCCAAATCCAACCGCTCCGCCTCCTGCACCAGTCAACCAGTATCCTCATCCCCCAGTGCCGGGACAGGCCCCACCTGGGCCAGGTGTTTCTGTGCCACCTGAGACTGTCCCTCCAGGGTCTGGTGAACCACATCAACCCCCTTACCCTCCCCAGCCAGGCAACTCCTCCAGGCCGCCTTCGGTGCTGGGTGGACCTCCGGGATATGGGGGCATGCCGCCAATGCCTGGACCAATGTATGGAGGATACTATGGGGGTGCCTATCCAGAGTACATGGATGGCAGACTACCTTACCCCCCTCAGTACCCTCCCTCTGACCCTAGAGCACAACCATACTACCAGGTAGTTTTCTTGTGTTACTTGTTAGTCTTGGAAGTAAAGTAAATATAAAGTACTTCCCATTGAATGCATTGTTGAATGCAATGCTTGGTTTCTCTCTAAAGCTTGTAAATTGGCAAAGGGAAACCAACAGTGTTGACGTAGTTTGGGTTCAAGGTTTACAACGAGATAATGGCTGTTTGTTAATGGGGGCCAGCTACCTCTGACGCAGAGCTATCGCACGCAGGATGATCCCTACCGAAGGTATGATCCACGTTATGGCCGATATGAAGGACCCAACTTGGGTTACCGGGACACGGAGCGATACCAGCCCAGGGAACAGCCGGAGCGGCCCAGCTCTCGAGCCAGCCAGTACTCTGACAGACCCTCGTCCAGGTCAGTGTATTTTAATCACTTTTTATTCTGGGCGGTGGTGCACACAGCCGCTTGTTGGTTTGCTGGCCAACCTGCTTTTAAAGCTATGTTTTCTGAATGCCCATGCTTGTTTTACAGTACTCACAGAAAAAGCCATTAATTGCCCACTCATTACAATGAGCCATTTTTAGTGTTGTATATCTAGCATGTCAGGTGTTGCCTCGCCATTCATGGTTATCGTATATCTAGCATGACATGTGCTGTGTCACCATTCACGGTTGTGGTATATGTAGCATGTCAGGTGTTGCCTCGCCATTCATGGTTATCGTATATGTAGCATGACATGTGCTGTGTCACCATTCACGGTTGTGGTATATGTAACTTGCCAGGTGTTGTCTCACCAGTCACGGTTGTGGTATAGTCTTGCCATTCATGGTTGTGGTATAGTCTCACCATGAAGATATGTATATGTAACACATCAGGAGTCCGGGAGGGCTTATTGGTGGGTAAACAGAGTGACGTCACTGCGCAGGGTGTTGCATGTTGTCTAGTACCGTGGTTCTGGAGAACTCTCCCAATTTGGCCAGCCCCCCCCCCCCCGACTGTGTGACAACAGCTGGTCTAAGGAACCACTTCCAGGGGATGTTAAAGTGACCAGTCTGTCACTTATTGTGAGTGAAGCTAGGGGCTCCCTCTGACCCCTTTGTCGTCCGTGCTTTCCACGCCATGCGCTCACACCGTTCGCTGTTCACCCTTCAGCTGAAATCATTGTTGGCTGGAAACAGAACTAACTGGATTAGCTATATTTTTGAACTGATCTTACATAGACAGTGAAACTCTGGCGTAAAGATTGCCGATAATTTCCGTGTCCTTTTTGAATGTATTGGCATAAAACTATAGTGGTACCACACTTTGTCACAATGCACATTTGCTATTGTTATTAAAATTCTTCTCCTGCAAAACATGTTTCTCAGTGTAGGGCTCCTATGTCTCAGTGGCCTGTCACCATTACAAATATTATAATTTTTTTTAAGCAATTTCCTTATCCGTTTTCCTGCTTTTTACGTCTGACATTAACCAGCGTCCTGCTCTTCTGTGTTCATGTCCTCGTGGCAGGCAAGGCTATTCTGAAGATTACCAGAGGGCGAACCGCAGTGCCTACGACGGATATTATGGAGACTATTACAAAAACTATGGAGGTATCAAGTCATGTTTTGTGATTCTGAGTTTGCCCCTACAGTCCTATGCAAAAGACTTGGGCGGCCAAAGAAAACAATGCGCTCCTGTTGGTGTAAAACCATGACGGTTGTCAATGTGTGTCAGCTCAAACATTCCAAGCCATCCAGCAAGATATCAAATAGTTTTTTCTAGCTGTTCAACATGATATCAGTGATTTTATGCAGAATAAACAAAATTCCTGCGTTTTTTTTGTGTGTTACCATTCATGTGCATGTTAAATTGTGTTTTTCTGAGCAGATATGTACCTGCCACCCAGATAAATAGCTTCAAGCGTTTCCTTAGGCTGTCTAAGACTTTGGCACATCACTGTAATTCTCTCTCCGCCTCCCCACTTCCCAGTTACTTAACGGCGGCCTGATTTTGTCCCCTTCTCAGATCGCAGGTGGGAGCATTACGACCCCATGTCGGCCTTTGATCCTCGATACAGGGCCTACTACGACCAGTCTTATTGGTATAACTACGACCCTGAGGCCTACAGGGGCAGGGAAGGGTACTACAGCCAGCCCTATCCCAGCAGGTAGCGTGCCGGTGGTAGACTCGCGTTGGGCCGTGGGGGGGGTGGGGGTCATGCTGGCCACTGGCGGTGGGAGAACGTCCTGTCTGCTGTGCTGCAGGCGTGAGACCTACGATGACCAGTGGCGCTACGACCCACGTTACGACTCCAGCTTTGACGAGACCTACGGCTGCCAGCGGGATGCTTACGGTGACGAGTGCGACCGGCGTAGTGTGCACAGTGAGCACTCCACCCACAGCCTGCGCAGCTCGCGCAGCCAGCACAGCCGCAGGAGCAGCTTCAGCTCGCGCTCACAGCAGGTACGTGCGTCTGCATTCGTGTTTAGGGTTAGGGTTATCCTAGTTCTAGGTTTAGGGTTATGGTCATAGAAATAAAAGGAGAGTCTCCACAATGATAGGAATCCATAAACCCTGTATATGTGTAGGTCTTTGTGTGGCTGCGCATGTGTGCCTCCATTCAAGCGCACTGAGAACAGGATGAATGAGAGCCTAGGAGAATGGCCTTGTGTATGTCACGGTATATGTCTGCATATTCCAGGGTTTTTCTCATCTTCTGTGTCAAGGTTGACAGCGAAAAGGCATTGTTCCCTGAAAATGTAAAATTTCTACCATTTGTTTCAGTTTTATTTATTTGGCTTAGGAATTCCTTATTGGGCAGAATCAATCAGAAGCCTTCACAGTATTACGGCAATGAACTGTGTGTGTGTTTGGTTGTGTGTGCTTGCACCAGCAGGGGGTGTGAATTCTTTTTTTTTTTTTTTTTTTTGTAGCTCTCAGATTTTAGAGATTTGTTGTGCCGCTGCCAGTTCAGTGTCTATCTGCCTCCTGATAAAATGCAGCCCGGAGGCCTGCCTTCAGTGGCCATGGCTGTACAGCCATGCGTGACATTTGCAATGCAGCAGTGTGTTTTTAGATGTCATCTTAAGGCCTGTAGTGAGGTTATTTTTTTTTCCTCCACTAGAAACACAAATATTTGAATATCCAGATACATTAGGGCTAAATAACAGTTTTTCCTAGACGATACCAGTTTTAAAAATAGCCAGCGTTTCTTGGCATGTTGTGCCTCTAAGCAATTTTACTCCAAGTGGGAACCACACTGTCCAGGCTTGTTTTTTTTTTCTTCTCATTAACATAATGAAAAAACATAACATAACATTCATTAATGAATGTTATGTTAACAATAATAATAATAATAATAATAAT
>JAODKE010000125.1:16672501-16707618 GCA_026779605.1 Mormyrus hasselquistii
AAATTCCTACATGTGTCATGCTAACCTTGCAGTCCTTACATATCTGCATCCTCTGTCTCCAGCAAGGGTCCGTACATGCTGAATGGGCCAGACCGTCTACTTTCTAGCTTGGCAAAATCCGGCTTGAATTTGCAATGGCTTTAATGCGCTAAGTAGGGAAGGCTGTGGTTCAGGGGTCACCTTGACCCCTTCGCTCTCTTGCAATAGACCTTTTGTCTGTCGGTCTTGGCATGAGTTCATAGGGATGCAGGCTAAAAAGTCTCATTATTGCACTGCTGGAGACAAAGGCCCCAAAGCCGCTGTGCAATGTCACCCTGTCTGCATTAACCCCTTAACGCTCCGCATGCTTCCGTTGACATTAGTGGGCATGACATCCATCGAGCCGCCTTCTCATCTACCACATCGTGTTGGGATGGGAGGAACGTTGCTGAGCTCTTAGGGGTTCATCCAATCCGCGGCTCCTCCTCATTTACTTCATAGACTTGAGTAAAAACGAGGAGCTCTTTGGGTGGAAGCTAAACTGAACCGCGGTTTGGATTTTATGGGGAAAAAATCAAGTTCCCAAGAAATTAAGGTTTGATTTCTGGTTCTTGGTTACCGTGGTAACTTCTGGTTCCAACAGGTTCCCACCCAAGCACCAGTTCAGGGTGGGCCGTCTGCTGGAGGCGTGACTTTCTACAACCCCACCCAGTTTGCACAGGTATGTTTTGGTGTCTCATGTTGTATTGTAAAATTTGAAGAAATCTGATGGGTTATGGTTCTTTAACTTGGAACACCTCAGTTTTCACGGTGTCATTTAAAATTAAGGTGTATTTCTCTATATATGATCAGTGGACGTGTTGGCAAGGGGTAGGGGGCTGGAAATATACCCCCAGACATCTATATATAACCTACACCTGCTTAACAGCTGTTTATTCTTCAGTAGAATATTCTGGCAATAATTGTGTTAAACAAGCAGACTAAAAGCAGTAGTTGCCTAAATTTCAGCCGAGTACAAATATTATAACTGAAAATAATATTAAGCTGTGTGTGCATGAAGCATAAATTAAATGCGGCCATACTAATCAATTTTTCCAGTTTGACGTTGTTATTGGAATAGGCTCCATGATGCAGATGAATAGAATGCTTGTCAGTGTTTATATTCCTCCGCGTCAGATTTCTATGCTTTGGATCATTTGTATTCTCCCCTCGCCAACCCACAGCCAAGTGCCCCCTCGGGTGGAGCCAAACAGGGTCCTTTTGGCCAGAGGATATATCCAGCAATGAAGTAGAGGTGGACAACTTCAGAAGGAGGACCCGTCTAGATCTGTGGCAGGATCTCTCCTGCTGAGATGGTCAGTTTTCCAGAATTAGGACAAGAAGATGCATTAAGTTCATCTCCTGTCACAACCAGTGAGCGATGCTAATGCAGAACGGCTACCACCAAATCCCCAGCACCTCTATTCTCCCTCAGCCCTTAATCATTATTGCTGGATTTAACCTCGACTCATTTGCTATGTGAAGTATGTAGCTTGAGGTCCGGCTCAAAAGATTATCTGGTATTCAACTGGAACTAGCAGTGGCACAGTGATCTTGGAGACAAATTATCAAAAACTGCCTTGATTTAGGGACCCACAAATTGCTACTACAGACGCATCTGGCCATGGCTGTCTAATGAAGTTGAAAAAGACAATAATCAAAACGTAGTGCCCTAAACATGAGTAGAAATTGAGGAAGAGTGGAACCTCTGTCATTCACACCATCTATTTCTGTTGAGTTTAGTTTCCCACATTAATGTCACTGAGCTCATGTGTCTTCTAATATTTCTGTGTCTCATTTAAAAGATCTCAGACCAAATCAATTTGTCCAAAACCCCCTGGTACTTGTGTTGATCTTATGGTGATCCTATGCTGAGAAGGAGCTGTCAAACTCTCTTCCAGAGCTGAACTAATTTTTTTTTTTTTTTTTTTTTTAAGTGCAATATTAACCTTTTGTTTTTCTTGGCACCTAATTTCAGTAAGATTTCTTGATGGGATAACAGCCTGAATTGTTAGTCTACCTGAGTGGTCCTAGAGTGTTGGAAGGTTATTTTAAGATATTTATTGGATTGCCAGCCCAACATCTAACTATCAGTAGCCATGGTCTTAATTTCTCAATAATAGCTTGTTGGAGAACTCTTATGTGTTCGAGGAGCTGAGTGAATGATTTCTACAGCAGTTTTAGGACTGGTCACCATTTTTAATTGTCACATGTATCCAAATAATTTGTATATCTGTTCAGATTGTATTTATGACCTCTAGTCAAATGTGTGCAAAGCAACTAATATTCCTAATTTATCCATTGTATGCCGTAGATTTGCCATTCTAATCGATTATAGTAAACGCTTCAGTGTATGAATCACGGAAACAATTTGAGTGATAAGCGATGGAGATCTTGCTCTGGCTACAGCCATCCACCTTTTTCTTTTCCTTTAACTGTTGTGATTTTTTTTCCCCTGAATTTATATTTAATGTATGCAGAATCCTTTTAATGTCGTTCGGAAGCTCTTTCTACATAGACCACTGAATATCTTTGACATTAAGTCCTTCATTTGAAGGAGTCCTGTTGTTTCAAAATTGACACTGTAAAATTCTTGGGCAGAATACATAATGAATAAAATATTTTTGCGCTCAATTATTTTGGTTGATTTGTGTGTCAGACTTTGAATGTCAGGTCCATCCTTGTCTCGCCAGGCTTCATATGCAATGAGCTATTTTTTATTTTTCAGGTTTGCTTGCTGGTTTTGCAAGTAGAGCTGCGGCCTCACACTTTAAAGCTGTGGGTTTTCTTCCCACTGTAGTAGTGTGCATGTATTTGTGAAATTTACAGATTCTCATCACATTGTGCAGCATTTAATTTTAAAAGTATCAGCAGGGTTGCTTGCGCATCTGGCGCGACCCGCTTTCAGACTCTCCCAAGAAATATTATGGCAAATCTGTATTATTCCATTAATTATTAACCTAAAATTAGTTACATTGGCTGGGCTCTCCACTGGAGAGAGGGAGAGTAGCTCGGTCATTCGGGAGAGACTCAGTGGGACCCGCTGCTCCTCCACATTGAGAGGAGCCAGATGAGGTGGCTCGGGCATCTGGTCAGGATGCCTCCTGGACGCCTCCCTGGTGAGGTGTTCCGGGCATGTCCCACTGGGAAGAGGCCCTTGGGAAGACACGCTGGAGGAACTATGTCTCTCGGCTAGCCTGGGAACGCCTTGGGATTCCTGTGGAAGAGCTGGACGAAGCGGCTGGGGAGTGGGAAGTCAGGGTTTCCCTACTTAGATTGCTGTCCCGGTGACCCAACCCGGAAAAGCAGTAGAGAATGGATGAATTACATTAAAAGTGTTGGGGTAGTTTGCAAACCCTACAGGCTATTTACCATTAATAACATTGAAGTCTGCACACACATGTAACAATCAAAATCTCGCCGACTATACCAGCTGACCAAAGTTGGCAACTCTATCAGTTAATTCCAAATTTTTCCCATAACAGATTGAGAGAAGTTGAAAGGACCCTGTAAATTTAACTAAGGTATACCTTGGCGAATTTATACACAAATACGATTGCATTTAACTTTTACTGTTGATTACTAATTCGAATAGCAAATTCAGATGGGTTGGGAATCACGTTGCTCCTCCACTAGAAAGGGGGCGCTGTGTAAACCCCGAAGAGCGCTTCCGGCACTGCCGATGCCTCTCCTTGGTAACAGTGCTCCCGTTGCTAAGGAAGTGATTCATTTGCGATGTATATTATCTAAAGCAAAACAAAACAAGCAGTCTATTGTTTAATTTGTAGATTAGCGTGCTAATATTACTCCCATTTGAACGAACAACACATGTAATTATGTGCTTCCTTAACACGAATTTTAGGTAAGCGGTAATAAATCGGCTCTAAATTAAGCGGACAGGAATGGCATTTATATGATTTAAATAACGGGCTGCTATTAGTTTTCGTAAGGGGAAAACACGACTCTTTGTTAATAGCGAATCAATGTACTCGTCTATTATTTATTTATATCAAGTTAACAAAGCCGCTTGGTGCGTTTGTAACGTCAGGTTTAGGTCTCCCTTTCTTTCTCCCTCGTGTACGCTACCAAGCTAACTGTAATGGAACATAGCTAGCCGGCTCTGAAACACCGAGTTGATATTACACATGTGGTTTTAGACTGTTTCTTTTATCTGAATGGTTAACTGCAAATAGTAACCGAATTATCCAAATGCATGCATAATGTATAACGATTATTGATTAGGGAAGCCATTTTTCGTATAGTTAATTAGATCTTAAATTGATTAAATTGTTTGTTGTTATATTCTAATTTTAACGGTAACCTGGTCCAAATATCGTGTGCATGGCCCTAATAATACCGTGCATTTTCCAAGCATTTAACGCCAACTTTGACTTATTTTGATTATTTTAACTAACGCTGTTTATGATGTTTGCACATATTTAATTATTGTCCTTTTACAATGCACATTTACAATTTAATAGCCTACCGTATTAACAGTTGATGAGTCGTCGTCCTGAAACAGCAACGAATGATGCCGCGCTATCACCTTCCAGCTGCGATAAATATGCATAGGCTGTAGTATTATGAGTAACTTTTAACGGAGCTGTGAGGTGCTGGAGATGAGAATGAACACTTTGAATGGAGTATGGTCAGGAGGAACACCCGAAGGGGAGGGCACTGGAAGATCGAGCAGTGGGCAGCGATCTGAGAAATCTTGCACAGATGATGAGGAGACTTTCAATGACGCCCTTCGCTTCCCTGCTGATGAGGTGGACAGAGGAGGTAATGCCAACTCTTCTTCACCATTACATCACCATCTCCCAAAGCCGCCCAGTCTAATGAAAACCAATAAAAACTCATCACTGGAAGCCAATGTGAAAAGAAGGCGAATAAAGCCCCTCAAGACAAGCCAGGAGAGTTTGACAGACCGGACAGGGACCGGATCTTCATCAGACTCCCTTCAGGATGATGTCTTGGGCCCACCTACTTTTGATGGCTCTGCTCTGTCTCCCAGCAGACAGTGGTCCATAGACGGGAGCCTTACGGACACGCCAGTCAGCGTCTGCCCGCCCAGAGACCGTGGGGGCAGCTTGTCGGAATCTGACAAAAAAAGCTTCAGAAACTGCGAACCAATATTGAACAGCGCTGCCTCCTCCAAGATCCGCCTGTCTCCCATACATCCTTCAGGGCCCATGCCTGCGGTGGAGCTCTGTACTGCTTCCACATCCTTAAGAACAGCTAATCGCATTGACAGGGATTGTGTGGATTATGGCGACGCGAGGAGAGCCGGACCGGAACGCCTGCACAGAAACTTCAGTGACAGCCGCTTACTGGAGACCATGGTGTCTGATAACACCTCCCTCAACTCCATGAAGTCCATCTCCAGTGTGCTCAACCCCATCCGACCCAGAGATGTAAGGAACAGGTAGGCCTAAAAAACGTTTTCTGGCAGGTTTGTTAAAGCTTTCACCACTCGTAATCCCTGGTGCTTAATATAGTGTCCTTACACCATTTGTGGAAGTTAAACTTGTACAATTTCAGTTTCCTGTTGGTAGGAAACTATACAGACTGTGTTTTTTCTTGAAATGTGTCGGATCAAACACTTAAGGAATTTGTTCATTTGTAATAAAGAACTAGTGCTGAACAGAGCTTCATACTTGTAACTATACATGAAGATATAAATATATAATATATATTTGATATTATGAATAAATGATTAGAGGAAATTGTATTAATAAAGAAAGAGGAGAAGAATAAAATGTTTACTGTGAGGATCTGGAATATGAACATACAGGCTACTTCTAAAACAGGAATGAAGGGCAGCTTTCAGTCTAGAAAGAAGTCATCCAAGATAACTAGGGGCTCAATTGTGGGCTTTAATTCTGATTCATTCAGAGAAAAATGTGGTCAAAGATTGTGCAGCAGGATTGTGCAGCAGTGTTATCCTGGTAAAAATATTTAATGCCTCTCACACTGTTTATTTAGGAGCTTTCTGGAGGGTAGTGTTTTGGGACACGGCGCGCTGCTTGGCGCAGATGAACTGGACCGATATTTTCCAGAGAGGCGACTGGGAATTTACATCGCCACTTGGAACATGCAAGGGGAGAAGGTGAGTCAGGTTTTCACACGGTCTGTTCTTCTAAGAACAGCTACAACGCGTAGGAAACGAATGATATTATATCAGTACGTTCTGGTCCACAGGGGCTCCCTGCCGATCTGGATGACCTTTTGCTCCCTACAGACTCAGAATTTGCTCAAGACTTCTATGTTATTGGCGTCCAGGAGGGCTGTGCTGACAGGTGCTATAATACATTAATTGTTTTTGCAGCCATTAAAAGTGATTTTTAATACTATGGAAAGATATACAGTTGCCAGTTTAACCGGCAGATATTTTTGAATTGTGGCTTATGTGTATGTATTTCTGTGTAAGCAGGAAAGAATGGGAAACCCGTCTCCAGGAAACCCTGGGGCCTTACTATGTCATGCTAAATGCGGCCAATCACGGGGTGCTTTACCTTTCTATCTTTATTAGAAGGGACCTCATCTGGTTTTGTTCAGGTGCGAGTCAGAAAGCCACCAAATTGCAGTGTTCCAGTGAAGCAGCTCTCTTTACTGAAGTTTCCATGTTGTGACCATGTCCCATGGCAGAGGTGGAACACGCCACGGTCACCACGCGCATCATCTCCCAGATCAAGACCAAGGGCGCTGTCGGAATCTGCCTGACCTTCTTCGGCACCTCGTTCCTCTTCATTACCTCCCACTTTACCTGTGAGTGTTATTTCCTGCTCTCAAGGCGTGATGCTGTCACATGGTCTGCAGACACATTTCCCAGAGCCAGATTCCTGCATAACATGTCATCAAAATCCTACATTGCATTAACCCATCTAATCGCAACGATTTCCCTGCCACGGGGGAGCATGAAGGAATTAAACTGCACTGGTCATGTGACCATTGCACTAATGGCGTAACGTTGCAAATATACCATCTGGCCAGCCTTTTGCTTTTATCTACAGGAAGTCTTTTAGGCGCACAGACAACAAGTGAGTCTTTTTCGAGCTTAAAAAAATACAAAATAATATGGTGACAATTGTAGCCGGTGACATTAAACGGGTTATAGGGTTAAGTGTAATTTGTAGGGGTTTTGTTTATGATCTAAACTCTGCCTGTTCTGTTTTAGCTGGAGATGCCAAAGTATATGAGAGAATTCTGGATTATAACAAGATCATCGAAGCCCTTGCCCTTCCTAGAAGCCTTCCTGACACCAACCCTTATCGCTCTACTTCCTGTGAGTACGACAGGCTCCCAGGATAACCTGCCATGACGGGTCTTCTGTGAGGATTAACACCGCGTTCTAATTTTTGCAGCGGACGTGACGACTAGATTTGACGAAGTGTTCTGGTTTGGGGACTTCAACTTCCGTCTGGAAAAGGACCGTGAGGGAGTGGAAGCCATCTTGAAAGATCTGGAATCGGACCTGGCTCCATTGCTGCAGTACGACCAGCTCGCTAAGGAAATGCAGGATGGTATGTTTGCTCTTTAACGTAGACGTACGGTACAGGAATCCGTGTGTGGAACATTGCCTTCTGAGGAAGACATTAGCACGGTTTTGTTCCATGGAAATTTCCGTTATTATGTAATTGATTCATCATATCGGGATTCATTACCATTAATCATTGCTCAGCATCTAATTTTCCAGGAGTACTACAACCCTGTTTCCAAAAAAGTTAGCACGCTGTGTAAAATGTAATTAAACAGAATGCAATGATTTGCAAATCATATAAACCCATATTTAATTGAAAATAGATAAAAAAAAAAAAGACAACAAATCATCCGTTGAAACAATGAGATTTTATTGTTTTATGACAAATATATGGTCAATTTGATGCCACATTTTAAAAAAAAAAACTGGGACGGGGCAACAAAAAACTGGAAAAGTTGTAACACCTGGTTGAATATCTCACAACTAATTAGGTTAATAAGCAACCGGTCAGTAAGATGATTGGGTATAAGAAGAACCTCCCAGGGAGACGGAGCCTGTGCAGTGAACATGGGGAGAGGCGAACATGCTCGCATGGAGAATGTGCAGCCTCTGCCTGCACAGCGCCAGTTTCATGTTTACCTTTTTTTTAATCGCCTCATCTGAAAAGTTCACGACCGCTTTATGATTTCACTCATTTTTGAATTAGGGAACTCGACCGGTGCGCGAAGACAAAAAACAAAGAACAATTCAAGGTGGCCTTGATCCAGTCTGTTAGAGTGCAGTGAATGACCATTAAATGGACTGAAACAGAGGTCTTCCCGCTCTGCTGTAGGTTCCATCTTTAAAGGATTCCAGGAAGCGCCAATAAACTTCCTGCCCACCTACAAGTTTGACATTGGCTGTGATGTTTACGATACAACCTCAAAGAAACGAATTCCCTCCTATACGGTAAGTGGTGTAATGATCCTGTCAAAGGGGGTGCCATTCATTTTTTATTCCTCTGCAGTACTTTGGTCCAAAGGTTGTTTAAAGTGCTTTACAAATAAAGCTGGATAGGATTGATAATCAACGGTTATAAAGCATTGGTTGCCCCATTCTCCCATTTTGTCCAACAGCCAGTGAAACTGAAAGGTCAGCCTCTCTTACACCACACCTGATTGGTTGAGCTATGCAAGTTCATGAGTTCAATTAAGGTGAACTGGGCACAAAATCGCTCCGCTACAGGAAGCGAAGAATCTGATTTTTGCGTCATGTAGCTATGGAAGTGAATGAAACGCTGCACCTTTACTTATTCCTGGTGCATCACATGTTCTGTTTTTCTTTCTACAGTATATTTCTTCGCCTATCTATCTGTAGTGACCCCATTTCTGTTCCACCTCGTTTTCCTTGGTATAGGATCGTGTTCTGTTCCGGAGCAGGCAGAAGGACGACATAACTGTAGTGAAGTACAGCTGCTGTTCGTCCATCAGGACATCAGATCATCGCCCAGTCATCGGGATTTTCCAGGTCAAACTTCGCCCTGGAAGGGACAAGTGAGTAACAGACCCATATCTTCTACATAGCAGGAGGACGTAGATTTATGGGGCTGAGGATGTCATTTTGTGTTTAAGCTGCTGCAAAGGTGAAGTGTTTGTGCATGCGGCATCCACCATAGATATCTAAGCACTTTTGCGGCCGGTTCCCCCGTCTCGTCTTCCAGTATTCCGCTTGGGGCTGGCCAGTTCGACAGGGAGCTCTACCTGGAGGGCATCCGGAGGAGGATCAGCAGGGAGCTGAAGAGTAGGGAGGCCATGAAGAGCCAGAAAAACAGCACCGTCTGCTCCGTCTCCTGAGCAAAGGGACCGCAGTGACCCCACATGAGGAGGATCGGCATGTTGGAGGCGTTGGAGAGCAGCAGAGCTCCTCAGCCATGCAGGTCGCAAAGGAAGAGAGACTCTTCAGTGAGGATAGCTGCTGTGCTGCACACCGCAGAAGCCAGAGACCAAATGACCGTGGTGTTTGGAAGAGCTGGTCCTCTGCATACACTGCCAGCCGACATTTGTGACTCACTCCTCCACAGAACTGCTTCAACCTCAATGTCATCTTATTAACTTCCATTAGGATCACCTGGTAGTCCATGTCAGGGGGACACTTTGAGCTGCTGCGTGTTTAACAAACTGTATTGAAACTGAAAGACTCCCTTGCTTGGCTAATTTAGTTCTGGTTTTCTTGCGCTTTGACTGGTTTGTTTCCTTGATTGAAAGACTCATCCAGCCTTAACATTAGTGGCACATGCATGAATATAGGAGACTGACCAATCAGCACACAGCAGGAACTCTGCGCTTAAGTGAAATTCAGGTCCTTTTGATTGAAAAGGTAGCTTACAAACCCTGTCCCAGCTGAACGTGTTCTCCTTGACATGGGTTATCTGGTCACCCTACTTACATATTTAATCAGCCTTACACTAATGCATGTAGATACTGTACATTAATGTTTCCTACATTCACGTTTAACCAGCACGCTGAATGTGTATTACATGTTTGTCGTTTTTTTGGTTCCAGTGACTTGTGTTTTGGACATCACTGGGCTAATTTCCTATTTTTCCAAGTGGACTCAACAATTTGTCCCACTGGACATTCCTAGCAGTATTTGCTGAGGACCAAAGTTAAAAGGGAATCGGAGCCTGGGCCAGTTTCCCCGTGTGAGACTAGCCATCGTGATGATGTCATTGCCTTAAAGGCCTGCCTTGGTAACATGCACAATGTCATTCACCAGTGGCAGTGCCTTTGATACACCCAGTGTAATGTCTGTCCATCCATTTCCTGAAACGGCTTATCCTGTTCAGGGTCACGTGGGGTCCATCGCAGGGAACAACCCAGGATGGGGCGCCAACCCATCACAGGGCACACTCTCACACACCATTCACTCACACCTACTGGCAATTTGGTAACACTAATTAACCTCAGCATGTTTTTGGACTGGGGGGGGACCAGAAACCCCATGACAACACAGGGCGAACATGCAAACTACACACACACACGGGGCCACTGGGGAGACTCGAACCCGGCTCCCAGAGGGTGTGAGGCAGCAGTGATCACCACTGCACCACCATGAAGCAACTAGATAAATTAAAACCATATTTATACAAGGGGAGCAGTGGCCACTGCAGGGCTGTCGGTGCGTCATTGTCTTTTTAATCAATTGCTACTGTGAGCTTAAAGGTTGCTAACTGTGCCTTTGACACCCAGAGCCAGGCTGGCGATTTCTCATCGACAGCTGTGAAGGACAAAAGCGTTTTCTATCGATTCTTTGCACTGTATTTACAGTCCAGAGAAGGACGTAGTCATTGAGCTTCGAACACTTTGGCTTTTGTAACGTTTTCCGACCTTAGCCATCTCGCCTTTATTCAGCCTTAACCAAACATCTCAGCCGCCATAAATGAACAGTGAATATGACCTCGCTGCAGAGATATCTGCATGCAGCTTTTAATGAAAATACTGCATGCAAAAGTCCTCAAAATTGTTTACTAATTGTAATTTTAACATGTAATTCAATTGTACACATAACAGAACCTGGTATCAGTGTAATACAAAATATATGAACTATTAAAACAGCTACCAAAATTTTTGTGAATTTCGAAAGGTCTGGTACTTTTGCCTGCGAGATTAAATGAATTAGATCATATACAAAACACCTATGCAAGATTCACTGTCGATTTCAGACAAATGAGAGCTTATTCTTCCAAATACTGTCTTAAAAAAAAAGGCATTTGAGACTATCCATCAAAAACAATCGCTGACACTCCAGCATCCTAAGAGAAAATTTCACGATCCTTCCACTGACTGATGACCTTTAAATTCCAGCATTTAATCACACTTTAAATTATATAAATTGGGCAATAATTTTGCAGTTTGAGACAAACCAGCATGGATCCTCAACATGATTTTTAAGATATGAAATGTGCTTTATAACAGTGTTCATTATAAATACACAGATGAACTAGCACTTCCTTGGGCGCAGTTGTGCTGTTACTCAGCTGCAGTAGCAAATCTTGATATACTTACCTGCAGGTTTTCCGATCATTTGTTAAGGTGCCATTTCATCACTGTATTTTTTTTGTATAGGGTAAAAATGAAACGGAAATACAGAGATATCTGTCTAAATTATATTATGCGAATTAATTTCTAGGCCAGCTCAGTGGTGCCACTAACTGTCTGGCTTACGTAACTGCAGGGAGGCATTGCTCATTATCTAAGTAGGAGCAGCTTACTGAACCCTGTTTGGTTCACGGTGCATACAGGCAGTCAGGCTATAAACTTGTTTAACAGATGATTTTATCTAAAGTGAGGAACGATTGAGCGTGATTGTGCGTAAAGGGCCGCCGGTTTAAATCACGTGGTCGGCCCTGATCTAAACCGGCGGCCCTTTACGCACACTCACAGCCCTCACTCCTGCTGCTGCAAAGTTCAGCTCAAGCATTGATGCTGTATCTTGGCACAAGACACACATATCCTAAATTGTACCTGTGCTTCCTGGGACAGGCTCCAGGACCCTGAAGGCCATGTCCAGCCTAGGGATTCGGAAGATGGGTTTAAGGATTTTAAGAGACAAAAGCTGGAGTCAATCTGGTCAACCACAACACCAATAAATAAAAACATCATTTAAAACAATTTATTTTACATATTAACAAATCAACACAATAAATCAATAAGTGACAAAGAAACACCTAATACATGTTTTACATAGACCCAGTGCAACATAAACATCATGCTACAACAACAGAAAATCAGGTTAATTTAGCAATTTAGGAAATGCGTTGCACATTAAATATGCTTTTGTGAACTACTGTACATTCAAAAGGGACTTGATACATGAAAAGCATACAGATCCAGACCCAGACATCCAGTGCAGCAACAGAATGAACACAGACTGTAAGCTCATTACATTCCTTTCAGGGAATGAATGTGTGCTGGAAATCCTCACAGGCAATATTCTGCAGTCTAGGAATGACTATTGTTTTCCACTCAGGCTTTCTGCTTTATTGCAGCTCTTCATAATGCATGACATCACATAACATGTATGAAACAGAAAATGTTAAAATCACGTCAGTATCAAAAAAATTCTAAATTTGCTGAATCCAAGATTACACAAAAAAGCAAGCAGCAATATTAAAATTAAACTCAAAACTTAATTTCTCATAAATGAGCCAATGCAATAAAAATCAATGTAATGAAAAATCAAAAATGATAATTAGTAACTGTTGAGGATTGTTGTGGTTTTTGGCAATTTTTAACAGCGACATTTGACACTTAAGACTTGCACCAAAAAGCTATTTTAAGGTTTAGCCAAAATCTGGGGCTCCTTTAACACAGTGGACGGCTGCTCACTGGGTAGAGGCTGCATCACCTACATGGCTGTGTGAGCTGCTGTGACTACGGCTGCCTGGGCTCTCTTAACAGCTGCCTCCAGCATGGATCGGTCACAGAAAAGCTGCCTGAGAGTCTTAGGCTCCATTTCCAGAAGCATTCCTGCCAGTAAAAAAAAAAAAGACAACGTATCAGAAAGTGATCAGCTACGCCATTACAATGTGGGGCAAGTGGCTTCTGGCCTAAGCACAAAGGAGAGTCATGTGACTGTCAGGTGACCTGTCTGTTCTGCTCCACAGTATAAATAAATGAATCAATATTTTGTTTCCCAGAAATTTGCACACCAGTTATCTCTCCGCTTTGGCGTATTTTGTCCCACAAAACGTTTGTTTGCTTTTCACATCTTTCAAAATGACACTTTTTTGTGTTTAAAAATTATTCCAAGTTTACCCAGACCCTATTATTTAGGAAAAGGAATCTCTTGAAATTATCCACAGTCAGCCCAATCCTGTACTATGTAGCTTGGAGTATTCCTCACACTTGGGTACTCAACCCATCAAACCTGACACAGTAAGTAGGAGGCCTGCTTGGTGTCTTCGGACAGCAGCTCACTCACCCGTAATGTCAGCACAGTTCTTAGCGTCGATCTGTTGCACGATCGCGAAGAGCTTCTCTCCCATCCTGTCTATATCATCAGGGTCTGAGGAGTCGCTCACATCAGTTTCTGTAGAGTTCTGTCTATAAAAGCAACCATAGTTACAGCATTTGAAAAACTTCTGATATTTTATATGTAGTAACACATGATCTTAATCACAATGCTATTTATTTAAAGTTTGCTTTATGCTGTAATTTACACTGTAAATCTTTTCATAAAGTCCAACAATTTTTCCCTCAAATTCAAACCAAAGGATTTTTGTTCCAATTTTACACCGAATCTTGAATGATCTCTATAATCTAAATACCACATACACTATACATTATCAGGCAGCATGTTTAATGGTCAGACATGCAAAAATGATGTTAGAACATACTCCTCCAGTGTCTTTAGTGCAACCCTAATCCCCTCTTCCAGAAGACTGGGGTCTGACAGAAGTTTCTGCACGTCCTCTTTCCTCTGCTCCAGTAACATGCCTGATCAAAGCACGATCAAGTGAAAATAGTAAATGATGTATCCTCACTAAATGACGCCCCGCATGGAAGCTGATGGTTAAAAAGAACTGAGGAAGTAACAAGAAAATACATTTTACAATGTTATTCCAGCAAAGGTAGAACTGTGTTTAGAAATGACAAAATTTGTATTAATTACTACTAATTATTACCGCTAGTTGTTTTGTAATTTAATCTCTAAAATTGAACAGGTACAATCTCCTTTATCTCTATGGACCAGCCACCTCTATTTTCCATGATAAATTTAAGATTAGATTCTAAGATTATGATGATACATTAATATCATTGTGATTTATACCAGCATGAGTACACAGGAAGTCTTTGGTTTGTGTATATTGCATCAGACAGGAAACAAATTACTGAGTAGAGCAGCCTGGGAACCTGCTCTCCGCCTTGGGCCACACTACGCTTATACACACCTGTGATTTTCTCTGTGAAGCCGGTGTTGTGGATGTCCACCAACTCATGCAGCTGCTCACCCACAGAGTCTGAGGATGCTGACACTGCATCCTCTCCCTCAGCTTCCATCTTACTGCCCAGACATAAAAGTAAAAGATTTAAAGATCAGCTTTGTGATATCCACCACTTTGTAGCTGGACAACGTATGGAGAGAACTGATGGACTATCACGCAAGCCGTATTCCGAACAAACACCTTGTCAAAAATCATCTTTATAAAACTGTGACCACAATCCTATAACCACCGATTCCTAATCTGGCATACAATAATTTGGATGAATGTCACTTAATTTCTTTCAGAAAATCGATGGAGGGCTGTGAAACGCTGCTGCTGACCCACCCACCCGGTGTGCTGAGAAGGCTGCAGGGCACTGAGCGCTTTCTCCACAGCCTTGGCCAACATGGTCTCATCCTGCAGCATCTGTGCCAGTACAGAGCTGGGCAGCTCCAGCAACATTCCTGCAGGACCCGGGGGCAGGACTTACACCTACTACTCTTAACTCAAAATCAGCAGTAAAATAACAGTCTAGTCAGATGTTAGTAATTGACTGACATGAAATCACAATGTCACAATATAATGCGATCATTTCCGAGTCATATTTCCCTCTGCATATTCCCCCGGGGCAAAAATACTGTCTGTGGACATACCCGTAAGTTTTCCTGCCATGTTCGAATATCCGGGATAAATCAATTTATAGAGCCGTTCCCCCAGCTCCTCGACATCCTCCTCCTCTTCCATTATCAAACTGGTTTTCAGTCTTCTCTCTCGATATGATTATTCATTCTCTTCATTGCAAAAAATATAACAATACAGCATATATTACTGTACGTGTGACAAGAGTGCATCATTGCCATTTAATAATGGATAAGCGCAGTTCTTATTTAACAGGATGTACCTTTTAATGGAAATTTCGGCTCGGGTTTGTAAGACTAGGGGGAGAAGTGATAGGAAAATACAGTAGGCAACGCTTTATTAATAAAATGTGGCGGTTTTTTTACGTTTACTGCTTGCCAGCACCAATACTTTTACACCAACATTTAAGGTATTTTATAAACGACATTATTTCAATGTATTCTTTCTTGAACTTATTTTCGAGTGAAATAAGTAGACGTAGTTGTTGTGTTGTTGTTGTATTTTAATCGTTTTATATTTCTATAGTCATGGAGATGTCTTTATCCAAGGCACTTTTTTCATAAGTAATGTAAAGATAAATAGTAAACATTATCCACAATGACTGACTTTACCAGCCAAAGCAGGATGAATAAGCTAATATTTATATTTCTCAGAGATGTATACCGTTGCGGCAGGAGCTAAATACATTCAATAAAACAATATCCTTCCAGTGAATTAAGTGCTTATTTTATTTTTAGTTCGCGACAAGTAACCTGAATCTTAAACCTTAATACAGCCCTATTACTCACTGTCCATGCCATTACTAGCTTGCTAACTCAGTCACACGAGTGCCTAAACCATCAAGTTAAAATAGTTACGCAATGGCCACACGGCAATAAAGTAGCGGCTTACTTATATATGTGTGCGCATCCAACTAATCTCACAAAAAACCGACATTGTTGAGCTTCTTATTTTATTGTAGTGTTTATTTACCCGGCGCAAACTGATGACGCAATAAGACTTACCTGCCGCGGCACACACTTTACTGTCAATATCCATCCGAGATCATGATTAAATAGTGCATAGCTTGT
The DNA here is from genome assembly GCA_026779605.1 of Mormyrus hasselquistii. Classification (NCBI taxonomy): domain Eukaryota; kingdom Metazoa; phylum Chordata; class Actinopteri; order Osteoglossiformes; family Mormyridae; genus Mormyrus; species Mormyrus hasselquistii. The sequence goes on from JAODKE010000125.1 coordinate 16,688,673, forward strand.
GAGACAAATACCCTTAACTTTCATATTTTTATTTGTCATAAATATATGGATACAATACTGTATGTAAAACATAACAGCACAATTAGAAGATTTTGAATTTTACTACAAAAATCAAGATTTTTTCCTTTTGCGCACGGATCTTGGAAGCCCCATTGTAAAGTAGCTTCCTTCCGCTCCATCTTTGTATTGAGGAACTAAATCATCCATCGTCCCTGAACGGCTGCTAGATGAGTCCTGAATGAGGCACATTACCTGCATTGTGAGGGAGTGTCAGTTACAGCACTACGGCCATGTGGCGCGTTTCCCTGAGGGTGATCCGGCTCATAGGATCCTCATTGCTGAGGACTTCAGCGGCTGGACCAGGCCAAGGGGACGCCCACGTAACACCTGGCTGCGGCAGATGAATACCCATTTCCGGAGGGTGTCTGCCTGGAGGATCACTAATAGTTTTGCCGTATGCTGGGTGCGGCAAAGTGTTGGCTCACCAACCTGACCTGAGCTGACCTGGCCCTGACGACACTCCTTCAAGCCTGAAATGCTGATACCTAGGCAAAAAACACATGAAGCATACAACAGATATACTGCTTAAAACCTTATGCAATAATCTGGCAGTCCACACTGAATTTAATATTTGGCTGTCCCAGACGCTTCTCGTGGAGGCAATAGGTTACATTTCATTTGCTTATCTAAGCTGATCTCACATACGTTTCTTTACGTTTTACAGAGACCTTATTTCCAGAGTGATTAATATGCATGTTCTCCCCTCATCCAGGAATGCAAGCATGTCTTCTCACCTACAAAGGATAGTGATCAGTAACTCCCAGCTTTCTCATCAAGAGGAATCGGACGACGTACTGCGCTACGAGCCGCTTTCGGCAGCTTTTTGTCCTTCTCTAAATCGGATAATTTTCTTGCAAATCCTGTTATTAGACGTGCTGTTTTTTCATTATGGTTGATTTTTGTTCACACAATACTCCGTAATTTGTACAAAAGACAAAGAAAGACATGCATATTGTGATACAGGTAACGGATTGCGTTGTATTGACCAACAATATGGCAAAATGCATCTTAAATTAGCCACAAGGTGGCGCTTATTGCACCCATATGGCTCATACCCCCTGGGCCCAAGCACGCCACTATTTACAGCAACATCAAACGTTATGGCATTACAACGCAATAGACGTCGGCTGCACAAAGCTATTGACGTTAATTACAGGTCTGACACCGGTCCACCCCGTCTCGCTGCCCACAGGGTCCCGCCCGTGTTTCAGTTTTTCAAAGGAAGGAAGCAGTCAAGCTCCACTTCTACTTCATCTGTGTTTTGTCACAAGGAACCTAACAACCTGAAATAAAGGTTAATGTGTTTGTTCTGAGCTAGTATCCTGCACAACTGGAATGACTTCAGCACAAGCCTGCATCGTTATATTGGAACAGGGCTCTTCAACTCTGGCCCTCAATTCCAAATCCAGGCCTTGTTTTCAGTTCTCCCAGACAGTTGGTTTAATAATTTCTGATTCTGATTGGCCAGAGGCTTCACACCTGGCTCACAGGTAAAGGAAGACTGGAAAATCAGCAGGCCTCGGCCCCTGAGGGCCGTGAATTGAATAGCCCTGTATTAGAAGATCGCAAGAACTGACACGTCATCCTGAGCAGTCAGGGACACATCATCTGCAAGAACTGATACCAGAAAGACTAGTGCATGGTGCGTGCCCAATCACATGGCTGCAATTGACAGGAACATAAACTCTATGGGCGGAAGCAGCCTGTCCAACATTTCACTGAATCAAAGGATAATGATATGAAGTTGGCTAAGACCTTTAGTTGCTATAATAGCCTGTACTCTTCTGGGAAGGCTTTCCATTAGATACTGGGACATTGCTGGTGGGATTTGCTGCCATTCTGGTTGGGTATTGATGCTGGGTGATCAGATCAATTTCTGTGAGCTTGTGTTGACCAGGGCAGCTCTAGCAGGACAGCAATGTGGGAGAACTGACTTGATGGAAAAGTGTCCAGTGGTGTCCAGTGACGGTGCCGGACTGACGAAGCTCCTCTGTATGACCCCAATCTGGCAGGGATGCCAACTTTGGTGAGCTGGCTGGTGTGAGATTTTCAGTTTGAGACAAGTCTGCACACTGATTTATATTTATGTAACAGTTTTAGTAACTGTAAATGGTCTGTAGGGTTTGCAAACTATCCCAACACTTTTGATGTAGCTAATTTTAGGTTTATAATATAATAATTTATATTTGCTGTAAGATTTCTTGCATGAGCAGAGTCTGAAAGCTGGAGTGTTTTGCCAGATGTGTGAGATTTGGTAACTCTGCTCATGTGGCCAATTTCTGTAATTACTCCATGTGTGAAGCTAATACTGCTTTAAGTTTCATGTTCCAAGTTTTTTGTGTCACATAAACAAATAAGTACTGTACAGGTGTGTAGTGAAGTTCTTTCAGGGAAAGATAATCGGGAGAAGAAAATTTGCTAGTGATATTGTCCCGTTGTTTACAAACCAGCTGGGCATTTAGGCACCAAGATGGCGGCTTGCTGCAGGTGTCGGGTGTTTGCGGGCGGCCTTGTGCTGTGCCAGTGCCGTTTTGAGAAGCCAGAAGCCTGCGATGGTGAAGCAGGAGCGCAGCAGAGCTGCCAAAAGGGCATGAGCTGCATGAGAGTGATGATGCAAGAAAGTCCCATTAGAGCTTCACCCTGCAGGCGGTGGCCCTTTCCTGTCAATAAACACGACAAAGCCTGCTCCAGGCAGTGCGGGTAATCATAGCAAAAGTCAATGATTTACTGTTGGTATGGGTTTTCAACTAGGTTAAAGCCCTGTACTTCAAATCCGATTTTGAATTTTAAAATATTTAACCAGTGGCCGGAAAATGAACTTTTCCTGAATGTGAATGAATTGCAGTTTGAGCTCTTGGAAGTTCAAATTTCACATGACTAATTAACACAATATAGCAGTTCTACTGTTTACTGTTGGTGTTACACTAATAATGGGTTTCCCTCTTTGTTACCATCATAGCGAAGTCTGCCTTTTTTAAAATCCTGTTTAAGAGAATAAATTCACTGCCCTTGAAAAAATGGCAGCTTGTGGTACGGTTGCGGTGAACTCTAGCTGTGTTCTGCGATGTAGGACAATGGGATTGATTTCTAGAAATATCTTACTGACACCCCATCAGCTCAGGTCTCGGAGGCATCATTGCGTTGGTACATGTGCAGTGGCTTGTTTGCTTCAAAGTCCCCTGTGTGAAAGCCAGGGATTTAATGTGACTTCCTGCAAACATAGAAATATCACGCCACGCAGAGTGCATTGAGAACTAGTTCGCCTGTGCTTTGAAGGAACCCCACAGGATGTGTATTATTCAACTAGCATTCACCTTATGGGTGGTGTCCACGTTTCCTAAATGTGGGGGCACCTTTGAACTGCAGGACACCATCCATGCTCTAATTGAAGAGAACATGCATCTACAAGACCAGCTGGAGAACTTAACACAAGCTCTCCAGAAGCTCAAGAAGCTGCTGTGGAATCACTCCGAAGGTGAGCCGGCTTCTTGTACGTTACCTTGTGGTCTTTAACCAAAATCTCAGCGTAATTATGTACATTGTCTTGGATGCAATGATTTAATTAATTTGGTTATAGAGTGACTGGCTATCGTAAATGGAATTAATGCTTTATTTTTTTGGAAAAAGAGACCAGGATTGAGCATGACCCTGATTTACAGCGTCTGAGGAACGAATGGATACAGCAGGGTAAGTTCTTACATTTACGTTTACTTTTCCATCTTACCGTTCATGGTGATTTCAGTCATAAAAACAAATCTCTGCCGGATGTATATATATACACAGCAGTCATACAGAATATTACCATTAAGCTTAATTTATGCTTCATTTTCCATTCAGTGTGCCATCTCTGAAGCACAGAATTCTTATGTTTCACTTTGATTATTTCATTTCTTCACTTTTTATAATCACATTCATACTGTAAAAAAGTATTTTTAATGGTTTGATTTTGAATGTCAAATTCAGATTGAAAAACTAAATGCACATTCCCATAACTGCCATGAGTCCTCAGCATTTTTAATGCAACTCCAATACCCATGATCCATTGCGGGGCACGCCTAGGCAGGGCTAAAAGTTTTGTCTTGGTATTTTTAAAAATCCTGGTCACGGCCCTGAGTATATCAGGAACAGCAGTCCCCCAATTCCATTTTTTGGATTCATACATGAAAATAAACACCTTGATGTTACGGCGGCAAGGAGTCCTTGTGTTGTCCGTGGGTCGGCCATGTCACCTGCCAGGGATTAAGCTGTCCTGTCCTTTGCAGGTGCAGGCACGGAGACTCACCGCCTGTTGGAGCATGTCTTCTGTGAGCATGATCTCCACGCTACAGCCAGCTCATCACGGGCACATTCTGTCCTTCTCCTGATTATGTTCATGTATTTAAGCTTTCTTTTGTTCTAACACCAGCATTGGCATCCCATTAGTGTTCTGCAATGACCAACACAACCTGTAAAATGAACAGGATATGACATTTAAAATAATTACACCACTGTTGTATTATTAATTTGTATTATATCATTAATTTCTGGAGATTCTGTACTAGAAACAAGTACAAGGACCTGTCACAGGCAGCATATGGCACTGGGATGCACACTGGATTCCCGTCCATGACAAGGGACACATACATACACGCATACAGTCATACACCCTGTGCAGCTCAGATACAGTTTAGCTCTAACTGCATGTCTTTGGACTGCAGGGATTAACCTGCAAACCACAAGGAGAACCTGACTAGATACAGAGACCCAAACCACCCAGAAGTCGAGGTGTGAGGTGACAGTTCTACCCATTGAGCTGCACTACTCAAAACGTTATCTAAAACGAAACCATTTCGCATTATTACTGTTATTCTTAGAATGCTCAAATTCTTAAAATGATTTTCAGAACTACCAGCATATGCAATGAATGTGAAATTATACAATCATGTTTCACTATATAGTAAAATAACAGTTACATGATTTAATGGCAACATAGACTTTTGAAAATCACTTTGGGTGGTGCAGTGGTGAGTTTGCTTGTCTTCCGTGTCGTCGTGGGGTTTCCTCCACGTACTCTGGCTTCCCCCACAGTCCAAAGATGAATTAGTTACAAAATTGCCCATGAATGTTGTGTGAAAGTGCCCCGTGATGGGTTGGCGCCCCACCCTGGGTTATTGCCTTGCACCCATAGCCTCTGGACTCCCCCCCGACTCTAAATAGGATAGGCAGATAGAAAAAAAATATGTTTCACTGAGATGTGGTCCCATTAAAAACCTTAAACATTACTGCCGTTTAATAAAACCTGATACTCTGCAGTGGTTCCAGATTAAAAAGTGCATGTGTGTAATAAAGACGCTTGACAAAACGTTGTGCAAACAAATTTAATATGATGTTAAACAGACTATTTGTGAACAGCAGCTTTTAGACACACAAAGAAAACGTTAAATACAGTATAAAAAGATGTACAAAATACAGGCCTTGGTTCTTTTATTTGCAGTGTGACAATTCAAATTGACCAGACAGAACATGTATATAACTGAAGAGTGTGATGTGCCTGTAGTTGCCATGGAAAACAAAGACACCAAGAATTATGCCAACTTGTAAAAACAGCTACAGGGAACATCAGTGTAAAGCAAGTCCATTCCTGTCCAGTAACAAGTAGAATACAGGCTCAAGTTTTAAAAAACCATAATTTCTTACTGCATCAAGAAGTAAGGATTTGGTCCGTCACTGAGACAACCAAGGGGACGTCATACGTGCAAGCCTGGATTTTTTGCGGTTTCCCTTGGTAGTTAATTTGTGTCCACAGACCTTTTTCTAGCAATGATGCAACTGCTGGAAAGGACCGTGTACATGTACACTAAAACGGTGTTTCCCAACCCAGTACTCAGGGATCCCCAGACAGTCTACATTTTCGCTCCCTCCCAGCTCCCTACAAAAATGTGGACTGTCTGGCAGGGAGCTGGGAGGGAGCAAAAACATAGACCGTCCGGGGTTCCACAAGGACCTGATGGAAAACACTGTGCTAAAACCATGCAGAAGTTAAAGTGGCTGAAAACGATACTGCAGCATAACATGCATGTTAGGTTAATACAGGTTAGCTAGTACATTGGTTTATAGTATGCTACAATGATATTTATGTGTGGTGGTTACAAATATTACTGGGGAGGGGGGGGGGGAAATCTGTAGTTTCCAAAAATGTGTGTAAACAAGCTGCCTTTTGTTCCAAGACACAGTAAATGGTTCCTTTAAACTTGGTTATGTGTAACTTTTTTTTGATAAAGTAATATGAAACTGTTAGCTTAGCATAGTGTGCCCAGAGGAACACAGCATGTTTTGATCCACCTCCTCCCCAAGAGTTTAAATCCATGACACCCACAACCCGCCTCCCTCCAGGCTACCAAAGGAAAGATCTGAAATATTATCCATACAGAACAGTAAGGCTGCTTGTGCATACACTGTGAAGGAAGTCTTTGCTGTTCACTATTTTTAGGATGGCTGAAAACATAAAATCATCAGATAAGCCAACTAAATAACTAGGACCAAACAAGAGGTAAGAAAAAAAATATGCTAACAAACAGTGCTGAACATGGAAGAAAAGATTCACAATAATTTACTATCCATTTCTCCTTTAAACAGAAAAAAAAAACAAAAGGACCACGAGTCATAACTCTTCATGAATCTGTCCTGGGGGTGAAGAATGGAACGACACAGGTTGACCTTTGACCCGAGACATTTAAATATTCATGCGGCACTGAGGTGCACATTTTAGTTGGACTAGGTCGTTCAGAGCTTCGAGGGAAAAGGAACAGACGCTTCTAGGGGCAGAGTCATGTGATACATCAGAATAGGTGCTATTGGATGTTCTGAAGAGAACAGGGAGACATATCTATATTCTGATGGGGCTTGCTATTGCAGGCATGCATGGGGAGGGGCAAGCTAGTCGATATCCAGGTCACTGTCATCCTCGTCACTCTGGGAATGCTGTGCGACGGCGGCGTCACGGATGGCCGAGGGGATCATGGCCGCCTTGTCGGGCAGCAGCCCGTACTCCTGCAGCAGAGCCTCCACGTCGACGGCAAAGAAGTCGTCGCCCAGCTGGTCCGTGATGCGGACGAAGTTCCCGATGAGCTCGCCGCCCCGGTACACCAGCAAGGCGGGGAGGGCGTTCCCCGTGAAGAGCGCGCTGGCGCCCACGACGGAGCTGCGTGTGCGGCAGAACTTGACCAGCGGGTACTCCTGTGCCAGACAGAGCAGGCTGCCGTCCATGGCTTCGCAGCCGGGCACGTCTGCCTCATAGATGTGGATCATCACCGGAGTGGCCTTCCCCTCCTTGTCCACGGCATCCAGGAACTCCTCGCCGCTGCCGAGCTCTGTCACGCGGCCGAAGCGTTTCCCACTGCACAGCTGACGCCTCATCTCGTCCATACGCTGTTTGCGGTACTGAGCCAGGAAGTCCTCGTCGTCCACGTCCTCCCGGAGAAGGCTGTACTCCTGCAGGGTCATCTGGGCAGGAGGGTAGGAGTGCACGTGAGACCGTGCAGGGCGCCCCCCCCCCGATGGAAGCCCAGGCGGCACCGGACCTCACCTTGCCGTTGATCTTCTCCTGGAGCTCCCTCTGCTTCTCCTTCTCGCGCTCGTCGTCCAGGTGTGAGCGGCACGTCATGGACAGCTTCTGAATGAGCCGCTCCATCTCCTTCTTCTGCTCCTGCCGCTGCTCCGTCTCCAGCTGCTTGTACTTCCGCCAGTCATTGATGACACCTTTAGGCCCTGCGATGGGACAAATTTACATGTATCAATTTGGCAGATGCTTTGCGCAAAGCGACGCCCGAGTGAGGCGAATGGCACAGCATTAAAAACAAATGGCTCTCATGGAGTTTTGGTTTCTGAACCTGAACTTCCCACCTCTGCTTCATGACCCTGTACTGGTTAAGCAATTACACAAGGCTGGATAATTTACTTTTCATAAGGATTCACCATGAATAAGATTAATTAATGGTAACACTTTTTTTAAGTCCATGTTTTTGGTAATTTATAAACATATTCATAATGCCTTATAATACATTAATGAAGCATTATAAACATGGCTATAAATATTCATAAAAGGTATAACATTATCGCCATGTTTATGATCACATTATTATTTGTTTGTAAATATTAAAGACAGGGCCTTAAGCAAAGTGTTACCTAATTATTTTGCCTACAAGCAAATAAGGGTGAACTAGACTGGTCACGTGACCAAACCTGATCCAGAATAGACTCGCTCAGGATATGTGGCTGGAAGATGGAAGGATAGTTGTCACTTCACGTTAGATAGTGGAAGTACTTGTGTAAGAGGATCTCACTGAAATGAGCCGTTTCGTACAGACAGACAGACACAGCAGGCTGGCAGTGTGAGCTGTGGTTATCTGGCAGAGGGGGCACATACACGCCCTGCATGGCAGACGGGTGTCAGCAGAGTGTCAGGGATCAGCGGGCTGTGTAATACCCAGCAATAACGTAACGCAGCAAAACCACAGAGAAATTAGCGCTCACCTGTGTTGATAGCACTGCCATCCTGGGTATACTCTGCCTCCAGCACTTCTGGGTTACGAATGTTCTTGTCCTCCACAGCCTCATCTTCCTTGTCACTGTCCTCGTCCTCACTGCTACTGTAATAATACTGCAGCTTTTCCCCCAACAGTTTGTCGTCCAGTGTCGTCATGGTAACCCACCTGCGGGAACAACTATGAGCGGCAATGGGGGCTATTCTGAAGGGGTGAATCCCCATTTCTCCTCTCACAGATCATGTATCAGCTACATGAAATGGCAAAGCAATATACTTAGCTCTATAATAATCCAATGCATTTAGCGGTGGTAATCCGCCTGGAACACTGCCCAGATGAAGCGGCACCAGACGTACTGGTACAGTCCCTCATAAAATGTTTTCTATCATGTAACTGAAATGACATTCATCTCAAAACACAAGTGTGGTGCTATGCAGTGTCCCCCTGGTTATACAAATAGAGATACCGTTGGATGCACACATCGATATGAAAATGGCAGCAGCTCAAAGCTGAGACCTCCCATCGGCTGCTTGTCGTGCATTTAGCGCAGTCAATCTCACTCCAACAACACTGGCATCCATCCATCCATTTTCCAAACTGCTTATGAAAGCCACTATGGGTTACGAAATAATCCACATAGACACCTTTTTTGCATGACGCATTTACTATCTATCATTACAGCCACCATTATCCGAATCAAATATTTACGGGAGACTACATGAGCTCTCGGAGTAAATCCTGTAAAGACAGGAGCCATTACCCGGAAGTACGCTGCAGGCTGATCACTTGGTCTATCTGAAGTGCATTTCAAGCGGACCCCATATTCTTATTCCCATTTTGCGAATACATTCAGTTCACGGAACTGACAGCCGAACCAACGGCTGTACGTGAAGACGACCCCACTAGATTTTCCTGGATGTTACTAGTGGTGCCAATTAACAACGCGTTACCATCACGTCCAATAACTACGCATTATACTGGTTTTATAACTGTCAGGCAGACAGATTTATTAGGTATAGCAGCTTTGTTTACCCTAACTGATGTAAAATACCACCACTAGCTACATAGTTAGTTATTCGGTACATAATTAGCGTCCGAGTAATAGCAAAATAGCTAAATGCTTGAAACATCTATATTGCTAACTGAACAGTGAAACTTGGCAAATATGTTTATATAGAATAGCGGTATAGCAAGCTGTAGTGGTACATAATCTGTTACGGTAGGTGACTAATAACGGCTAGAAGTGGGATTAGATTATATGCAATGAACATCTTAACCGTTTGCATAAACCAGTAGACAGAAGCCTTCGATGAACCAAACAGGCAAGCTAAAATACGCTAAATAAGTGTAAAATGAATATCATAGCAGCGAGTACCTTGTTTCCTGGCTGCCAAAAAGACGTCAGATTGCTCTCCCTTTCGTGATTATCGGTTAGTAAACAGTGAACGGCGGCGAACAGGCCGTGTTCACCGTGGTTTCACAATAAGCGTTAGCCAATTAAAACACAAAATGGTAAGATTGACAGGAGAGCAAACCAATGAATGCAAAGTTTCCGGGACATTTGCTGCGCAAAAGCTTTGCTGTACCGGAGCAGGCTCCGCCTGACGTACGAGCATATCCGGTACAGATAGCCTTACCGCAGAAATCTCGGTTATTTTAAATAAAATTAGAATTTTCATTATGATTAAAATTTTCATGGAGTGTTACATCTTAGTATTGAGTTATTTTAAGATGAAAAGTCTCACGTATCAGCCAAAGAGCGATCATTTTAAGTTTAAAGGTATACTATCTTAATAACAATCTTTTATTTTGAAATACGCCAGTATCCCAATGGAGCCAATTCAATATTCAGGCTATTTATTGTCATATGGGCAGTATCAACACAATGAAATAATCAGTTTGATGACATCTCCAGATGCTGAAAACAGGAAAACAAAACCAGAAAGCATAGCACATTAGATTAGAATATTAAATATAGGGTATAGGCCTACATATCCACCATAGGTAGAAATATTAAAGTAAAAATAGCTATGCGAAATATACATACGTATATATACAAAAATATAAAATATACATATGAATTAACGTGCGGAACGCAGTGTGCTCATTAGTGACAAGTTGAAGTTGGTATAGAAAATAGATGGATTGATCGGTCGATCGGTATTATGGTATCGCGGTATTTTCATTCGAAATAGACCAACCCCCGTTCGGCCGATTGTAAAATATGAATAATTCCTTGTTTATATTCAGGATATATCGTACACAGTATGAAATTAAATTTCTCCAAAGTTCTAATTTTGCCCCTCAGAATTCTAGCTTGCGTGACGGCCATGAATTTAGCTGATTATAGCCTATTTTAAACTCACTTGTGTAAAATGGATGACTTTGAAATGTATTCCAGGTTTAAGAACTCAAAAATGTTTTCCATTAATTTTCTAATGGTGTTAGAAGGAGGGCAACTTAATCTCGCTGAAATATGTATTATCATTCATCCACTGGGGGGCAGGTGTGAAGTTACTATTATCTCCGCGATTAACTGTATCATATTACTATACTTTGTATCTGCATATTACTATATCTTGTATCTGTATTCATATATATTGTGATAGTGGGGCGTTGAGCCATGTTCGCATTACAGTTTTTCTCGATTGCTAAAACACTAAACCCTATTGTCTGAACCAAATTCTCAGTTGCCTGAACCCACTTATTGAATCAGTCACTCTTTTGGCAAAACCATAAGCACGTCTCACCTGTTTAGACACATCTTGTCAACACATTGTCATTGTGATGCACCTGTGTTGCATAATGGTGAGCACAAGTGGCAAAAGTCAAACACAATCAAAGCTCAGGTGTCACCGGTTGAACACAAGAACTAAAAATTTATCACACTTGTGGCTAATGATGTGAGGGTACATATAAGCCAGCACTGGTTTGTGAGGCACTACAATGGATAGAAATCTAAGAAGAGGAGTTCGTGTGAGAGGAGGTCAAGCAGGTCAAGGTGGTCGAGAAGGTCAGCGAGGACAAAGAACAGTAATATCTGATGAAATTAGAGCTACTGTGATTGACCATGTTCGTGTCCACCATAATAAGAAGATTTAGAGAAGAGAACAGGTAGTTACCTTTTTTGACATTATAGTATGTAAATGTTGACAAATGACTGTACTAGTCAAGTAAACATGTTTCAGTACATCACTGTGCCAGTGTACTGTAGTATTGTAATGGAGGGTTAGTCTGACTGTTTATAAGCCTATTCCATGTATGTATTGTTGTAAGTGCATATTCTCGTTTTGTAGAATTGAAAGACTGCCACATGGGGGTGGTAGGACATCTATGTTCTCCCCACACCAAGAGACCCTAATTGTCGAGATGGTCCGTGAGAACTGTTACTGTAATTGATTGTTTGGTTAATGAGTGTGCTCCCAATTCCTCAGGTGTGATTGTTATGTAACTATGTCATGTGATTTCCTATTTAGGCTGCACTTGCACCAATAAACTGGTTGATTGAGTGTTCTCACCGCATTCGGTCTCCAAGCATGTTTATTCTCTCCAAGTGTATGGAATGTTTTTAGCCGGTGTCTAGCCAAGCTCTGTTTAACAAGAACAACACTCCCTTTTCCTGAACCCCATTGAAGAATTCTTCTTCTCATGGCGGTGGAATTATATGAACGCCAACCTTACACCAGGGTAAATCTCCTGCAAGCCATGGAACTGGCCCGTGGTGACGTGGGTGTGGAGGCATGTCGAGCCTGGATACGGCATGCCAGGGGTTTTTTTCCCCCTTTGCCTGGCCAGAGGAAATGTGGCCTGTGATGTAGATGAAGTCCTGTGGCCTGACCCAGTCCGGAGAAATGATGCTGTGGCGGAGTAATGCACTTCTTTTCTTTGTACTTCATTTGTATATTTTTGTGCTTTATTTTTACATACAAGTCCTACATGTAAATGCACAAGATTTCTGTGTTTTTGCAAATTCTTTTTTCTATGTACAAGTGTTAAAAATGCCCAGGTACTTTGTTTTGCAACATGCATTTAGCCTAAATAAACATTCATTTCTACCGCTTCATGTCCTGAGTATTGTGTTTTCCTTTTGTCTATGTAGTGTTTAGTCACTACTCAATAGAGTATTTAATTTAGATTGACTTGAGGCATGATTTGACAGCATAGTTCAGTTTTGAGCACAGATTGAACTGTTTTGGGGTGAAAGTTTGGTTTTGCAAGAAGAGTCAGAGGTTTTGTGAATGTAGCTTGGAAATTGGGTTTTGTGCTCACAGTTTAAGGAAAAGGAGAGCAGCTTTCCAGGAATGTGTCTTGGCAATCGAGGAAAAACTGTAATTAGCTAGCAGAGACAATTCCGGGTTCAAGCACCAGATGGCGTTTATTACACCCGTATTACTGCTGGTCGTCCCGTTTACTCTCTCTGTATATAAAGATAGAAATATAAAGGCAAACATAATTCACGAAGTGATCGATATGACCATAATCGTCATAGTTAGAAATGGTCTCAACCCAGATGACGTCTTGAGGAAATTTCTGGAGAGAGATGAATTAGAACACAGACACACGCCCTAAAGCTAGGAAAAGTTCACTTTGCGATGTGAAAGTTTTTAAATTTCATTTAAATATCAAATAATCCTTATTCTAATCTGTTCTCTTTGTAATAAAGGAACTATTGTATCCTGTTTGTCTGGGTAAGCCTTAGGTTTCCTGATTTTGGCTGTTTTCCAATAAACAGCGGAGGTCTCCCAGGACAGATTGTGTTTAGCTGCAGTCGCTTTGAGAGGAGCCTCACGAAGTGGCCGTTCTGTGACCTTCTTTTCGTCGCGGAAGGTGACACAGAAATATTGTTTTGGTGGAGTGCTTTTCCGCTAGAGTTTTGCTTTCCAATATATTTAATTTTTTAAGTTCATCTTAGAGGCAAAAATAGTTTTTTTACACAGTATGTAGTATGGAAAAGTATTAGTATGGAATGGTCTTCCTGTTAGTGTAGTGTAAGCTAAAACCCTGGTCTAGATAAGATTTTAACAACTTTAAGCTATCAGCTGAATTCTCCCCAAGAGAGCATAATGAGCCAAATGGCCTCCTCTCCCTGGTAATATTTTTATATTCCTATTTCTCATGTTCTAAACAGGAAAGGCCAGCAGAGCAGGGATTTTGTATCATATTTCTGCACCCCAGGTTTATGAGTATATAGCATGTAATCTGTAAATTATGCAAATTAACAATGGGACAAGCATGGATATTCTGTTGATCAAAACAGTAGTGGTCTCCATAGAGACCTTGGTCTGTATTGATTTATGCAAAAGAGGAAAAATTCTTGCAACAAATTCCATGCAATGGACTTCGGGTGATTGAGGTCCAACTTTGGATAACTGTGACCAGGAAATGAGCTGATTTCCAGCCATCTGCCATTTGACTGTGACAATATCTCATTGGTTGAGCATTCTAGGAGCCTATGATGTAATCAGTTAGATTTCCAGTGTGATGAACCCTTCATGAGGTATTTCACAAGTGCCGCCCACACAAGCTTTTCTTCTTGCCCTGTTTTTTATGTAATCTGTCTAAATATTAGCAGCTTATGCTACGACATCATTTTCAGAGAAGGTCTTATATATTTCTGCAAAACCACATTCTGTGCAAATTACAACAGCATGGCTCCATAGTAGAAGAGTCTGGGTGCTAGACTGGCCTGTCTGCAGTCCAGACCTATCACCCACTGAAAACATTTCACACATCATGAAACAAAGAATATGACAAAGCAGACCCCGAACTGTTGAAATCCTATATCAGGCAAGAATGGGACAGCATTTCACTTTAAAAACGCAACTGGTATTTTTAGTTCCCAAAGTGTTGTTAAAAAGAAGAGATGATGCAAGACAGTGTTAAACATGCCCCTGCCCCAACCTTTTTGAAACATGTTGCTAGTGTCAAATTCAAATTGCCCATATTTTTTTTTGTCATAAAACAAAAAAACTCTGTTTCAACATTTGATATGTTGTCTTTGTTCTATTTTCAACTAATTTTGGGATTATACGGTTTGTAAATTGTTGCATTCTGTTTTTATTTACATTTTACACAACTTTTTAAAAACGCGGTTGTAGCATATTGACTTAAATGGGCTCTTTTAACAACAACCATGTGACACTTCATGTTCTAGGGTACTTCATGAACGTCACTTGTTTTAAATAGGAGAAAATATTTTTCAAATTTCCTTAGTTGTATGTTATAAGAAGGTGTTGCATATCAACTTGGAAGACATTGTATGTTTATCATGCCCTCAACTCACAATAAATTGTGCAGACTACAGATCAATTTAAGCTTGAAACTAGTTCTTTTAATAACAAGCACTAGTAAACCAGTAAACTAAACTAATAAGTAAACTGATCTCTGAAGCCAAGCTCATCCATTTAAAACAGTTTTATTAAAAAAAAATTAAAAATGCAAATATGTAAAGTTACAGGATTTTTTCCGATAAGCTATAACTCAGTCTGCTGCTTGGGTTCGTTTTGCTGCTGGTCGTCATTAGCCGCTGGAACGCGGAACGCTACATAAGGACACTTCTTGGTGTTGAGACAGACCAATTTCTCCAGGCTGGCAGATGTCACAATGTCAAATCCTGTCTGCCCGCCAAAGGTGCTGGGCTTCCAGTATTCCGGGGAGCATATGGGGTTTCCCAAGAGCCCCTTCAAGGAGAACGGGGACCCCATCTCCACCATACTCTGGCCAAATATTGCCCCAGGTCGCGTCTTCTCCAGCAGCAGAGCAGGGTAGAACTCCAGGGCGTCGATGTCGCCATAGAGTTCCTCCAGCTCCCGGGCCATGATCTTCTCACCTGCCAAACAGGAGCAGTGAGGAACACAGAATGACGAGAACATTCCTGAGGAGAAACCCCCACTATGTCAGTTATTGCAAAGTGCTAAGCCAAAGATCATGCGACTATTTAACCGCAAAAGGGTAGCAAAACACTTTTGATTAATTATTCCCGTCATCTCCAGCTCTGGAGAAGGAACAACTGCCTAATGCAACTGGGAAAGAGGCATTTTACTGAACGGAAACAGTGATGACACGACAGCCAATTCCCACATATTATCGCAACATGGTTTCCTGCCAAGTCCCTACTACTGTGGTTTCTCCACACCCAGATACAGAACAGTAATTTATGTATAAGCACATAGTTTATGAGGATGACTGAGGATGTCACAATCAAGTTGCATCCGTCTTCAGCTGGGGTTCTTCCACTACAGTCTATAAGTTCTCCCATGTAATCTCTTACCAGTAAACTCCTCGAAGGATGTGTATGGCTTCAGCTTGAACCTCTTCCTATACTGGTTGAAGGACTGGAAACGTAAGTGTCTGGACTCTTTAATGGTGCTCACAGCCACCTTGGCCGTCACCTGGTGGATATTGTGACCACCACCTATCTGCAACACATGGTGTAAAGAACAACAATGCTGCGGTTCGTTGGAATACAGCTCGAAAGTGTCAACCGGGGGCAATGAAGAGTTTAGAGAGCACAGCTGCCTACATCTGGCAGGTCTGTATTTGGTCTATCACACACAAGAGGAACATTACCATTGCTGAGATGCTTACAGCATGAGGTGTTAAAGTCCTTTCTTTGACCCTTTAAAATCAAGACCAAAGAAAATGTCCCGACTACCGGAAATGTTGCAATGCCTTCGGTCTGCTGGCAATTTGTAGTCACTAAGTATATTTATTTTCTTTAAAGCTTTAGAACAGGGTTCTTCAAATCTGGACCTCGATTCCAAATCCAGACCCTGTTTTCAGTTCTCCCAGGTAGTTAGCTTAATAATTACTGATTCTGATTGGTCAGAGGCTTCACACCTGACTGACAGGTAAAGGAAGGCTGGAAAACCAGCAGTGCTCGGACTTCGAGGACCGTGATTTGAATAACCCTGCTTTAGAACATTGAATAACCTGTAAATATGATTCATCTAAATATTTTCAGCACAGAAGCACAGAATCCTTATCAGTCCAGACAAAAACATGCTGTCTTATACATGTTGGAAGTAAAAGATTAACCTTCCTACAACAAAGAAAATATTCCAGTGTATCTATTCAGCATCTCACATTATGAGATACACAGAGTAGACAGATACCTGACTCCGTCCCTCCCATCGCATACAAAATTCATTCAGAAATGCTGCTGATTCTTGCGTATCTAAACAAGTATCCCAAGCAAAGGAAAAGCGTATCTTTTTCCAGATGTTGAGAAGGCAAACATATTTGGCATCTGTCTTGAAAACATGAAGACTGAAATACTTCGTTATTCTTTACTCATGCTCCACATCCTTTCCACCCTCGTTGTCTCCCTCATGTGGCACTAATGAGCCACACCAGTGGTTTGTTTAATCTTACCTCCTGTTACAGCCCTCGTGTGGATCACTCCAGGTGCCTCTTGTCTGCTCCCTTGTCAGTGATGTATATAGTGCCTCCCTGTCTCAAGCTCCCCAGTCTAGTCATTGATGTTGCTGCCTGCATGTGCTCCCCAGTGTTCTGTGTTCCTCCCTACCCCATTTTGCCCCCTTGTGGTCCATTTCTTTTTACCCTGCCTGTAGTCTCTATTAATAAAGCCCCTTTTGCTTTTCCCTCCTCCGTCCTTACCTTTGACTGCTAGTCTAAACGGGACTTTTACTACTGTAGATAAAATACTTTTTGTAATTGTGTATTACAATGGCATCAGAACTGGTTAATAAATAAACATTCAGGCATGATTAATTTCCCCCAAAACTGAGGGCTGATCAGCGTATACAAACTGGGCCGGTCATTCCACATAACCGCTAATCCCATGCAGGACTATGGCATAGGAGGAAGCGCAGGGCGGGTAGCAGGACACACCCAGGGTGGGATGCCAGCCAGTCACATTACAGGGACGACACGCCCACAGACATAAACCTCACCTGGCCGGCACGCTGCTTAGAAAATGCGTCCACCAGCTTCTCCAGACCGTAGTGAGTGACAATGGAGGTGTTGAAGAGGAACTGGTGGTAAGGAATTTCATCTCCGTTGATATGGAAACTATCTGGCATTAATGGGTGCCAATGGTACAGCTGGGAGAACTCTATGGAGATGCGATTCCCATACTGGAACGGGGTGCCAAACATTATGGTCGGGTCAAACTTCAGCTTCAGCAGGTAGCCACTGAGGTGCTGGACATATTCCTCAATCACGATCTTGATGGTCTCACCTGAAGACACAGCCAGTGATGAGAGGGGAGAAGCTTATCCCAGGAAGCACAGGGCACAAGGCAGTGGATGGAGGGTTGGTCCATCATAGGCACATATACATGTGTCAGACCCACACACACACTCACACACACACACACACACACACACAGGTTTGATTTGTATATCCTTGTGTGGACTCTCCATTTCAATGGGAAAATCCTTAATCCCAACATGACAACCTTAACCCCTACGCAGCCCTAACCTTAACCATAAGTAACCAAACAAAATATGACTTGGCACTTTTAGTTTTTTGATCGCATTCACAGATTTCTATTTTTAAAAAATAACATTTATCACATTGTAGGGATATTAGGTCCCCACCATGTGATAATTAACATGACGGCCACATGCGCGGTTTCCTGCAGGCAGCGCTCACCGATGACGATGAGACGGGCGGTCTGGAAGAGCTGCTCGTCGTCCCAGGTGGGGTGCTCGGCCTTCAGGATGTCGCAGATGCGGTTGTGCTCTCGCAGCCAGAGTGTGGCGTACATGGTCAGCCCTGGGAGAAGGCCGAACACCTCCTGGCCGATGGCCAGCCTCTGCTTGGTGGGGATGTTCTCTGGGTAGTTCATCTTCGCAGGAGCCTGAGCCACCGTTGGCAGGTACATCTCACCGTGAATCATCTGCGGGAGGTCAATGAGTATCAACCGGGGGATTAATCGTCCCACCGGTTAGAGAGGGATGCCATCATCTTTGGTGCTTTTCCATTGCCACCAAGAACCGAGCCGTAGCCAAGCTGTACCGCAAAGAGATGTTTTCCATTGTAAATTATGCAGGCCGTACCCGCTAGGGGTTGCACCGACTAGTCGACTGGTCGACCTTAATACTCTGTCATGACGCTTTTTGATTGAAGTCGACTAGTCGCGCTGCGTGGATCATGTGATTTTGACGTGAAAAACATGGCAGCCTTACACGACACGTGCACCGATCAGGAACCAAGTGGGTCATTTCAGAAAAGCAGCGGCATATCAAGTGTGTGGAAATATTTTTTTAAAGATGAATCTGGTAAAAATGTAACTTGCAAAATATGCAAGTCCGTCCTGAAGTACAACAAAAGTACAAGTGTGATGCACACTCATCTGAAAAGGCACCCGACAATAGGTGAGGAACAACGCAAATCAT
>JAODKE010000125.1:16714545-16730607 GCA_026779605.1 Mormyrus hasselquistii
GCCCCCCTCCCCCGCACCTCCCTCCCCAGCCCCCCCCTCCCCGCACCTCCCTCCCCAGCACCTCCCAAAAGGAAAAAATCAACTTCCTGATAGTCTGGCAAAGAGGTCACTTTTCATGCTTTTCCAAGAACATAAATGAACTGACCTGTGGTAAGAATCGGTGATGAGAATCTAAAGTGAGAATGTGTAAATAACTGATACGCACTTTCCCAAAAAGGCATGAAGATTTAACCGCTGCCAAATGTACTGGCAGCAAATTCTCAGCTCAAGGTTTAGGACACTTAGCTTGTGTCTTATATTTAATCCCTGTCTGTAATTGTTCATTGTCTATTGTCACGTCTCTAACAGTAACAAGAGGGGTAAAAACAAGTAACTTAGTAACTCAGTTACTACTCAAGAACAAATCAAATTGCATGAAATACATGAACTCAACTGATTGTTGATAAATGAACATGGAATCAGCACATAACTAACATTTATTTTCTGGTTAATTAATACATTAATAGTGTACTGCTACATTATTTGTACCTTCTCAAGTTAAGTGCTACTATCCAGTAAAATGTGTGATTTTGTCATAGGCCCTGTTCACGCCTGGACTTAACATGCATCCTGAGTGATCTGATCACAAGTAGGTAACGTTAAATACACCCATTCACACCCGACATGCATCTCGACCGACCGATTGTAATCGACGTGGCCTGGAACACATTCGCGTTCACACTGCTATAAGAATGTGGTCATATGGGTCCCAGACCACCTCCGAATGTGGTTTGAGCCATCGGATCACAATGCGTTTTCAATCCTTTTTGGATGCGTTCACACCTGTATTTAGCGCTGTCCACTTGTGTTCGGATCACCCAGGACGCATGGTAACACCAGCTGTGAACAGGGCCATAGGTCTGAATCCTTTCTCAGTACAAACATCCATCCATCCATCCATCCATCCTTACATCTTCCATTTAACCGGTCAAGCTTTGCGAGGCTGCTTGGAAACAGAGGGGGGAGGCTGGGCTGGAATGCCAGACCACACACATCATAATCAGCCTAATCGCACATCTTTGGACTAAAAGAGAAAACAGGGGTACCCTGCGGACCTCCTCGCCACACGCACGGAGAGCGTGCAAGCTTCAAGCACACTGAGCAGAGGCAAGAGCAAACTCACAATTCCAGCAGTGTAAGGCAACAGAGCTGCGCGCTGACCCACCAAGCAGAAGGAAGGCAGGGTCAAATGAAAGAATACAAGAGACACAGAAAATTATCACACGACATTACAACAAGGTGTAGACACAATCTGCAGCAACATGAACATGCATTCCTCAGACAGACTGAGGTGGAAAAATTGCACCATCCTGGCCGAAAGAACAATATCCGAGAAGAAGTCAACCGAAACGTCAGGGCCCCTGAGGGGAATATTCAGCGTAACTACAAACTAAAAATCTTTAGGGAAAGCAAAAGAATTAGCTAAAGCATTATCAGTGAACGGGCTTTCTTTGGATTGGCCTGATGTTTTAGCAAGAAGAATTTGCTGTTTTACCCAGTAATAAAATGTAAATGTATATAATCTATATGCTAAATGGTGTTTTTTGATTAATTTGTATAGAATACTGAGCATGCCATTACAGGAGCCAACCTGGTTCAATGAGTAAATATACCCAAATATACATTAGTGTGTATAACAAGGCACCCCAGAAACACTGAATCTAGGGGTTCCTGTCCTTTCTGCTTTTACTGGACCTTTTGACAATTTTTGATAAAGGTTGTCCAGGGAAACCAGTATTATTAGGACGACAGACAAATTATCACTATACATGGTACAGAAATAAGAAACGATCCGTCTGAACTTTTGGATTTTGATGAAAGCAGATCTGAATAGTGAATAGGCAAATTAATGCTGTTTTTTAGGGTGTTAGTGAGCGTGTGCCATATCTGTGATTGAAGGACATCAGATCAAGCCCCGCCTCAGCATGTCCTTGATCAAGACCCTTAACATCCAGCTGGGAAGTATGAAGAGAATTTCCCCATGTGGATCGAGTGTTCATTGTAATTATTATTATTATTATTATTATTATTATTATTACTCACACCGGAGGATGGAGGCAATACCACACCGCACAAACCTGAGGATCCCAGCAGTCATTCTGAAACCTTATTACTTGGCCAAACTATTCTGCAGTCTAATATTAATTAGATTCTGCAACGGTTCAGGGGATAATACACTATATGGACAAAAGTATTGGGACTCACCTCTTAACCACTGAATTCGGGTGTTTCATTCAGACCCACTGCCACAGGTGAATACAATCGAACACCTAGCCATGCAGTCAGGTTTACAAACGTTTGTCAAAGATTGGGTCGTTCTGAAAAGCTCAGTGAATTCAAACATGATACTGTCATAGGATGCCACCTCTGCAATTAGTCATTTTATGAAATTTCTGCTAGATACTTCACGGTCAACTGTAAGTGGTGTTACTGCGGAGTGGAAGTGTTTAGGAACAAGAGACACTCGGCCGCAAAGTGGTGGAGCACACAGCGGGGTTATACTGAGTGCTGAGGCGCTTCGTGCGTAAGAGTCACCAAACTTCCCCTGGCATTAACCCCAGCATAAATAACTGTGCAACGGGAGTTTCATGGAATGGGCTTCCTTGTCTGAGCAGCTTCATGCAAGCCTCACGTCACCAAGCGCAGTGCCAAGCGTAGATGGAATGGTGTAAAGCACACTGCCTCTAGACTCTGGAGCAGTGGAATCGTGTTTTGTGGATTGACAAATCCCACTTCTTGGTCTGGCAGTCTGATGGATGAGTCTGGGTTTGGCAGATGCCAGGAGAACGGTACCTCCCAGTCTGCATTGTGTCAAGTGTCAAGTTTGGTAGCGGAGGGATAATGGTATGGGGCTGTTTTTCAGTGAAGGGAACTTTAAATGCTTCAGCATTTTGGACAATTCCATGCTTCCAACTTTGTAGGAACAGTTTGGGGAAGGCCCTTTTCTGTTCCAGCATGACTGTGCCCCAGTGCACAAAGCAAGGTCCATAAAGAGTTTGATGTGGAAGAACTTGACTGACCCACAGAGTCTTGACCTCAACCTCAGAGATTGTGAGCCAAGCCTTCATGCCCAACATCAGTGCCTGACCTCACAAATGCTCTTCTGGATGAATGAGCAAAAATGACCATAGACGTACACATCACAGTCAACATCTTGTACAAAGCCTTCCCAGAAGAGTGGCAGCTGTTACAGCTGCAAAGGGGGGACCAGCTCCATACCGATGCCTATGGATTTAGGATGGAGAATGGGATGTCATATAACTTCCTGTAGGTGTAATGGCCAGGTGTCCCAATACTTTTGTCCATATAGCATAAATCCCTATTCATTATAAATGACAATTGCTTGCTTCTTAGATTGCACAAAATTGCACTATGACAGTTTAGCGCAGTCTGTCATGACATGAAATAATCACATATCGAATTACTAACACCATGCAGAAAGGTGTAATGTCATTCACGTTTTTTTCTGTACAGAGGGAGGACTTCTTGCAGTCAACCTGCTTCTCATGCTGGAGAATCTGGCTCATCTTCGCTGCAGAGAATGACATTGTCTGAAAGAACAATATGGCAGGGCCTTAGGGCGAAGGCTGCATAGGAGTGGGACGAGGAACAGCGACTGTCCCACCCTAGGAATGGAAACCCTACCTCCCAATATGAGCTCCGTCGAGAGCAACAGTTTATCCCCTGTGGCAGCGGGACTCATCAACAGCCAATGATTTTGTCCATCCTATATCCTGTCTAACGAAAGTGTTGCTACACCGCATCGCACTATGCCTATTATCCGCACCCAGTACATGATTTTATTTTGTTTATTTATATAATTTATTAAGCTGGTTGTATTAAAAGTGAAACAGAATGTAATATCTGAATATGGGTTTTCTCTTGAGTTCCTAGTTGGAAATTTCAACTTGAATGCCCTCCTGCCTCCTGATTGGAACTGGTATTGATAAATGGGTGTCCGACTTGTTGCACTGGAATGCAGTTTAACCCGGGTGCGACGTCAGTACCACCCCCAGCTTCCCATCTCCAAAGTAAATGGAACTCAGCATATGTTTCTTAGGGTCTTGCAAATATGACAGCTGCCTTTCATCACCCACCGACCATGTACTTGCTTCCTTTGATATGTAAGTGGCCCACCTAGCCCACAGGGGGCAAATGGTATACAATTTCCTTCACCCCCACATGCCCCCCCCCCCCAGGAAGGGAGGTGCAAACAGACAGACACAGCTCCTGACCTGTGATCCTTTGATCCGAGTATTTATTGTCCTCGCTCAGAAGCACTGGCATACAGGTACAGACCCGTATCTGAGCTGTACCGCGAAGAGACTCTAGTTACAGGTTCCGGCTCACTTTGGTTTTCCACTGCAGAACGGTCAGCTCAGTAAAGGCGTTGGGGGGCTGGGAGAGCGACAGCGATGTGAAACCAAAAAGAAGCTTAATTACTGTTCACATGGTGTAGATCGTGATTTACTGTGAGCTAGTTTCCTAATTTTGTTGGACAGCACAGATTCTTTGAGAATCGCCACTTTATGGTAGCATCAAATGCTAGCGGAATTAGCAGTAGCTTGCGTATTTCGATTCCATTCATCTGTTCTATATTACTTTTATTTATTTTTCAAATTTTAAGTTATCTGGAATGCAAAAATACATTATGATGTATGAAACTACTACTACTAATAATAATAATAATAATATAGAATATATGCTTTTTCTTCACATGATCCATGTGCAGAACAAAGGTATCTTTATGCATTTTTACTAATCAGATGGTGGTGACACAATCAGCTCGGTTTTGTCATGCTTTTGGCCCAACTAGTAAGCAGCATCCTGTCAGTGCATGTACGGCTTGGGTACACCTCACATAATTTACAATGGAAAACTGCCAGTTTGCGGTTCTACTCAGGTACAACTAGGTTCCTAGTGGCAGTGGAAAAGAACCATCTGAGTCCTCTTCTAGAGGGCTCCTGGGTGCAATTGTTAATAAAGGATACCTGATTCAATCATTTCCTGGCCAGAAGTGAGTTTTCTTCCACAATTTTCTTGATTATCCTTGCTTGTTTTGCTTGACACCTCAAAGTAAATTCCTCGCATCAAGTCATGAGCCTTGCTGTGCTGTCAGCCTGCTATCTGATATCTGTATCTGGGCTTGTTCTAGTGCTTCCTCCAGCATTTGTCCTCCAAAGACTGAAATCGGAATCGTTTATTCATCACCAAGTACTTTTACATACGAGGAATTTACTCGTATATACCGTAATTTCCGGACTATAAGGCGCACCTGAATATAAGCCGCACCAGCTAAGTTTGGGGAAAAATACAGATTGTTCCATATATACGCCACACCCGACTATAAGCCGCAGGTGTTTTAATGTTTAATTACCGTATATAAGTGTTCCTGCTACCACGCAGATTGTCGGGACAGAGATGACTGTTTGGGAATGCAAAGCGTCCCATTTATTAACAAATCTTTCAATTAATCAAACTTAAATTAAAACTAAAATTGCAGTAACACGGCTGCTTAACAAAATAACTAGCATCTTTTTTGAAAAGTGCCAACACAGCAGTAAAGGTGCAGTGACACGGCCATAATAAAATAACGAGCCTACTATACCGCAAAAGTCAGTCATTAATCCTCATGTCATCGTTTTCCTCCTGCGTACTAAAACCACCGAAGTCCTCTTCCTAGTCAGTCTGCGCTCCCTAGATAGTGCGCCCCTGGCGACCGTTAGCAGTAAAAAAGATAGACAAGCCGCACCGTTATATAAGCCGCAGGGTCCAAAGCAAGTGAAAATAGTAGCGGCTTATAGTCCGGAAATTACGATACTCGTATATTTACTTGCTTGTTTTTTGGTATGACGTACGTTTTTATCAGGCCAGTTATGAGCCTTGCCGTGCTGTCAGCCTACTATCTGATATGTGTATCTGGAAGCACTAGAACGAGCCCAGATACAGATATGACATAGCAGGCTGACAGCACAGCAAGGCTCATGACTGGCCAGATAAAAACGTATGTCATACCAAAAAACAAGCAAGTAAATATGCGAGTATATATGAGTAAATTCCTCGTATGTAAAAGTACTTGGTAATGAATAAACGATTCTGATTTCAGTCTTTGGAGGACAAATGCTGGAGGAAGCACTAGAACAAGCCCAGATACAGATATCAGATAGTAGGCTGACAGCACAGCAAGGCTCATAACTGGCCTGATAAAAACGTACGTCATAACAAAAAACAAGCAAGTAAATATACGAGTAAATTCCTCATATGTAAAAGTACTTGGTGATGAATAAATGATTCTGATTTCAGTCTTTGGAGGACAATTGCTGGAGGAAGCACTAGAACAAGCCCAGATACAAATATCACATAGCAGGCTGACAGCACAGCAAGGCTCATGACTGGCCAGATAAAAATGTACGTCATACCAAAAAACAAGCAAGTTTTCAAGAAAACTAATAGTAGGCATTGATTCTTCCCTACCTACTAACTCCCTAAATTCATTCTCATGCTCTCAAGTCAACAGCAAGATGGTTGGAAACACTGAAGACTGTTATCAATCAGTCTTCGATGCTAGTTTCCTGAAGCACAGCAACTGGTTTGCACATTCAATCAAACGCACAGCGACTGCTTAGCTGACTCCAACATTCATAACTTCATAAGACAGTTTTTAAACTGCTATTTGTGTCTTGTGACTAAGCTGCAAGCTTCTGACCTTGGAGGACCAAACGCATCAGCATGTTACGGAGAAACGTCTGGTTGATGATGTCCCACAGCCACTTGAAATGGGTGAGGATGTAGTGCATTACATCAGGGCTGGGCTTTAGCAGCTGCTGAACTCTGGACCAGAACTCCGCTGTAAATGACAGACATTTCACACGTCAGGCTGGATATTCATCCACAGTTGACAATGCTTTCCTGAATAAAAACCAGTATTAAGAAAAGAGGGCAATAAAAATCTGTACAATATATATACAAACTAAATACCCCCTGAATATTTGTATCTTTTCATTTTTTTCACTAGTTATTGCTGTTGGTTAAATGGTACAATTAACTAGACTTAAAAACATCGTAGGACAATGTTACAGACTTCAGAGGAAAAAGGAAATATTGCAAAACAAATCTAAACAAGGAATTAAATGTCAATGAAATGAACTAAAAAAACAAAATATGACAGAAAATCCTACCATTATAATCCACATGGCATCTTAGGCATAAAAATGAATTAAGTAAATATTTTCCACATGGTTTCCACATTTGTACTCATCTTTGTGGCAACCATCTATTCATTTCTATGGGAAAAATCCTAATCCCAAGTATGACACCCTTAAACCCTAACCAACCCTAACCTTAGCCATAAGTAACCAAACAAAATATATGATTTTTGGCATTATAGTTTTTTGATTGCAGTCACAGATTTTAATAAAATTGAATTTCCCCTTATGGGGACAGAAAAATGGGTCCCCACGACATCAAATTTCATCACATAACCCAAACCCACTCTCACTGCAATGCAACATGATTTAATTCAAGTTCAAATAAAACTGAAAACACCTGAGAATTTAGCTACTATTACTGTGGTAGCATTTTCCCAGCAGTATTCCAATACAGCTAATGAACAATAATATACTCCACACACACCTTAGCGAGAATGGGGAAAAAACATATTGAAAGCTGTAAGAGTATTAAGCAAAACGCTGGAGGAGATAGACAAAGCCTACTTACAAACCAACTCGCTTTATTCGATTCTGCGACAGTCAGAGTGTCACATCGTGTCAAGTGCTTTTATACCAGCAAACCATAATTCAGTGTTTAATAGACACACGTATTAAAGCTGCACCGTGAGCTGAGTTCTGGATATGGAGCCAAGAGGTGAGCTTTTCACAAAAGGCAGAAACAAAAAGTTTGATTAGGAAGTCCGAATTTCCCAAGCTGGATTTACAGATGCAGGGGCACCAGTGTTAAGGGTATCATGATGGCTTCCCACAATTAGCAACTGCAATTAATAATAAAAGCAATTTTAAAAACTTTCACTTTTCATTCCTGCCACCTCCACCCGCTTTGCTTTCTTTAGGATTCACTGGGGTGTGATCAGAGTGAACAGCTAAATTTGGTTACATATTTGTAAACTGGGGAATATTTATTTCCTGTGGATAAAGCAGCAAAACCCTCACGACAGGATGTCAGTCTACTTCAGCGGCATAAATCCATTTAGAGTGAAAATGCTGAAACCAATAATAAGAGAATTATCTTCAATATACCAGTCTAGTCTGCTTAAAGGTCCAGTATAATAGAAAGATTAAACTCTAATAAAATCTAAAACTGCAATTCAACTAGCTCTTCAGACATCTAAATCCTCCAGGGCATCATGGGAAATGTCAGTGACAGTTATGATTCAGGAGGGGAAAAAATTATCCTATAGAAAAAGTACATGAATGAATGAATAAATGAGCAAGTTTACTTACGAATAGTGCAATTTTCTCCGTAGTAACCAGTGCGAGTACAGTCACATTCGTATCTGTCCACGCCAAACCTCACACACACACCCCAGTTCTGGCAGGGGAAATGACAACAGGGATTGGCTGCAAGAAAACATACACATTCAGGATTGGCTGCAAGAAAACATACACATTCAGGATTGGCTGCAAGAAAACATACACATTCAGGACTGTTAATTCACTGAAAATTTGAATTCCACTAATTTGAATGCCTGCTATCCCATACATGGTCACACGTGGCCGTGGATTATAGGCCCAGAGTACAACCTGGATGAAACACACACTACTAGCAATTCAGAGACGCCAGTCCATCACCGTTGTCCATGCTGGCAAACCCACACAGCAGAGAGAGAACATGCTAACTTTAACTTCACCAGATTCAAATACTTCACATACTTCAGTTTTAGACAACAGAGAAGCTATTTAATTGATCTGACATTTTTCATTACGTTTTATTCAGCAGGTACAGCACATTGGTAATAAAGCACGTTACAAACATACCGTGGTCAAGTAACCAATCAGGCGTAAGTGTAGATAGGTTGAGCTTCTAATGAATGACTAGTTACAAGTGTAAGCAGTATTGGAGCAAGAACGATACAACACCTAAAAAATACACAATTAAAGGGACAAATGAAATTGAAAATGGCATTAGAACGTATCGCACCCCCACCGCAAGTAAAACGTGACCCAGAACCTGGTCCAGTCCATGATCAGACATGTTCATTACATCACCAAAATACCACCGATGTAGAGGAAGGAGGTGGCGCCCAGTCAGAGCGCAAAAAGGCTCCTAATTCTCAATGGAATGGCTAAGAGTGAAACAAGGACAGAAAGACTGCTTGTAATGCTCCTCTGTCTCGTTAACTACAAATAATACTTGCAATTTTTGTTAACGTTTAGGCAAGTAATAAATGACCGTCCTGGAAACCACAAATTCACAGCGCTCGAACATGACACCCCGTGCTACTTGTATATAGCCAGTCAAAGGCAGACATATTTTTTAAGTATTAACTTGAATTATTTCTCTAGACCTGCTTTATAATACTATGTTGGGTCCCAGCACAAGTCTCTGAACTGCCTCGTAAGGGACTTCGTCCCATCCAGACATTTTTGTCCCGTTCTTCTTCGTACTAAGGAATAACTTCAAATAATTTGAGATAAAATACAGACAAGAGCTTGGTAACTGAACGTAAGATGAATGTTGTCAATGAGCATCTGCTCCTGAACTGCTGTTATTCAAATAATCAATGACAGCATTAGTTAACTTTGCACTTACTTGATTTAGTATCTTGTCCTTGGCATAAAAATCCTCGTACCAGAAGAAAAACTGCACATATCGATGCCGGACTGGGAACTGTTGAAACACACAAACCATTTCACGTTATACACGCATTTGAATCTATTTAACTTAAATCTAAATCAACAGGAAAATCTTAAGTAAGTGCCGAGTTTCAGTGTTACTCACCTCTCATTATACGACAAAGCTTTTACAAATCCGTAATACTGAAGTAAAGCACGCACAGCACATCCACAAATACTGCTGTTTATTTTTAATAAAAATTACCTAAAGGACAAAAAATGTGCCGCAACCAGATTGAGCGCCTCCACCGCACGTAAGTCCTCTGATCTAATGGTCTGAAGCTCGCACACCTCCCCCACCATGCCCCTCTGCCTATCGAATTTAAGGTGTGATACTGTATCATTGACGCAGAAGTTTATGTAGTGCTTCCAACGAGGGGACAATGATAAAATAAATTGTTCGACTAAGTCGACGAATGCGAATAATCGATTGATTCGAACAGCCAAACTTATCAAAGTTAAGATGTAGTGTTTTGCGTTTATCCTAGATGTGTAAAAATACGTGTAAAGCTTATGAGTGCTACTCAATATAATGAAAATAAACAATATGACTATGAACATACATAGTACTACTTGTTGAACAGTGAACACTCTTCCTTGATCCAATATAGACTCATAATTTAATTTGTCCACCCCGAATTTAAATTGCGTAATGCTAAAAACAAACATTTATATATTTCGAAGAAACATAAACAGACAAATAAGTTTTAAAAAATTGTATGAACTTTTGGATATTGCGGAGAGTTGTGAAAACGTTGTGAAACGTGTTTAGTGCATAGACGTATATGCTGTATGTTTTAATCTAAAATGTAGCTGCACGTGGTGTAAGTCTACCAACTCCACTGACTTTGAATATGATCTTTTCCCCAGTCATATTTACATAGTTCTTCTCTCAGGTTGCCTCTGAACAGTTCATGGATTGAAATCTCACCTCATTTAGAAGCTTCGCAGAATATTCATTTAAACTAGTCAATTTTGTAAATAACCTGCTGAGCCAGAGTTATATCAAAATTCCTTTGTGTGATTATTTTGAGAATTATGCTATCATCTATTGAGATTTTTTAGTAATAATGAAAATGATCACTTACACCAGTCAGTTTAGTACTATCCTACCAATCCTTAATCTTAATTAAGAGATATATGAGAAAAATGTACTGTTTGTAACGCTTTGCCTCCCTCTACTGGGACTCTTGTAGAAAAGCACCCTGTCAAAAATATTTTTTGTATGTCAGAAAATGTTGCTAAGGTAAGCAAACGTAGTATTAGCTAAATATGTACTACAATATGGGTTCTCAGACTTATCAAAACTGAAGTAAAGCCTACTTATTAATAATAAATTAAGTACATTTCTATATATCTATATAATTGTTATTATTCTTGAAAGAACCAAAGCGCAAACAGTTCTTTAGCATGATGCATGGTAGTCTCAGTTCATGCAACATCATTTCTCCACTAGCAGGCAATATAATGTATTTCACGCTAAAATTTAAATTGATGCGTATTAGTATCAAGATAACTGTCAGTTTCATAAGCCTTGATAAAATTACACCTGGGAGTTCATACACGGCAAAGAAGGAAAAAAAAGATTTAGGCTCATATAAATGGATTCAAGTATCAGCAGAAATTCAATTTTAGTCAACAAGCATTATAACTTTAAGTTTACGTGAATTTATTCAAGAAATTATATTACTGTATGTGAATCAGTGGCATGATTGAGTCAAGATTGTGATGTAGGTTTTATGAATCCCCAAAGCAACTACATTGTTTATCGCAAATCATCATAATGATGATTAGCAGTTAATGCAATTTAATTGGGTAATCGTTTTACTGTTTTAATTGTTTAAATGGCAATTAAGAAAAGCAGCTTGCAGTCTATTTACTGGATTAATAAAATTATTTGTTTTCGTAAAAGTGCTCAGCTACCAGATTTTTTAACTTGAAGATTCAGTGTGTTCCTGGAAAATATCGAAAGCAATTTATTTTGTTAGACATTGTATAGATAGAGGGTTTGTGTCTCCGCGGAGGCTGTGTGTGTGTGGAGCTTCCTTGTTCTCCTCGTGTGGTCATGAGGGATCCTCCAGCTTCTCCGGTTTCCCCCCAAAGTCCAAAAAAAACATGCTGGGGTTAACTGGAGTAACAAAATTGCCTGTAGTTTTGAATGGTGTGTGTGCTTGTGCCCTGCGATGGGTTGGTGCTCCATCCTGGGTTGTTCCCTGCCTTGTGCCTACAGTAGGTTCAGGGATCGGCTCTGAACCACTCGTGACCCTGAATAGGACAAGCAGTTTCAGAAAACCGTGGGATAGATAGAATGACTTTATTGTCATTTTACATTTCCAGTTTTTCCATGCATCACCTGAAATGGTCTCTATTAAGAAACTATACACTAAATAAATTACATTATGCTGCATAAAAAGTAGAATATGCCTTGCAGACTATGTTGCAGAGAACAGTTACGTAAGTAAATAAATAGGCCTAGAGTTTAGGCATGTGGTACATAAACAGGCATTAATATTAAAATGAAAGCCGTATGTAGTAGTTGTTACAGAACACTTTGACAATATTTAATTTAAAGTGTAAGATGCCAACAGTGGGTTTGTGCTGTTGGATCCATTGTGAATTTCTCCAAAATAATCTCTGAGATGCAGTAAATGCAGGACAGCTGCGTCAGGTCATTCAAGCTGCATCCTGCAGCGGACCAGTCTCAGTGTTCAGAGACGGTATCCTTAAATGCCTGCATAGGTTGTGTGTGTACTTGCAACTTCAAATTACACAGCATGTCCATAATTGTTAAAGCGACAAAGTAAGGCACTGTTTCGGCAAAGCTTTAAAGTAAGAAAATGTGTTTTTTTTTTTGTTATTTTGAACAATTCTTTTGAGTTTTGAGTTTATTAATCTTAGATTAATAAAAGTAATCTGTTAGTGATATGTGCTTGTAACCAGAACAAGTCACAAAAATAAAGTACGTTAAAATACTGAACTTGTTAGCATTAAATTATTACTTTATTTTATTGGTGAAATATGGTTAGAGGAAGGGAAGTAAAAAGTCATATTCTGAGGCCAGTTCTCAGTGTTGCTTAATTGGATTTTATAATGTGCAAATCGTAGTTTCAAGTCTCATTTTCTGAAAGTTGAGCATACAAATATATTCCGAATAACACTCTAAATTATTATTGATTGTCTAATAATAATTCATACAATTGTATATGAAATAACACCTTAGATTTGTAATCCTTTAAATCTAAGAAATTAGCAGTAGAATTCTATAATCGCATATATTTGTAAATTTCGTGAGTTTTACTTATTAAAGTATCAAAAGTCTTAGATGACCGAAGCGGTCAGTGTTATGTAATGTAATACGTATAACTACGATCACACCTGTTGCCGAAAATGCTCTTTTCCATTGTCGTTTTGCCTCTGCAGTATCCCAGGGGGATATTAATTGGCAGGATACTTTAAAGCGTCTTTTATTACATCTCTTCATCATCTGAACGGACAGAGAGTCAGCATTCCTAATCACCCAAATACGTTTTTTGCTAGTAGTCCATTTTTTCTGGTCTATTATTTAAAATAAATAAATAAAAATCATTGTACTTTTCATAGCTGGTATCAGTTTTAAGAATATTAATTTAATTGTTTTATAAATTGTATTCGAATTCCAGATCTCTGTCCGTCACCTGAGGAAAACATTTCTTAATTGTTGTTAATACAGTATCTGTATGAAAAGTGCAGCATCTCGCCACTTGGGGGAGTATTGTCTAAATTATATATCTGTCTCTAATGACAGCATACAATATATTCGTACTAATGGGCTAGAAATGGTACAGCACTCTGTTGCCATGGATACTGCCATGCCACTCCAACCCCAGAAAAATGAAAGGCAGGAGAAAGATAGCAAAAGAAAGAGGCAGTGTTACCTGGGTTTTTGTGGATGTCAGGAGGTGAAGCTTGGCTTGTTCTGAGCTGTCCTGGCCAGGGGAGCCTCTGCCGGCTCACCGTCCTCCTGCCTCCCATCCAAATGGAAAAAAACGACTTTCCAGCGACTCTAAGGAAACATGTGTGCTGCAGGTTTTTCCTGCTTCGGTTCTTCTCATATTCTGCATTAATTTTATGCACAAAAAAACTACACATTCACAATCTTTAGCTACCCCTGTTCTGAAAACCCGGAACTTTACTGTCTGGGGTTAAACTTAGAACATCTGATCTCGTTCTCATTCAAAATTACGCTTAAGACCATCAGTTACGAATGCTCAAGTTGGCCCCATTCAACCATCCTTATAACAATGCAAAGAAGTTTTAATCACTGGGCAATTAATATTCCAGGATAAGAAGTGCATCAGGAATCAATTACCTAATAATCCCCCCCCTCCGAAATTGAAGAGAAGGACGACACATATCTACACTGAAGTGCACCCTCTGTTGGTTGCCATGGTACTGTAGGTTTACCATGTTAGAAAGGTCCGATATCACCGTGGTAATTGAGATCAGATGCTTGCATGACCTGGGCTTTAAGTAACCTGGAAGCATTTATTTCATGAAAAAGATGTTTAGTTAAGTGCAGCAATGCAGCCTAATGAGTCTGGGCCAAGCCCGTGATGAATATGATTGGCGAAAGCTCTGAAGGCTGCTTCCGGACCTCTTCCTTCCTTGGTATTGCATTACAGATTAGCAGACTTCCTGTCCATTCCACGCATTTGCTTTTCAGCTGATAGTTTCGCGAGGGTCATCATGTATTACTTAAGACAATCTTTCCTACACAACTACACGGTGCCTAGAGCTGGAGACGAAGTCTTGTGTAACCCAGGGAATTAGAAGCATCTGAATGACATCGGATTTTGAAGTTGCTTTGAACTGATTCTGGATTATCCTGGGCACGGTTCTTCATTTCACATGTAGGTTTGACCGCGGGTGTCTCCACGGCAACGCCCTGCAGTGATTCGAGCCTGTGTGGCTTTCCTGAAAGCGGGTGGGCAGCAGAAATGCCATATTAACAAAAAAATGACATTAGTATTAAGCTGTACCCGGGAGCAGTTGTCTTTCTTGTCAAAACATACACAGTGAAAGAAAATAAATCACGACGAGGCGACACCTCGCTAGAAAGTTTTATTTAAATCCTTTGTTTTAGCTGCAGTCATCCAGGTGAGTGTCTTTTCACACGCTTAAGGCTGCACTATCTATCTGCTCAATACCGAATTTGTCTTACTGATCACTTTGATTATTCTACACTTCTTTATTGAATAAAATCCCTTATAAAAGTAGTCTATGTACATCATTTGCAATAAATAATCCAACTTTCATGTTAATCATTACATGTCCAGCTGCATAATTTCACATCTACTAGACAGCTTCAAATCAAATTTTTATTTGTCACATGCACAGTCATATTTAGAATAGTTTATAGTGAAATGCTTGGACATAAGTATGATGAGACAAAACATCACACATTAATATTAAGCAATAATAAATGCGGGCCCTACTCTGTGTTTACGTATTCCTTACAGGAGTTACTGTGGTAGCTTAGTTGGTGTAAGTACTCCAGCATGACTACTCAACAGTTTGAGTGTGATTCATCCTATACTTACAGCAAATATTATGCAACTAAATATTCTGGAAAAAATCTGCATAATATTTTTTGTATTAATAATGGTTCTGGCTAAGTAGCATCACTCATCTTAGAGGAATAACTTTCAGACAGGATAGAGTTTGCTGTGGTCACATGCAGTGCTTATTCTGTAAAGCAGAATGCGAAAGAGATATCAAGCAGAGGGGTTAGGGACAGAGTGCAGTCCCCGCAACGCGTACAAAGCACAGTGCTGAGAATGTGCTGTCCATCTTAAAGAATACATCTAAACTAATACAGGATGTGAATCTGTGCAAAAAAATTGGTCTGTAAATATTTTTGTTTTAAACTTTTCTTTTTATTATTTATTTTACATTATTGTTTTTGCGTTTATAATCAAAGAGCTACCAGATCTGCGCAAGGATATGCTGTAATGGAGACCTAGAGATCTGGCTGGATCTGCAGCTAATGAAGAGCTGCTTACAGGTATGTCTGCCATTCCTTCATCCCCACTGTGGACCAGTGGGAAAGATTGGGGGGGTTGGGGGGGGGGGGGGGGTTTAAGGGGGGTGAGGGCAAGGGGGGGGGGGGGGGACTCTGGGGGCCTGCATTCGGCAT
>JAODKE010000125.1:16731084-16746111 GCA_026779605.1 Mormyrus hasselquistii
GGTAGGTGGGGGAGGGTGGGGGGGGGGGGGGGGGGGGGGGGGGGTTTAAGGGGGGTGAGGCCAAGGTGGGGGGGTAGGGACTCTGGCGGCCTTCATTCGTCATGTGTCAGAGAGCAGGCACAGTTCAGTGAAAAAAAACACAGGCCCCGCTCTGCTCCAGCAGACTCTGAGTAATCTCTCCAAATGCAGGCCAATCAGGGAACCTCAGAGCTGCACAGGCTGACCGATGTGTCAGGCGTGCGCCGAGCCAGGAAGGAAATCCGCCATTTCTTCACTGTGCACGCTTCTCCCTGTTGAAGTGGAAGTACTGGGTAGCCGATTAATCGGCGATGGCCTTAATAACAACCTACTCTGAGTATTCTGGAGAAACGTTCTGGAAATAGCATGCAGCTATCTAATATGTTTACACTTTATTAAAGACAGCACGGGTGAGTTTGTCATTAGCATAATATAAATAATTCATGTTAGAATTGATCTTAATGAATAATTTGTCTTGACCGAGGTCATAATCACGTCCGCCGCCGTGCTGGACCCCTCCTGCAGGCTGATAATCCAGTACCGCTTTCTGATCCTCAACGGGGAGAGCTAATCGTGGAATCTGTGGCCTGTCTGCCTCTGTGGACGCCCCCCTAACCGAATGAGTAGTAGAGGTAGACATTAGAGGTAGGTTCTGCATCTTAGAGTCAGCAGGATCATGAGCCGCACGGACTGGTAAGCACTTCTGCTGTCTCTCAGTGAAAAACCCAGAGGCTCAGAAGGAGCGTCTACTCTCAAGCCAAACAGGTTACAAAATACTTACGTCACTGTAGGTTATAATCTGGCTGTATACCCAGCATGTGACAAATAAAACCGTTCAGTCCTTTCAGGAGATCATCTTGATTTAAGGTTGCTGCAGGTAAAGCCGCTTGTCTTCAGGACGAGAAGCCCATGGTTATCTGTCAATCAGCAGCCTTTGTAATTCTTAGTGTTTCAGTGTTTAGTGGCAGTTCAAGGGTTAGTAGACACTGGCTAAATTTTCCTGTTCATTTTTATATCTCTGGACTCCGAGTAACTGAAGCTGAGCAAAGTGCTATGATACTTTGTACCACCATCAACACCATTAAACCGTCATCTGCAGATAACAGAAATATGTGGAAAAAAAAAAGAATAGGTGTTTTCTCGGTACTCAACAATTTCATCCTTGCCACCCCGAGCTCCCCTGCCTTTACGCTCTGTTTTGCTTTCGACAATTGCAGCGTTCTTGGGGTGTAAGTGTAACTCTTCGGGAGACAAGAGACACTAAACACACAAGTCACTTAGGATCAACGCGGGGGTAGGAAATTGCGGCAGACGTATAGCTAAATACATAATTCCTTTCACGCCAGTAATTACAGTGTCCAGACTATTCGAATTGACAGTTTAACCACTTAGATCTCAAAGAAGTCCTATTGGAGGAGGAGGCTCCATGGCAGCCAGTGTCCCGGGAGCGCTGACTGCTGTCCGGGGCGCTTCACCCCCCCCCGAAATGGACACATGTTCTGTGTCCCGGGAGTGCTGACTGCTGTTCGGGGCGCTTGCCCCCCCCCAAATGGGCGCACGTTCCGCAGGGATGATTTCAGGCCGCTCAACAAGTCCCTCTCTTCTCATCCAGCCAGGGGGAAGGAAACAATTTTCCCCCTGGAATTAGTTACTTGATTATATGGTTACCTATTCCTCCACAAAATGTTCCTAAAGAGCAAAAGTGAGATAACACTCTTCTATCTAAAGCCAAGATTTAAAAACATATTTTTCTCCAAACCATCACCATAACACTCACTAAAACCCCATCAACAAATAAGATGAAAGGATAAAACTAAAAAAAATAAGAATTCGATAAGCAATACATTGTATTTATTTTCTATAAAAATCATCCTCCTAGCATGAAGCTCCGTAATGCATAGCAGTCATACGGATCTATAAATATCCATTCATAGTATAATTTACAGGCTTTAAGTGAGACAGCTATAGATACTGTAGCGATGACAGATATGAGAAACTTTACATTGATCTAAGTTTAGTCTAAATAACACTACAAATTAACTGTTAGCATCACATTTTCCTCTGTGGTAGGTCCGAAATCTTGTATTTCGAGAGCATTAACTATCATTCCATCTTATGCACAGATTACATTCTAAATCATTAAGCAGGACTCTAACCCTCACCCTTAACCCCAACCCATAAACCTGAGCCACGTTTTGAAAATTGAATCCAGTTGGGAAGAATTTCCAGTCTAATCTGCATACACAGTAATGTCCTTATCTCACAAACGTCCTGGCAAAATCTTTTTCCTCTGCATGAGAAGTGCGGTCTTGATTGGTGTCTTGATGAGGACGTGCAGTAGCTTATGCACTCCACAGGCGAGGATGTGATGGGCGTTCGGGTGCCAATTCCATGCTGGAGAAGTGATTAAATGCACTCTTGAGTCCGTGGAACCGTCTGAACGTCAACGTGTAGATGAATTGTAATCAGTGCACACAGACAGAATGCCATAATAGCATGCTGTATTGTAGGGGACCCCGTTGCCTGTCAAGTACGTAGGTCCCGCAAACTGGCATATCAACATTAGGCCATTGCTTCAAGCCCCCAAGAGGAGAGAATTGAAAAATAATTTAATCCAGAATAATCTGCATATGAAATGGACAGAACGCTGGTGCAGAGTGGGTCCTGTGCAGACCGATGGTTTGACTTCCAGCGTTGTTCCCCATGGCAAACCTGAGTAATTGCTATAATTTTAAGGCACACCATGTTTCACCTTGAGTTCTAATCACTCTTTCTGTAATTTCTGTAATTTACTTATTCCTGCAAGCTAAGATCCCCTCTCATTCACATCAGAGGGAAAAGCAGAAATGTTCCACAACATATTACACTATTAATTTCAAACAATGATTTCATGAATATAATGCATTGCCGGAGTAATTCTTGTTAGAATTATCACCCTTGAATAACAATTTAGCGCTGATTCGGGACACAGTTACAGATTCCTGGTGTATTATTTATGTATCTATTACCATATAGCCCATGAATGAGTTGTACATAAAATGCATACCAATGTGTCAAATATACTTCTTACTAGCAATTCTCTTCCCAGGTTTATAAGCATGTTTTGCAAATCCAGCTGTATGAGTCAGTATAACTTTGAACATAATGTAGTAAAAAAGATTACCTACATTGTTACAGAATGCTATTAGAAACATAGCAAAACACAGACCTCAGTGCTGGAATTCTGCACAGTAATATGAGCATGATTTAAGAACATTATGCTTAAATATAATTTATATGTAGCCTTGCAAAACTATTGCTTCATCCTGTGTCTCGTTTTGAAAAATAATGAAATAAGGCACGCGCTTAAAGAAAGAACAAAATATTTAATCTAAACCAGACGGTATTGTTGTCTCCAGTACGACCTCAGTCCTGCTTGCGGAGTTTGCACATTCTCCTGATGCTTGTCTGACTTTTCATTGGCCATGCTAGCTTCTTCACACAATACAAAGATCGGTGGTTCGCATGAAACGGCAGCTCGAAATGGCCTTCGGTGCGTGTTTGTGCTAATGCCTTATGATCGGCATGCAACATGCCCATTCACTGTTAGAGGTAGCCACTATATAATACTCTAGTCATTTACCTGAATCTCATGGCCCACTCCTGAGGACACCCGGACTCTGTGACTGGACCCTGGCTTTGCCTATCCCGATCCTGGCCGTACACTATGTAAACTCACTTAATTAGCTTTGATTAAATGTATAATAAATGAGCCACGTGATCTTTGTGTGTGTTTGTGCTTTCGACTGACCTGCGATCCCATCTTTGGTGGACTCTACCTTCTACCTTAGACTTGAATGAACTGCTAAGGCTTGTGAAGACAGGATTTCATGGAAGCATCATTGGTAGATGGTCACACTGAAAGCTATTAAATAATTCTGCAAATGTTCTACCCACCATCACTGCCAGATTTACTAATATTCCCTCAGATTCCACGAAGGCTGTTTATGATCAGTCTTGTAGTCTTTCCACAGATTCCCAATATGATTCAACACAGGAATTTGACTGGGCCATTCAAGGATGCTGTATTTTTTCATTTTTCCAGTGCACCTTTGGCTGTGTCTTTTGGACCATTGTCTTGCTGAAAGGTGAGCGAACGCCAGCTGCGAGACTTTAACAGGTTTGCCTGAATTATTCATCTATTTTCCTGTCACCCTAATAAGCTTTCTGGCCCGTGCTGAGGAGAGGCAGCCCGTAGCATTTCTGCACCAACGCCACGCTTAGCCGCAGCAATGTTGTTGACTGCGTGGTTCTGCCTCAGATCGTGTCACTAACCAAGCACCACGTGCCAATATTCCACGTTGAAATGGCTTATTTTTTAACTAATGGCTCACTTTGCGCCATTCTGTCACACTCACTAATTTTATGAAGTGCTCTGAATATCGTTGGCTGATGGACATTTCCCGACGTCGCACTCATTCCGCTTTTGCGGCTTTCGGAAATTTGTCCCCAGCCCCACGGTGCTATCAATCACCAGCTTCCTCCTCGGCTGACAGCTCAATTTGGAGAGATGGCATTGCGCATGAGACCCCTCTTCCATTTTTTCTGATGACTGAACAGACCGTCCTCAGAGGGATATTCAGAGACGTTAGTACTTTTTGCATTTTCGTCTTGATCTGTGACTCCTACCATACTTTTATCCGATTCCCTGCTTTAAAAACTCAAGTTTTCACAGTTGAGTCACTATCATTACTACATAAAACGCACTGAAACTCGTAGGATATTTCTGTTCTAAGCTCACAAGCACCTCTGTGCACCACATGCAGAAGCTGCGAAATTAATTGCGCTGTCAAGAACATTTTGATTTGCTGCTGCAAACGGACCAAACGGCTACAAAACAAACGTCTGAGTTTTGAATAACTTTTTATACATTTAATTTCAACGTTCAAACAAGATCGTGTAAACGAAGATGCAAACCCCTCTCTAAAGCCATTTCTGCAACCTTTAGCTAAATTAAATTTGAATATTGCAAAATAGTTTATCCATTGGGTCATTTGCGTTATGCTATAGCTTGCAAAGAAACAATGCCAAACCTTCCATATTTAACAACAGAAGACTGGCCAGATGCTGATTGTACTTTTTTCTTGTACGATTTACAACAGCTATCACTTTTCATGCCACAAATCTGTTCCTCAAAATGGTTTGCAATGACACCTTAACTGGTCTTTGAAAACTGTGAGACAAAAACCCTCAATATTCCCCCCCCCCCCAAACACCGGTCAATTAAAATCCTATATTACTTATAAAATTATAACAAATAGCTGTATAAACAATGCATATTATCTATACAAATACACCTCTACTGTTTCACTGATTTCATAGTCAGTGAACGTGTCTTATCCAGGTTTTAATAAGTCTTAAATGTCAGTGAGCGGTAACAATGTCGGAGCAGGTCTCTTTCTGCACTGCAAAATTAAGACACACGCAGAGGACGCCACACTACTCCTCCCTTTCAGGCTAGTTTTTCTCCATCGTCAGTACGTTCTCCATTTTGGCCTACCCCGGCCATTTTGTTTTACCAGTTTTACACATGGTGTCGGTAGCATTAGCATGTCTGGGATATACCTGCGTTAGCAGCGCATCAAGGCATATTTCGCTACGGCCGAGAGGTTCAGATGTGGGGCCGCGTCAGTGGCACAGGAGCCCGTCACTTCCCAGCTACCAGGGCCCAGACAGTGAGCACACCATCAATTACCAAGGGCAGTGATCCTATTCACGGTTGTATATTTTCACCATCGACGGACAAAGAAACATTAGGTTCCCGACGGTTTGGCCTTTGTTGTTTGTTGAATCACGGCAATAAACAGAAAGACATACTGTAATGCGCTTGATAAATGTCAAGTGAATGAAGGCCATCAGCTGAAAGTAATTTGCCGCTCTGCATTCAGGCAGCAGACGTAAGTGTTTCACTCATTCATCTATCAAGAATCAGTATGTCTGGCCAAGATACACAATGCCCCCAAATTGCTGACATATGGACTGAAAACACACTAAAAAAAGTCTTGCCACTGCCATGTTTTTTTTTGTGTATTAGCTTTTGCGTAGGATTTAAATTTGCTTGATGCTTGGACTGGAAGCCAAAACAACATGTGAGCCTATTCATTGTTGAAGAGGTAGCCACCATATACGACTCTGGTCGCTTACCTGGCATCTCATGGTCCACTCCGGAGGACGCCTGGGCTCTGTGACTGGGCCCTGGTTTGCCAGCCCGATCATGGCAGGATGCCACGAAACTTGCTTAATTTGCATTAATTGAAATGTGTAAGGAATGAACCACGTGATCTGAATCCTGACCAAACACATGGGTCACTGGGACTAAGGCCGAGAGTTTGGGTTTCTATTAGTTATGCTTTCACACCGGTCTTAGCCGAAATGGCACGCCGTGTTTGAGGCAATGTGAAACTGGCCAGCAAGTCGGTGTTCCCTCACAAGCTGGTGCCCTAGGCCACCGCCTATGTCCTACAGGATCGACCGGCCCTGCCTCACATGAAGCTAGACTTCTTACTGTAGCTCTTTGAAGAACTTCCCAGGAAAGCAGTATCTGAAGTAGGGTGCCGAAAGGCACAGACAGCATTTTAGGGCAGGTCTTTCTGGTACAGCAGTATTATACCTGTTCTGACTACCTTAATACATTGGTGCTGTTGCGGTAAATTCTCAGTGGCCACTTTATTAGGTACATCTAGCTAGTATCAGGTAGGACTCACTTTGGT
This sequence comes from Mormyrus hasselquistii, assembly GCA_026779605.1. Lineage (NCBI taxonomy): Eukaryota > Metazoa > Chordata > Actinopteri > Osteoglossiformes > Mormyridae > Mormyrus > Mormyrus hasselquistii. The sequence goes on from JAODKE010000125.1 coordinate 16,737,852, forward strand.
CACCAGAACCGCTTCTGAGAAAGACTAGCAGCACATTCAGAGAAGACCTTCTGTGCACTGCTCCATTATTTTTGACTCATGGTCTTCCCGTTAGCTTTAATTAGTTTAATTCTCCTCTGACCTCTCTCATTAAGGAGATGTTTTCAGCCTCTAGAACTGCTTCTGACTGGATGGTTTTCGTAAATCACACCATTCTCTGACCAATCTAGATCCCAGGTAGCTGGCCGTTTCTGAGATGCCGGAACCATCACATATGGTACCAACAACCTCACCGCTATGAAAATCAGCAAGATCAAGCCTCGTAGTTGAAGTAATGCTTTGCTGGACAGTAAGTGAACCACGTGACCTTCTTTAGAAAACTGCTGCTGTCTGTGTGTCTCATGTAGTAGCTATAGTGCTCATTGCTCATTTCCTGATCGATACACCCAGAATCAACCAATACATCTATGCCATAATTACTTGTGTCCTTTTTACTCAAACTGTGTGATAATATTCATTCAACACATGCATGAAATCTACACAGCAAGAGGAACAACATTCAAGTCAGTTGAGTTTCTCAAAGACTAAATCGACATCATAACGCTGCCTTTTAAAAACCACTCAGAAAATATCTCGGCATCTCAGAAAACATACTGAGCTCATCAAACAGTTTTTAAGGGTTATTTCTGACTATTTAAGGCAAAAATATTACAGGATGCTTATAGCGTTTAATAACAGTTGCGAGTCAGTACAGAGACCCACTAACTCTAGGGCAAGAGTTAACAGATTTGTTTAGGGAAAACAGGTCACGTCATAGCAAATATCTGTCAGAAACTCCAGATTGGGACACTTAAAGTCTGCCTGTAAAACACTATGACAGATGAGATCGATGCAGTGTGGTCACAATCAGCTCTCATTTAAGGGAGCTGAGCTTGGAGAGAAAAAAAAATCAAACAAAAAAACCAAAAGCAGAACCCTCTGGAACTGAAATGCTCAAAGCATGGTTGAATAATGTCGCCATTTTTCTCTGTGTACATTAGTAGGTTTGAGGAGATACGGTGCGACGGGTGGAAAACAAGATGAAACAAGCTTGCAAAATCTGCTTTATGCCGTTTTTGGAGCAAAATGTTGGCCAAACATTAATACCTGTAATCATGTGAACGAGACATTCATGCCACAGTTTACATTCAGTGTGGCGCTTTCGTGCATAAACACGCTGTTCATGCCGGCAGTTTGATTAGAAGGAGGACTCAAAATCCCATTAAAAGTCCATTTTCTGTCGGTTTGTTTGAAGACGCGCCACACAAAGGGCCCAACTGGCTGTGGGCGTCGGCTGCCAAAGCCAGTCCTCACACGGGCGGCACGTTCAGCGCCGTGGGCTCAGATTTTCCATATTCCGATTGCTGGTGTCTCTTTTATTCGTTTTGCAAAGATCACATGTCAACAAGATCTCCAGTTCAAAGTAGGTAACAGACAACGTATGACACTGAAAGCCGCTCTGTGGTTGATGACAGGAGGTTGGGGTCCCTTGACAGGTCCTTTGAGGGCGGCTCCTCCTGGACATCTCATCCTAGAAGCTCCTTCGTTTTGGCGGCGAGCTGTTTGTCTATGTCGGCAGTGAAGCTGTCTGTCATTTGCTGCACCTGGGAACAATGAACGAGGTACAGGAAGAGTAATGGAAACACCGGCCCAGCTGGACTTGCTCTTGGGCTGGACGAGGCACTGCAGCGTAAGAAGACAGATTAACACAGAGCATAACGGAGCTCCCAATACAGCTCCGGACTTAAGGTTACTATTTAACGCTACAGCTACTCTCTGGGCCCAGTGTGGCACTGTAGACTTACGTGCTGCTCTATCAAGCGCAGGGTATCTTCTGAAACTCCATCCTTAGATTTCTTCAGTGTGCTGATGGCCCCTGATCGCACCTTCCTCAATGACTCCTTGGCTTTATGGCTGAACTCCTTGGCCAGCTTGCACAGGTTCTCCCTGTGTTCGCGCGTAACCCTGCGGGGGACACACGCCTATGAATGCAGGACCTTCTCGCCCAGGTTTCATGCAGTGCTTTCTGGGAAAACAACTCCAAGTTTATACAGACTGGGGTGTGAGTCCAGGTCTTGGGGACCCACTGTGACCTGCCCGATTACTCTCCCTCAGAGTTCTTAATGAACTCGGCCTAATTAAGTGGTTGATTGGATTCTGACTGCGATCTGACATAGTTTAACTCACCCCCCCCAATTCTTTCTACACCGAGGTTCTGTGGTTTACTTTACTAATTTGGCCACTGGAGTGCAACAGTGTCTTCATTAGGGTACATCCATTTTTAGCCAATTAATAAATTATTTTTTTATTTACAGTATTTATACTACAATTTTAATCAAGATCAAGGGAAAAAACAATCCAGTGAGTTACACACAATTGTTTGAGAGACAGGAATTAAACAAAAATTATAAATAAATAAGTAACAGAAATGCAGATTTACTACCTTCCAAAGGACCTTCCTATGATGTATCTATCTAGACAGTTTACGCAGTGCAGGGTGTCAGGGAGTCTGCAGTGCGTCCCGAGCGGCACACCCTAGGCTGGCTCCCAGGCAGGATGTCAGTCCATCACACGGCACATACAGACACACGCCTCAAGCAATTCAAAGATGCCGATTTGCTAACAGTGTCATCTAAATGTATTAGCAGCTTGACAGGAATATAAAGAACTGCACACAGAGAACATCTTCAAGACCTTCAGTTGAAAAACCCAGCCTGAAGGTATGACATGTCCGCAATTCTGGGCTCTCAGCTGGGTCATTGTTAAGTGCAAATTACCAAAACTGTGGTAAAAGTGAAGGTGCGAGAGAGGTAGCTGGCACTGATCCCACAGCGATGTGTCAGGTTATTACTGAGACTTAGCTTAATTGTTAACCAGGGAAATTCACATGCTTTGGTGTCGTACCGATTTACAAAGCAGGAACGACGACTAAGTACACAGGAGACACCTGAAAGCAATCCAAATGCCAATTGTCAGGGTAGTTTACCGACGCGTTTGTTTTTTTGTGAATGTAATTGTGGCATATACACATATGTAAGCATAAAGCTGTACTTAACTACAGGTCAGCATGATTACTAGCCCACAATAATTGAGTTTAAATCTGTGGGAGGGAACGCCAGTCGTAAATAAGCTGTTAGACAGTGACAGTAGCCTGAGGGATAACAATCTGCAAACGACATCAGCACTGGAGTAGCACACATGTCCAACCAAAACGCTTTTTTTTTTAGTTTTTGTTACAAACGCTGCTACATTACATTTATTAATGTGTTTATGAAAAATAGCTGAAAGTTATGCCCATTCTTTTAATCTTTCAAAGGTACAGCAATTGGTGCAATTCAAACTTAAAAAAATCACAACAATTTAGCTACATGGGCTTGTCTAAGGGAGGTCCTCGTGTTGCGCATCGTCTGCCGATGCGATAGCTCCTCTTAATTGGCATGGCCTTATTTCACTTGCAAACAGAGTCCATGTGCAGCATCTGTTTACCGCAAACAATAACCGTAATTGCATCTTCCGGTCCAATCAGACGTAAATAGAAATGTAAATTTGCGTGCCCGGACTGATTGCCGAGAGAAACGTTTATCCTACTTTGCACTACGAGCACCTACCGGTGTCGCCGAGGAATGAAAATAAACAGAGAAAACAGTGGGTTTAGGGGGCAAACTTACAGCCATCTGAACTGGGGGGGGATTTGTATCGAAAATACCGACGCTGTAAATTACAAGTAGCTAATTATGATTGTCAAAGTCATGCTAACTGCAAAAAAAAGTTTATACCTTCAAATTAAAATGATGAGGTACATTTATAGTGAATTAAATTATATGTAAAACAATAAACAAACAAAGAAAGAAATACACTGACATGACCTTCCATTAGTAAGTGTCAGAATTACAGAATTATATCTTTGAAATGGGTTAGGAATGACCTGGCAGCGTTGTTCATACTGACTCTAGAGTGTCAAATCAAATCACTGTATTTGTTACACCACTTGATACTTGGTAGAGGTCAGGTGAGTGAAATTATTGTGTGCAAAGTCCCAAGCAGCACTAACACATTAGTACAATAAGATTAATAGTACAAATCTATAGCGACATAAGAAGATAATCCATTTTACAATATTACAATAATGTGCATTTCCAAAGAAAATGTTTTTAAATGACAGCAACATTTTAATAATGAGTAATAAAGTTAATTTTCTCATAATTTCTTCTCTGAAATAGATGTGGTATTACTTAAAAATAATAACAGACAAGCAAAGAATGCAATTTGAATCCTTAATGAGGCTAGTGTCTAAGACCTGCAGACCAATAATCTCAAAAACCTTCAAAACCCACACACATAAATACTTATTTCTGGACTACCTCCACTTACTGCCAGTTTTGCACACCATAGATTCTTGTGATTTTGATTGAATGTCTGATTTTTGTAATACATGTTTCTCTCTCTTATCTATTAAACTTGAGCCCCTTTTTATGGGGCAGCTAAGCGTTTCAGTGCCGATTGTACTCAGTATTACTGTGTTTGTGACAAATAAAATTTTGCAACTTGAGACCAGCAATCAGCAAATGATGGCGGGTCATACTGTATGAATGTGCATGGATGTGGTGGGTGTGGCAGGCAGTGGATGGGTGCAGGCCCCGCCCACGGCGGCCTGGGTTGGGGAGCGGGGGGCGCCTGGCGCACTCACATGGGAATAGGCACCCGTATGATGGTTCCGTCCACCTCCGGGTTCAGCCTCAGGCTGCTGTCTCTCAGGGCGCGGGCAGCCGCCACCGTGACCTGGGGGTCGATCAAAGCCGGGGGCGGGGGGGCATCAGTGCTAATGGCTACCAGCTGGAGTGCACTTACCTGCATCGACATAGCCTGCCGACTGCTCACTCCCCTCCCCCCCCACCGCAACCCTCCATGCAGAAGCGGCAGGAAGCGGGTGGGTCACTCTCGGGCTTTGATCTGAGACAGATGGGGGGGACTAGGTACCATCTCCTCACTGATGGGTGTGCATAAAACAGACATATATATATACACACACGCACACACACACACAGGTTTGTAATTACATCTTTGTGGGGACTCACCATTCATTTCTATGGGGAAAACTCTAATCCCAACATGACAACCTTAACCCCCACGCAGCCCCAACCTTAACCCTCAATAACCAAACAAAATATGAGACTTTGGGCATTTTTGGTTTTTTGATTGCATTCACAGATCTTTGTGGGGACCTGAAAAATGGTCCTATAATGTCTAAATAACCGTTTTTTTTATGACATTGCGGGTGACATACGGTCCCCACAGTGTAATATAAACGTAATCCCCCCACACACACAAACACACACACAATTGCATGGGCTTCGCACAACCCTATAACTTTTTTTTTTTTTTTTAAGGAGATTACACAAATGTTTATTTTGTGGGTACAGCCCCACAGTGTCTGATTTCCATGCATGTTGGGGACACACATCCTCACAAAGGCAGCTATCCTGTCATGGCTAATCTGGCTAAAAAGTACAAACACAGAGACACAGAAACAGACCAGAAAAAAGGCCCATGCGGGTGGAAACGCTGCAGCGGCGTGTCAGAGCGTCCCCCCTCCCCCCCGGGGGCAGCGTTTGAGGAACCACAGTGCTGTCAGGGACTATCCCAGCCACTTACTTGCCTTGGAGGTGCAATCAAAATCGCGGCAGAGCTTCCTGGCAAGGAGTTACACGCGAGCTTTTGGCAGGGAAAAAAAAAAAACCCCACTGCAGTGACTCTGGTTCTCTGGCCGAACAGGGAGGGCGAGCCGGGGCAGGAGACGTACGTCAGGAACACCGGAACCCGGCAAGCTGGAACGGGATGCCACGTGGCGGCAGCTACGGCCGAGGTCACAGAGAAACTGCAATTTTAATGTCCAGCTCCTCGTAGTGACAAAAAGCATGGGAACATGACGTGAGAGCCTGGGCACGCCAATAAGCTCATATGAAAATGGGCGAGACAACGTCAACGTTCTATAGAGAAATTAGACAAAGAGAACCACAGACCAAATACTACTTCATGTCTGCGCTCTCTGTCCATGCGTCTGCATTAATTGCCAGATGTGTTTCTCTCACATTAGGACGAGTATGATACGCTCCCCCTGCTTTTTCTCCAAAAGGAATCCATATCAATGTCGTACTGTTCACAGAGCATGCTGGGATACCCTCTGCACTTGTGTAAGCAGCTGGCCCATTCCGGCTAACTTGTTAAAAATGAAGTTCCGCTACGTTTGATTAAACACCGTGGATTCAAAGGCATCGGAGACTCAAACACGTGGGGGGGGATGGGGGCTCTATCACGACCTAGCGAGCGAATACACAAGCGGCGCCCTCCTGGGAACAGAGTGCTGAAATTGATATTCTTTGTAAGATGATGCAACAGCCATTGTGGGATTTATAATTCTGGCTTATAATTTGAACCCTTTCGGGTTATAATTTGAATAAATTGCTAGACATCAGAGTCCAACTATAAATGTGCATAATGGATTAGAATCATTACGTGGCTGTTTGTTTTTACTGGTTTGCAGTCACCCTGAAGCTAGGCTTACAGGCCCGCTGGGTAATTTGGACAGAACAGAGCATTTATTAGCACGTTTGTTTCTAATGCCGTTAACAATAAATGGGACGTCATAAACCAGGAACCAAGGTGTGAGCTAGGTGACCTCACCTGTGTGATGTAATAACTGGACCAGCAGAGATGATAAAAGCAAATCAGCTCATAATTAACAGCTAATTCCCTATAACTGCCAAATGACTAGAATTATGAACATTTACAATGAGCCTTTGCTGAATGCTGATAGCAGAACTCTGATGAAGCATTTTTACGACAATATAAAGCAGCAGGAAATGTTATCAGTGCAGTTCAGGCATTTCTCCCAGTAGTTCCTGGGCAGAAAAGGGCTGCCCAGTGTGGCCCAGTATACGAGTTAACAGATGCTCCATCAGTAGCTATGTCTCTATTGCAAATGACCAAACTGTTTCGCATAAGAGCAGCGAAATATCGGTTTCATTGTAATACGCAGGTAGGTATGGGGAGAGTGTGGTGTAGACGATGCCGGAGTGCCTGAGGTGACCCCCACTCCTGCATTTGATCACCCTCGCCCTGGGGAGGGTATCACTGCTGAAGAACGCCCTGGGGAGGGTATCACTGCTGAAGAACGCCCTGGGGAGGGTATCACTGCTGAAGAACGTGGGGGAGATCCACACAAAGCAAACCAAGACCCGCGACAAGTTCTGTTCCTGCGTTTCATCCTTTTGTTCCCCACATAATTCCATTCTAGTTCTGATAAGACCTGGAAAGCATGCAGCTCTTTTGAAACCTGCGTCGGTTCTACAGACATTTTGAGAACCCATTTTTAGAAACACTTTAATCAAGCTATTTATACGCAGTGTTGTTACAGATGTCTGTTTCCAGTTACCCAAATTTCCGTTAGATAATTCTGGAAAAGTTAAGAGTAACTTCTTGTTAATTGCTGCGATCGACCTTTTAGGTTACAGCTCTTTAATTTGCTTTGATTCTAACGAAACTTCAGCGGACATTTGCATTTAACCCTATGTTTGGCTTCAATCTCAAATACGCAAATTAGCTCGTTATGTTAGCAACTTAAAATAAACACGCTACTAAAACAAACCGAAGATATTGGCCCATGATGATTTCTAAAACTGGAGAAATACATGGGGAACAATTACGAAATGACTTTCGAATTGTAAGTATACTTAAGAAAATCTTTAAAGGTTTGCTTAGATGATTTCAGTGACCTGAAACTGCACATCAAATGACAATTTAATTAACTGACTGCCTCATGCACATAGAAAAAACAGTGTCAGCCAGTTAGGTTAACGTCTAAGTTAACAGCCAGTCAGTCACTGGAATGGGTGACATACCCAAGCTGGAGCTCAGTAATTACCCTGATGGCAGATTCAGCGCGGGCACCGACCGAAAGACTGCTGAAATCACAGGGGGCACAAGGGGGGGCGAGAGGGAGGGTGATAGCTGTGACCAAAGATCACTGGTTAAACACATACCCCCCGGGTATATAAAAAACAGACAGGGCTTTGAAAATAATCCAGGAAAAAATGCATTAATCTCCCCGTGCCTGCAGAGAGCCTGGGTCCAGAGGCGACCCTCATCAATAACAGCTAAGGATGTTGGATGAATGTGTTGTAATGAAATAGATTGATGTGCCACAATTATTATGGACGTTTGGTTTGCTTGATTGTATAATATT
>JAODKE010000125.1:16746211-16774615 GCA_026779605.1 Mormyrus hasselquistii
GGGGAGGGGGGGGAGGGGGGGGGGAGGGGAGGGGGGGGGGGGGGGTGGGGGGGGGTGGGGGGGGGGGGGGGGGGGGGGGGGGGCCCGCACGGGCCGCCCGGTGTGTGGGGGGGGGGGGGGGGGAGGGGAGAGAGGCACCGCCCGGTCACTTCCTCCCCCTGACAGCAGGCTGCAGACTCTTGGCCTTTGTTTCAATAGCTCTTGAAGAACAAAAGGCTCCCAAATAATCAATCAATTTGTCTGTTTTTTTATTTCGTGTTTTTTTTAAGACTCGTGTTTCAGCAGCAGACTCTGGCCTCTTCCCTCGCATGCAAGGAGCTGAGCTCTTGGATTCCTTTACTTTCCATGTCTTGCCATTTTCTGGGACACCTCTTATAGACTTGCAAAGCGATTCCCACAGTTAAGGAAATCAGCCACCCTTTTTGTCTGTAATATTCCAAATAGAACTATCTAGAACCTTCCCATTAGAACAATCAATACTTCTATTTAGACATTTAACTCATTGAGCAGATGTTTTTATACAAAGTGGATGTACATACATTTTTGATAAAGCAGGGTTTGTCATTCCATGGAGCTATTGGGGGTTAAGGGCCGGGTGTGGTGACATCACTCTGCCAACACTGGGATTTGAACTGATGACCTTCTAATCATAGCCACAGTGCCCTAACCCACTGAGCCACATCCCACTTTAATAATTCCAGACCACCTTTATATTTGTGCCATTAAAAGAGACACAAATTACTTTTATTGTGCTGTAGCCATGGTGATTTAAAAGGGCACCATCTTCGAATGCTCAGGGACACCTGATGAGACCCCTATCTTTGGATGCCTTCCCGGCACACAGAACAGAACAAGGATGGATTTATTCCAAAATGAAAAACAGAGTGTTTTTCCCAAAAATGCATGCAACGCTTCTCAGTGAAGCTTCAGGGCGCTGGCTTCAGTGCCAACCAGGCAGTGTGTACCAACACACAGACACACATAACAGTACATGCAGATCAACATTCAACCCATTTTCAATAGAGTGATGCATCTCAAAGCAGTACAATGACCGAGAGGATCGAGGTCCGACAGCATCATACCTCAGGGAACCCTGTCATGTTGACTGTGATAAGCTGGGGAGACTTCATTGAGATCTGTCCCAGCTGCTTGAGTGGGACCTTGCCATTCGATGTGGTCACCACGATATGATCCAGAGCACCTGAGCAGGAAGGGAAAACTGCATGTGACTGGACATCAATAGGAACACAGTCTGAAAGTAGCTTGTGATTGGACATCATTAGGAACAGTCTGAAGGTAGCTTGTGATTGGACGTCACTAGAAACACAGTATGAAAGTAGCTCGTGATTGAATGTCACTAGGAACCGAACAAGATCAAACCCTCTGCCACTATTCAGGCTTAACTTACATTTGCTAAGAACACTTAGGTTCCCTTGGTAAGCATGATTTGAGCTATTATTACACTTACTTGAAATACGAAAATGTAACGGTAATTTATAGATCTTTGCCAATAGACTATGTCCCTTTATCTTCTTCCTTGTATGTCATTGGATACAGAGGCGTTGGAGTGAACAACAAGGTAGCCCATCTTGTGGTCAGTGTGGATCCCAATGCCCCAGTGCAGTGACACTGTGCTATAAAAGTGGCTCTGTCTTTTGGATGAGATCTATAATTGATGCCCTGAATCTCTAAGGTCATAAAAGCTTCCTGGGCATCTTTCGAAAAAAAAAAGGGGTGGTACCCCGATGCCAATGCTAAAGCTGCCCATTGCGGCCCTTTCAAATCTGGCCTCCTAATCATACCCTATATCTAACTGATGAATTCCCTTTTGGTCTGCCACCACCACAGCTACTGTGTGGGGAGCGTACCGGCGCGGACTGGCTGCCATCGCATCATCCAGGTGGGGGTTCCACAGCTATGGTGGATGAAGTGGCTCCCCATTGATGTTGTAAAGTGTTTTTTGGGGTCTTGAAAAGCACTATATAAATGTAACATCCCTCCATCCATCCATCCATCCATCCATCCCTGTCTCTAATGTGGGGTTACAGTAAGCCTGAAGCCAAGCACAAGATACATCAGTTCATGCACAAACGTGGTAGGTGCTATGAGGAAATGAGAGGTGCCCATCTGTCTTTGGCCTGGGGCAAGATGCCAAAATGGCTGCTGGACACAGACATGGGCACAGAGGCAGGGAGATGCAGACTCCACATAGAAAATCCCGCCGATGCTTCGGGGAGAGAATCTCCTCAATCGCCTTTAGACAACATTTCTGCATGAACCTTTCGTAAAAAGTGTGATATTTATAGCCACATTTTACATGATCATTTATGAATCAACCATTACAAGCAATTTAAACACAACACACTCAGGCTATAAGAAGCAGGCAACTAATACAATTTCTTTCGCTCCCTTAACATCTGCTAGCACTTGCGAAGGGCACTACAATGATTCCCCAGCCGCAGAGAGGGGGGAATCAGCATGGAAGTTATTAATGAAAGGGCACGGCCCCGGTCAGGGCGTGACCCAAACTCGCCGATCCTCATACAACACTCCACCGTATCGCCTTGGCGTGAGAGTCACACCAAGGTAAGAGTGAGCTTGGGGCTCAAATTATGTCACGACTTTATAAGGCCTGGGTGTTAAACTTGTGGGAGTGGTTACTCTTCATAAACTTGGCAGATTAAGTAAGACATCACGGGCAAGCGTTGGGGGGGGGGGGTTGGGGGCAGCTGAGTCCAATCTGGTCCTCCTTGTAGTGGCAGATGACTCTGAAGGCATTTTCCCACCGCAGTGTCCTTTATCGGGAACCAGGAGCTTCTGTCTCATTCCCACCACAGGAACTCGGCCGGATTACAGCTCCTCAGAAGCGCCTATTTTAGCTCCTACTCTGGAGTATGTATGTTTTGCTTGACTAAGAACTAGTAGGTGGAGCTCACAAAGATAAACTTTGCTGATTGGCTGACCACAAGCACCAACACTAACTATGCAGAAGTGCGGGTAAAAGAAAGCCGAAGCGGTGGAGCAAAAATTTAATTATTTTTGTATCCCAGTTAAATGAAGTACATTTTTTTTTACGCATCTCCATATTTTGGAAAATTCAAACGATAACCAACACACATCTGTCTAATATTGCCAGTAGCGGCGGCGAAACTTGCTAGCACTCACTAGTGGAATAACATTATATCGATTTTTATTCTGCGGAAAACTTTAATAATTTTGCATGTAATTACGTGTTAAGTTTAACCTACAATATTTTGCATCGCCCATGCTTATTTAGCATAAAGGTCACAGTTCCTGACGTGTGATAGGAAAGCGACACACAGAACTAGGCAGGAACTACAGGAGTTCCCGGTCGACGCGGCCCAGGAACTTAGAACCAGGTTCCGGAATTTTGTTGGGAAAGCATCTCAAACCTGAAAATGAATCCCAGAGGTGGGCCGCCACAGCACCACCTTTCCCATGATTTAGGACACCGCAAAAAAGCACACCCAGACCAGACGAGCAAACCATCACCCTGTCAATAAAATGTTACCCGATTCAGTCTTCCAGTATTTCCTGTCTTTCACGCAGGTTTACCTCTGCATGCTGGACGACGGCTTTCCGGCCAACATCTACCGACAGAGCACACAACACGGCGCCTTCAACGCAGATTCAACCCCCCCGTTTACGAAAAGCTGGAAAGGTTTTGCATTTCTAGCAGTGTTGACATCCTGTGGCGTTTTGTCTTTCTCAATTAAGTGCCAGATCTAATGTGAAATGATCGGTTGGGCATTCCTCAATTGCGTGTATAAATATGTATTTCTTGGATGCGCCATTTTAGATGCATTCGCACATTAGCATAAATCATTGCTGCTGCTGGGAAACGTCCCAATAACCACACTTGAGCACAAAAACAGCAACAGCACTTGAAAAACAAAGGAGCATAAACTGCATCTTATCTTCTTCCTCCTACATGAATAAAACTGCATTAGGCTGCGCCATTACTGGCGTGGAACAGAATGTGGGGAGGCGTTCTCAGCCTCACACCATCTCCAACATGAGGTCCACCACTGGCACCATCAAGCACCCAAAGATCCTCTCACAAGGGGCTTCCCTGTATCTCATGTCAGGCAATCTGTCACGCTGTCATTTTCATATACGGATGCTGCTCACTTTTCGATGGTCAACCTTATATTATTTCGACTGTACGATGGTGCAATAGCGATGCACGTTTAGTAGCCATGCAAACCTTGAGTTATCACCGGTTCCCGGGATACCGATATACCATTTCATACTTCCCACTGATGCCAGGTGATGGCAGTCAGCCTCTGTAGTGATCACCAGCATAAACATCTCGCAAAGTGTTTAACAGAGTATCACGCAGTGTTTTCAGGTATTTAAGCAAATTTTCCCATCATGTCTACTAAATGCACAATATCGTCGTATCATATCCAAATTACGATATTTTCATGTGAACGTGACCCCAGTACCTGTACTGCTACCTACCCGTGACGTGCTGCATTTACATTCTTCAATTTAAACCTGGATAACTCAGTCATCATCTCTGTCGCACAACGAATGCAGGCATTTTAAATGAGCGCCTATCCAAACAGGAAGCCGATTTTGGAAGCCTGGGGAGGAGCAGTGCCGGCTCTCCAAAAGACACAGGCGTGCGGCTACAATCCCACCAGCTGAGCCCCTTAAACCCCGCTGGATGCACTTCCTCATGGTAACACGTGTGCCTTCGTCCAGCTCGTTACAGGATGGGCATCGGCCTTCCCTCCCGCTGCCGTGACACACTTCGGGGCACAGCGAGGTTCAGCTGCCTGCTGCTTACTCGTCACTGAGCTCTGCGTGCAAAGCCTGCAGACTATTTACAACGCAAGAAAATGCTTACATACATGTAAATGTGTGTGCAAATTCGAACAATCTCATGTCAGACAGCTGACCAAACATGGCAACTCTGCCGCGAGCCTCTTCCTTTCCGTTTCGTTCATTTAGCGCCAAATCCCGTTTGTCTGCCCCATCTTCAGCGTCCACGTCCTTCGTCCCTTTTCGCATGACAGTCCAATACTTGACGATAACATTTTTGAGAGAGGACATGTGAGTTTTATTTATTTATTTTATTTTAATTCAATGAAGATGTGTTAAGTATTTTGAGGCTAAATTTTAGTTTTATTTCTATTTTATTTAATGATAAATTTCATATAAAGCCGTTTAATAATAGTGATGTTACGCATTACATTAAATCTGTGTCCTTAAGACTGCATTTTAAAACCTAATGGCATGCTGCAATGACAGCTTTACAGATATTTCCTTCAGGAATCTAGAGTGGACAGAGGTAAGCTAATCTGTGTACGCATGTGTGTACGTGCTAAACTAAGGTGCATTTTCGTCAAAGGACTAAAACTAAAACTAAATCAAAATATGCTGTCAAAATTAACACTGCAGCAGGTTTTCCATCCTACCTGATGAGTTCCAATCTGCCTGAGATCAGGTGTGGCTCATCACAGACCAGGTAGGATGGAAAACCCGCAGGATACCAGCACTCCAGGATCAGGATTGCCTACCCCTGATACAGAAGCTATAATTAAATTCAATTCAATTAAATACAGGCGCTCCTCTACTTACGAATGAGTTACACTCTGAATGGCCGTTTGTAACTTGAAATGTTAGTAAGCCGTTATTCAACATAATTTTAAGGGTATACGCAAGTACTAAGAACTAGGATGCTGGGAGTACGCGCACTACGTTGCTGCGTGGCCGGAAGTCGTACTAGGCGGAATTGGTGCGGAGAAAAAAAAATTGATTTTGCAGACAGGAAACAGGTGCCCAGTGAACACCATTTGGACTTACAGTCCTCTTCGTTCGTATGTCTGAAAGTTCGTAAGTTGAAAGTTCGTAAGTAGAGCAGTGTCTGTAATGAATATGAAATTATGCACATAAAGATAAAAGCCTGTATTTTAAAGTCTAAGCTGCACTATAAAGTTGTATAATGACTGATGTGACTTTCAGGTATAAAACTGGGATATTCCTCTCTACAGTGAATATCCAGCTAACGGGTGCAGTGGGGGGTTGGGGGTAGGTAACCCTGTTCTCAGTTCTGCGGCGACCGGCCGCACCGCTCTGGCACTCACCAGGGGAGGTGCGCAGGCTCAGATTTCGGCTGTACTCCTCCTTGAGGCTGAGCAGGACGGCGGCCATGCCCTCCTTTACCTCCTCCAGGTTGAGGATGTCGTGCACCACTCTGGGGTGTCGCCTCCCCCCCCCGGCCTGCCCCTCCGGTCGGGGGGGGGGGGGGGGGGGGGGGGGCGTAGGACACAGGAGAAACATTACTATTGTGCTTAAAGCTGTTGCTTAAAAGGAAAGCAGAAATGAAAGGGAGGAACCAGCATGCTGGCACATCAGAGACATTACTAAGAAAAGCCTGATAAGACCACAATAAAGCAGCCCAGCACACTTAGGAAGCCCAAGCAAGCTGAACCCTAGATAGACACTCCAGCCCACGACGTGGAAACGTAGAAGCTCGCCGAGTGCATCCACGTGTGCAGGCCGCACCAGGACACACCACGGCCGCCACACTCACCTTTACTCTTTTTGTTGGCATAGTGACGGGCGAGGGGGGCTGCGGGCACCACATCACGCCCACAGCCTCGAGGCACGGCAGAGGGTGGCCTCATGCACTCGGCCAAGGAAGACCTCGCCGCGGGGAGCAGCGAGCGACACAGGGCCGAGCGGAGGAGGCCCAGCTGAATCAGAGCCATCGCCTAGTCTAGGGACACCACCTGCAGACACAAAAATCACAGTATTGTACCCGAGAAGCTCGACTCACCAGACACTCCCAGGTTCATTCAGTTACACACCACTCAAGTCCTAAATATACACTCCACAAAAATTCATTCAGATTCTATTTTTTGGGGCAGTGTGTAGCCCTTCAGGTTAGGGATCAGGGAATATTTGGATGGTTGTTGGTTCGAATCACATGCAATATCATATCACATCATATCACTAGGGACACATTTGCTTTCGGGAATTTTCACAGGGAGAATTAAAGGAGAAAGACTCATGTGAACTAACACAAAACATTGTTATCCATCAATCTTCTGTCCTCTTATCCCAGAGACTTGGGTCCTACACCAGACAGCAGGGGGTGTAAAAGGCAGGAATCCCACGCCTATTGTAGGACACACATTCACTCACTCACTGACACACTACAAGCAATTTAACGGCACCAATTACCCAAACTAGGGGGACATTGCAGTACCAGGAGGAAACAGGCAAAACACGCAAAGCCCACACAGAGCGGAGGTGAGATCTGAACCCCAAATACCGCAGGCCAGCCTTGAGCCGCTGCGTCACCCACCACACTGCCATCTTAATCAGTCACTGGGGGTCCATCTGGCTTTTGAGGGATCATTTTTGTGAGATACAGATGTTTGCCTCTGTTAAGCGCGCACCCAGGACCCAATGCTTCCACAGTCCTGTGACAGGCAGATTCCCCTGCTGACACTTTGTCTCACCCCCCCTCCCTCTGTCCTGCTGAGTTGACCATGACCACGTAAGAAACTTTCCCGGTCCATTTCCTCAGTTCTAGGAGGGAATATAATACGTTTAGTTTGTTTTGGTTTCTTGTGTTTAACAAATGGCTGCAGAACTCACCAGCTCAGGCGCAAAGGCCAAGCAAAAAAAAAAAAAAAAAAAGAAGGGGTGTCACTCCTCTGCATGAAAGCAAACAACAGACGTGACCCCCTAACCCCGTAAATCTCAGCGCGGCAGGATTAATAAAGAAAAGGGGTGAACACGCAACAACTACCATAACCAGTAGATGGCGCTACTGATACCTTACAGAATACAAGCGCCACATGAATGGAAAGGAGGCAGGACCAAATAGCTGATGGCTATTTAGCTGAGCAGCTCTTTTTTTCTGGTCAGTAGCAAAATTCCTAAAAGCTGCTTTTCCAAACGTCACCTTTCACAGTCCATTGGTGTGAACAATCAGGAGAACGTCTGGCAGAAGACGACACCCTCTCTACGGAGCAGACGTTCAAGAAAAGACGTGTGAACAGAAAGATGTGACTGGCATGCAGGTGGACCCCAGGCTTTGCCTTAACATCGATGCGTGCGGTTAAAGCCTAGTCAAAACAACGACTCACAACACGCTCACGTGGTAAAAGGTGCGGAAAGGAATCTGGAGGGCCTGTTTACATTCTGTCGTTTACAACTGTATCAATGCTATCGCTAAAAGCTACAACTGAGCCACCATCGCTCTTCCTACAAACACATCCCCATTGAGATTTCATCGAGATTCACCTGTAGTGACGTCCCAGTCACAAATATAGGGGTTTATTTTCTGAAAGATGAAATGCATTCAGGCTCAGTTGAAACAGAAACGTCGCCGCCGGCCACGGGTCTGGAAAAAGCGCCGCACCTTTACGTCGGAGCTGAAGCAGAAAACAGCCATGCAGGTGTTAAGTGCGATACGATGCCCTCGTCTGGGATGGATGGAGGATGGACAGCTGGTCTACTCGTGATACCATCTCACGAACGATCAGTTTGCGCTCTGGGAGGGAACTGTGCACCATAAAAAAAAAAATCACTCGCGCTGCGTATCACTGCTCTGCATCTGTTATTCAGAATTTGTGGATGCTGCCAAACCATTTTTAGATGTAATATTTTGGACATAATGTCATTTGGCAAACGTTATTTTTAAATGATAATGAAAGCGTAAAAGCAGTGCAGGTACACCATTGTTTTGGTTTTTTACAATTAGTTCAAAACAAATCCCAACATCTTTCTTACTGAAAGTGGTAGTAATGAAATGATGTTATTAAATGCTGTACTGGATCAATTCAACTTCATAACTCATGTAAATCCATTACAGTGACAACCTCATGGTACAAAACATACATATAGCCTTAACGGACACTCTAATCATGTTGTATTTGGATTCTAGATAAAAGGACATTTTAGTTAACACTGCATAGACACAACTAGCTAATTACGTTCAGTTGTATTTTTATATTGTATATTAGATATTATAGTTATTAACAACTAAATAATATAATCGACATAGAACACTAAGATTGGACGGATGGATGACAGAATAACCAGCTAAGAAATAAAGAAAGAAAGGAAGAACCAGCTGAGCTATGAAGCCTGGTTTGACTTACTTACAGATTATGCTTCTTTCTCCATATCTGACAAGCACGTAATCTTATGTGGAAAAAAAAAGAAAGAACGATGGAAATCCTTGAGTCCCCCCATTTTTATGTACTAATAGGCTAATTATCTCTAATTTGTTGATTTTTACAAACTTAGATGGAAGCCATGTGACATTTTCATGGAGATCAGTACCTACAAAGTGACAATCATGCTGCTCTAAAGCGTTTCATACCAGGAACTCTGCAGCAGGATTCAACCACATTACCTTACCACCATATTTACAGGCTGCGATTTGCATTTCATCTTCCGGAAGAGGTATCCAAGCAAGCGCCTTCAAAGTATAAAGTAACAGTAACTAAGCCTCACCTTTTTACACTTTTAATGCCTACCGGAGTAAAAGTAAAATCGCACATATTAAAGCCATTGTTTTTAATGAATTCTAATCAGGAATATTTAATTTTGGGCTTCAAAACCCACTTATTTCTCCAAAGGGTATTTTATGTCATTAGCATTTGCTGTCAATTTATGTACAAGCCTCATCTTTGCATGTCTGGAACCTGCTAGATGAGAAGGGAAAGTGCGACATCAGTTTATGATGTCATCAAAACCTCCATCCATCCATCCATCCATCCGCTAACAATTATCCCGCTGAGGGTCAAGCAGAACCTGGCAGCACAGGGCAAACAAACACACGCGCATGCACAAACAAACGCACGTACACACAAACGCATGCATGCACGCACGCACACACGCATGAAAAATCTTACAGAGACATTAATTAGGTGAAGGTGTGAGGTGATGGTCCTCCCACTGAGTCACCAGACTCCATAGCCAAGCATCTCGCAAAGTGCTGAATGAGATGATCACATGATTAATCAGAAGCCTAAACTAGGGGCGTCAAACTCCGGTCCTGGGGGGCCGGAGCCCTGCACAGTTTTTGGTTCACCCTCATTTAACACACCTGATTCAACTCCTTGTGCTAATTACCACACGGCTCTTGAGCTGAATCATCTGTGGTAGAATAGGAAAGAACTAAGCTACACAGGGCTCCGGCCCCCCAAGACTGGATTTTTACACCCCTGGCCTAAAGCATTTTACCACTCTCCTGGTGCAAACCCAACACTTTTTCAAATTAATTCACTCAAATTGCACTGAGATTACAGTGTCAAGTCTAATCTGCCTTGCAATTAGAAAGATTCACTTCAGTGCAAATGCATAAAATCAAATTGCCAATGATCCTGGCTGATTTTGATTTAAAATAAACTTTTGTTAAACATTTACCTATATGGGAGAAACGGGCTCATGCTGTACTGAGACACAGCCTAGAACTTGTGGACTGAGACAGTAAACTAGTCAGGAGAAACAGGAGGGTCAAAAGTGCCCCATTTATAACCCAACATACCACCATCCTCCTGCATTATGATCTTCACCATTTCCTAAAAATAAATACCATTAATAAATATATATATTTTTTTTACTTTGAGTTTTACCTTAAAAAGTGAAATTCTGAAATATTTAAGGCTACTACTACATAAATGGAAGGGCCCCAGTCCACAGAAAGATTTCTTTCATTTGTTCTTAAGGCCTGAGTATTGAGATCTGAAAAGCACATTTTCAGATGCGAGTAGGTCTTTTTCCATGGAAAAATAAAGATCATATCTAAATTATTTTTTCATATTTCTCTTTCATTATTTGCAGCCATGATGAAAAAGTGGTTGATTAAATTTCACCCTAATCATGCAGCAAGGACAACCCATTGCAAAACTGAACATTTTACATTAGTTGCCCGCCTGAACCTTGGGGCACCCTGGGGTGACTGTGTTCGGAAAGGTGCCATATAAAAATAAATTGAATTGAGCAGAAAGTTCGTCTCGATCTATTTTGCTCACCTGAAGGTTGAAACATTACATTTGGAAACCTGAAAAAGTTTTGCCCCGAGGCACTGATGGGGAAATGTGAATCAGTCAGCAGAAATTCTCAGGATCACGTGGAAACCACGGTCCAGCTGAAAGACTAATTTGATTCATTTGGATGTCAGTCAAAAAGTCAAGATTCGCGCAGCTGTCCCAATATCCCGGCTAATTAGAACTCCAACAGAGATCAATACAGTGCATCACATGTGACGGACAGGCGAGGCCTCGCGGGGGGAGCAAGAAGTCAAAATGTCCACAGAACTCCCAGAGGTGACAAGGAGCCTGGTATAGCCATTCTATTGCTGTAAAGATGTAAAGAGAGAGATATCTGGCAAGAAATGTTTAGCTTTTATTTTCAAGTGTTGATAAAATGTTCAAATTTCAAAGGCTCCACTAACAAGCATCTTGTCCTGTGCAGTAAATCAAAGGCTAGAGCTTTTAAGGTGGAATATCTTAATACCAAGACTGGAGAACTTGAATCAACGTAATGTGTTCAGAAAGCAGCAGAAGAATGAAAAGGTCATGTTTAAAGCATCCAAAATGCCCCAGCAGAGTGCCCACAATAATCTCTTCTCTAGGATTGGTTTACCTAGTTAATGAGTGAGGTCAAAGAACAACAGCCAGACTCATTAAAAGGTAACACGGTGACTATAAGTGTAAACGTATCAGATCGGTACAAGAGTGGTGTGCAGACAGGGATCGCTGAACGCTCAACTCATCAACATTCGCAATGGTATCAGTGGATAATAACTGAATACCCCCCCCCCCCATCACTGGAGCTGTCAGCCAGTCCATTAATTATCTTATAGAAAATAACCTCCTTGCTCTTTAACAGTATAAGAATTCACCAGTTTCAATAGAGGGATGAGCTGCGTCAGGAGAACGCCAGTTCTGCTCGGAAATTAAAGTCTCACCGAGAGCAGGACAGTAACGGGGAGCCTCAATGGGCTCTAATTTCAGTATGTCTGACCCATGACATAACAGCAGTCCACCTCTTTCAGAAACACCTTTTCAAGTCACCAAGAAGAGTGTAGTATTTATATGATGGACGTGCAAGGGTATAAAAGAACTGAAAAGGATCCAGAAACAAAGCAGACTACTTTGAGGACTTTGCTGTGGAAGCAACGTGGAAAGTCTTAGCAATCACATGCTAAACAAGCTTTTGTAATAGTACTGAAGGAACAATTCAAAGACAAGCAACAAAGGCTAGACTTCAACATCCTTATCAGGATCAGACACCACATCAACTTCACCTCTGCCAAGGAAAAGACCATGGCTGTTCAGTGTTTTTCAAGCCAAAGAGTTTTAGGTCACATTTCAGTCATAAATTCCACACAGGACACGGGCTCTTCATTATTTCCAACAATTTGCAAGAACATGTCTTACCATGCTAGTGATTCTGTCGAACAAATGAAAGTAAGGCATCATTCACAGTTAAAGAGGATGCCCTGCTTTAGAATAATGGAATAAAAACTCCTAGGTCACAGTTCTGTAAGATGACTGGTTAGTCGCGTCTTTAAAACAGGGAAAGCGTAAGGATGAAGTGGATTTACAGCATCTTAAGAAGCTTTCAAGATGATTTAATAGATGTTCTGATCAACTAGTTATAGGAGAATATAGGAGAAACTAGGCTTGGGTGGTACGCATTCTTTCATATTGTCATACATTCTAGACATTTCACGCCGGTATATGACAGTATACAAAAAACGTAAATCATGTAGGCTACTTTAAACTCTGGAATCAGAGATAACATAAACAGGCTTATCACTGTGGTAGCTAAGTGTAGGGCTGGGCGATAAAACGATAACTGTAATTATAGTGATATAAATTTGCTTGAATATAGATGTGACAAAGGCTTGATAGAAGTTCGATATGATTCACCGCCCAAAGTGTTGCCAGCAACACAATAAAATTAGGTCACTTTCTCTGTCACTGCTCGTCAGGATCGGCAGTGGAGCACGACGACACAGCTGTGAAAACAGGGGATTTATTGAACAAATAAGAGAATGCAATAGGGCAGGTAGGCAGACAACAGACAAAACCGCCAAACAACAGGGCAACTCACTGGGAGAGCAGGTAAGCTCAAAGCAACCCGTTCAATAAGGATAATGCAGTGAAATCCACAGTAAAATTCAGTCCATGAGAAACCCCAGCAGTGATAATCCACAGAGGATTAATAAGTGATAGGAAGAATGCCAGCGGTGGTGTTTATTTTCAGCAATGGTTAAAATAACCTGTTTGTCTTCTACCTAAAGACTTGTGAAATGTGAAATGCTATTTGGGAGTAATGGCCAAAACCACGCTTCATGAACCATCTGCAATACTTTTTGAGCTCTATGGTGCTTTTGGTTTCCTTTCCCACATGCTTTGAGTCCTTTTTCAACAGAGAGCTCCAAAGAGTTGGGTCAAAAAATAGAGCAAATTGTTCTGGAAGCATCATTTCTACTATTACTGCTGTTTGGCAAGTATTTGTTACATTCTGATGTTTATAACTAACAGTTCATAACTATGACTAACCATCTGGGGTGAGTTTCTTCAATTTTAACTCAGGAATAAAAATCAGCCTTTAAGCTGGAAAGGAAAAAAATTGACATTCATCGTGATAATCATTGATATCGGCTGATATGGAACATTTTATCGCGATAACATTTTTGGCCATATTGCCCAGCTCTAGTTGAAGTTGAAGTTGAGACAACTACTTGTTCAGGAAGTAAAAGGATCACCCTTCATTTATTGACACCACTGTCACTGGCAAATCTGTGTTCACATGCACACTAGGTTTCACGTATGCGGTGCATTTTTTATTTTTATTTTTTTACTTAAGCGAGGCTGCAATCGCCACTAATGCTGTCCACTACGATACATCACGTCAATACAAAGACATCAGTGCCTTAACAAAGGGAGGAAAATACACCCTAAGTCTAGACTAAATATAAACCACATCAGACAAACTTGAGCAGTCAGCTGACAGCAGACACAACAAGCAAGACCCAGGAGATATTAAAGAGCCTAAACCTCAAAATCAAAATCAGTAAAAGGATTAATTTGAATTGTTAAGCTTTTTCTTCAATGTCTAATTCAAAAATCCAATTCTCAATTATCTAAATCCTAATTTACATGACTCTGATCAGTAGTTAAGGGGTGACTTGGACCACATTTGAACCCATTCAGTATTTGTCGGGGCATATCTCCCAAAAGTTTCACTGGAGATAGAGAGGTCAAAATGGCCACATTTTTTCAATTAATTTCCAATGAACTGACCCTTGACTTAAAAAAAAAATATTACACAGATACTTCTACCTAGTTTGGAGGACAGAGAAATGACCTAATTTCTCCGTAGGTGACATTAAAACAAATTGCACTTCAAGTGGGTGGCTACATGACTGAGACAGCAGTATACAGCATAGGTGCTAAGAGACAGGGCTCCTGACCTAAAGGTTATAGGTTCAAGTCCCAGGAGCACCCTGTTTCTGGATCAATATACGCAAAGTAAACGTACTTGAGTGGGAATAAAGCTGCTGTAATTAGAAAAGCATGAGTGAGCTGACTGCAGCTGAACTTAATCCATACCGAACCATTTCAGCATTTACATGACACTGCTTCAGGCTTCTTGCTGCAACACAAATAATACACAGATGAATGAGCAGGACCCATTATGCAAGCAGCTATGACCGAGGTATTATTATTATTATTATATAATATTATAATAGCAAGAACAGTGATGTTTTAATTATTACAATGCACAAAAATCAGTACACTATATTAGCTTTTCAAATCTATATGATGAATAGAATGCAGGATATTCAATCTTCAAACATTCAGCACTCAGGTACCATCAGAGAGACCCATTTAACCTCCTAACAAAATAAAAGACCAAAGACATAGAACGGTGATATATATGATGATGATGAGTTATATAGTAAATTAATATGAATTTATATATTTTTTTTATATACATTTTTTTTTGGTTTTCAAGTTCCAGTCCTGGAGAGTCATATGTATGATTGTATTGAAGTGATGGTTTGCCACATGTTTTCTGAATGGCACTTAAAAACACAGAACTGCAGAACCATTTCCCCACTTACAAATGTTATAAATATGTTAAAATGTTATTTATTCAGAGGAGCATTTATTCTTGAGAAGCAAGTTCCCTTGTCCTATGACATTTAATCAGCATAGTGCTAACACATTGTACTTTCACCTTCACTCCCTAACTGCAAGTGAAATTATTTTTCATTGTTTAACAAAAGCATTTTGCTTTGTGATTTAATAATATAACATAAATTTGACATCTCATACTCTTGCGACTCGTACTAACATTACATCTGTTCAGTAGACAATCTGTAACGAAACTTTCTGGGATCTGTACAGAATTTTTTTAATTAAAAATAACCACCCAGAGGGAGCATGGCACGAATTTCCCTAAGTTAGCAAATTGTTAGTAATCAAAACCAATTTTCTTTTATTAAAAAGTGACTCAGACTTACAAAGGAAGGGAAAGTTTATTTCCCTAGATTTTGTAACATTCAGCTACATAGATACTTATCCGTTACCCCACCGGCATATAAGATAAGATAATTATGGGCTATTGATCCCAGGGGGAAATTCTTGTATTAAATACGAGGTAATGTTTATTAAGTTCTGGAAACGTAACCACAAATTTATTAGTTGTTTAGACAATAATTTTGCTTCTCGAAGCCTCAGACCCTGCTTGACTTCCCAGTTTCCCATAATGCCATGCGTAACATTGTAGCGGAAGTCAAAACACTTTCACGCGGTATAGATCCTGTAGGAGGACGTCCTCGGAAACAACCTTTACATTTTATTTTTTTTTTACATTTCAGATACCCAATCAGTTTCTCGTTTCCCATCGCACGATTATATAATAAATATGTAGCACATCTAGTATGACGGTCATTCCACAACATTCATAGAGTGCCATATAGCACCACGATTACTTCTGAGAAATATCTCAAGGGGTAACGGAATCTTTAACTAAAGAATATTAAATTGCTACTTACACTGAGTGAAAGATGCTATGCACGCAAGAGATAGTCGATGTACAAGTAAGGTAAACTGCCGCGTGCAGTTGGATAAATTTCAGATTAAATGTCGATGTCACCTCTTCGTTGTTAAAAGGCTATCTCTATAAATGCAAAATATGTTCATTTATATCTCAACACACATATCTCATAGGGAGTTACTTAGAACTATACAACTCCAGACGTTTCGTGAACAGCGCGAGTCTCTCAAATCTTATACGTTTTACGTCATCACACCGCGACGAAAACATCGCCCAATGTTGGCCAATCAACGATCAGTTTCTATGACTAAACAGAGTGGCTAGTAAAATACCTCATTAGTGCGCGCCGGTGTTCATATTTTGTAGTTTGCGGAGATCTACTAGCTGCCTAGCTAGGTAGCTCTAATTGATGATATATAGTCGTCAAACGTCAAATATTTCTCAATGTCGTTTTTGTGAAGTGATACTAAACGGTGTACAAAAACGCGGTGAAAAGGCTGTCATCAAAGAGCGACTCTAAAGAAGACGGAAAACCTCACACGCCACTAACTGGATAGTTAGATCCGCTAGGTAGCTATTTTCGTCTTAAACGTCAGTATCTTGTTGTAAGCTTGAAATGGATCAAATCGGACCACGTCGTCTTAATAAAAGACTTTTTATCAGCAACAAGCAACCAAGTTAACTGTTTTTTAAAAATTGAATTTAGCTGCCAAGCTAGTTTGTTTGGTTATCATAATCCAATGAACTTTATAATTCCTGAATATGTTAGAGTGGAGACAATAGAATGAAACTATCAAATTCGTGCAATTATTCGTGCGTTTTTTTACTTAACAGAATTCTTTCTAGTATAAAGTCTGATTTGGGTTTTGTGATTTCCTGTGTCTTGGTTATTTTATTTTATTATGCGGTATATTTGTTACTGATATTATACAAAAATTAAATCAGTTTGGTAAAAATACATTTTGAAAATGAATAAACATTTCGAATACATGTTACAATTTAGACTGCATTAAAATCCGTGATTAAAACTAAATAGCTGATAACTTGTAAGGTTAAAAGTTAAGTGGCCATCTTGTCAGTTTAATGATCTGCGCATCGTAACTACAAGAGGGTAGTAATTTATTTATTTTGAATGGACATGTTGAACCTATGCTAGGGAGTTTTGACTGCAATTGTCTGGTTCACTGACCTGTTGTTACGGTGTCCGAGTTAAACATAGCTTTTGATGTTATTTTTTTCTGTTTTATATATATTTTTAAGAGTCTAGAGGAAACTAAAGGTATAACAGCTTAAGTCCAGTGTTCTGCCAACATTAACCATGCCGTTAGTCAGTCAGAGGTGGTCCACTCATTCATTATAGGCCGGGGGGCTTGATCTTTTCATTATTCATGTGGTTTATTGCTATGTTTGCAGTTACGGTACACAAATTAGTGTTTGGTTCTGTCTCAGTGCAGAAGCCCATGCAGTCGACAGCGGAGACGCTGGAGAATGCCTCCATACTGTCGGAGAGCTCGTCACAAGAGGGACATCGCCTGTGGATCGGCAACATCGACCCTAAAATCACAGAGTGAGGCCAGAATTCCATCCCCCTTCTTCCGTGCTACTTGTTGTCATGACGCACTGCCAGGATGATTGATTAGCTGTGTCCTTTTTGGATTTGGGAATGTGGCCGAAGAGGCTGATAGAAAGGCAGTTAGACAAACCACTGCTCTCCATTCTCTATTTACCTGGCATGTTTATCATGTTAGCCTGTAATTGTCATCACTGGGAAACTTTGAATTCTTTCTTTTTGTTAACTCCTGGGAGTAGTAAGTCTTGCTTGGGCCAGTACTACGCAGACATTTCTTTTACCCAGCTCCTCTGTTTCCTTATCGGCGACAATAAACACAACAGCTAAGCCCACAGGCTGCTGATTGGTAGGATTAATTGGTCCACACGGAGGGAGTGTTTGTTGTAGTCTGCCCACTGCGGTTCTCACTGAAGGCAACCCGCAGCTGTGCAGCCTGTGGTTCACAAGGTTATTATTCATCTGCATGTGCATTTAGTACCAAGCTACAATGTTTTGGGGGCTAAAAAAAAGACAGTAATTGAAGGCAGTGCTGAAATCTGAAGTACAATGTTTGCCTAATTTCTGTATTGAAGCTTGTTTTGATTCTTGATTTGAAAAATGGATGGCGATGGAGGAAAGGGGAGAAAAAAAAAACGGGTCTTTCAGTGATTGATAAAAGACATTTTATGGAGTGTATTATAACAGGAGAAGCTGTGCAGATCACTAGTTAGGCCACTTTTTGAAAACTGCAATAATTAATTGCCACCCCGCCCCCCACCAGATGTACAAGGGCCTCGTCATGTGAAGCCTGCTTATGCTCGTTGGAGGGTTTCATGTATGTTGTGGGGGCGCTGCATTTTTAGATATGAGCCTGGTGTTTTCACGCTGGGGAGGGGCATGGGGGGAGCCTGGGCAGGCTGTGTTCTCGCCCTGCTTTACAGCCTCGGATACTTAGCTTTGCCACTTAGCCCTGCTTCTCCTCCAAAGACTTGGCCCTGTCATTCTTCAGGGCTTCGGGGTGCCTGCATCTCCTTGAAGTTCGAGTGTCGCGTTGCTCTCAGTATCACTGATTCTTCCACTGTTATTCAAACCTGTGCCACCTGGCACCAGTTTTCTCTGGTGAAAGACTCAACTCAGCTTGATAACGGAGATAAAATTCATAATACTGAATATTTGCAGGTTGTAGCCTCTGTTTTTGTATTTTGTGTAGATGCTATTCGAGTTTTGTTTGCTTTATAATATCCCATTTATGTCTGTTAATCCTGAGGCTTAACAATTGTTTGTTGTATTTATATAACCATTGTTTTTTATTATTCATGTACATTTTGCAGGCCTGAAAAATCTTATGAAGGCTAGAGCATGTGGGTTTTCCTTTGTAAGGTTTTACTGAGGGAAGTACTTTGTGTCCCCTGGAGTCAGATAGTTCAGGTCCAGAAAGTAAAATTCCAGACCAAAATTTTTTTCAGGTCATGTTGACACGATACCAAAATTTCAAACTTCGATATGACAACAAGAGAATTATTGAAATTCGATACCATTTTCGTTACTCAACACAGTATGTAAGGTCACGCAGTAAAAACTTTTCAGTTACTTTTGTAAACTCGTGTTACTATATTTTAATATATATATATATTTTACTATATTTATATTTTGTCAAAGCAAACTAATATACAGTAAAGTAGTAGTCATTGTAATCAAGCCGTAATCACATTCAGAGATATTAACGAGGAATAAATTAAACGCTTTTAAAAATTTAGATGTTACTTAATATTATGATTATATTATTACGATGTATAATAGAACATATATACATTGCATGCTTTCTTTATGTTGTGTCTCAAAGCACAAACATTTCTAATAATTGCACAACTCTAAAAATTTGTATCCAAATGATCAACACTAGTCAACATGAGATGGTATGGAGCCGGCCAAGACCTACAGGGAAAAATAACTGCCAGCCGTTGTCTTAACGCAGAAATGTTTAACCGATTACAAAAATGTTTTAACTCTTACAAAAAAAATGTGTGCCACATCTCTACTTCAACCACAACAGGCCCATTCGTATAAATATTTACACAATTATTTTGTGAAGCCCTTTGTATTGTCGTGTGTTGGTCCTTTAAATGTTTAGCTAAATTCATGGTTTTTGCCCTCTTGACTGTATAGTGCCGTGGTACAGCTTGCATACAGGCTTGCACGTGTCTTGTGGTTTACCGTCTGCTTTTGCCGCAAAGCCTGTCACTTAGGCTACACTCTTTATTGATTAAGCTCAGTGGTGAAAGTTTTGGCGCACCTATCGTGAGACCCCGCGTGTGAGGCGGCGCTCGGGGCTGGGCGTGCGCTCTGGGAGCCTGCCAGCCTCCGCGGTCAGAGCGAACCGGAAGTGCATGCTATAGATTCGATACCATGCAAGATAAGTGCGGAAACCATTTTATACATGATAGAATCGACACTTCCAGTACTTTCAATACTTTGACAGCTCTAGTTTCAACCAAACAGCTACGTACTTTGTGCCTCTTTGTACTCACCTAGCTGGCTGAAACAAAATCTTGGTGTGGATTGTTGCTTTCTGGACTGAACTGTGCACCTCTGGTGTCCCCAGTAAGTTACCAATGTACTCGGGGGGGGGGGGGGTCACTGCCACATGGTGCAGCAGGGGGAGGTTGAGCAAGGTTATGTTATCTACACTGTTGGCAGTTCCCCTCCTTGGCTCGGAGCTCTGTTGTGGAGGTTTGCGCCTCGGCGTTCCTCCAGCTTTATTTATATTTTCGTCTGAATTAATGACCCCCTTGAGAATCCCGCTGGGGTCTGTTTTAAAGCCACAAACGGTATCCATTCCAGGGTGCTATCAATTCCTCAATCTGCAGCGTTACAGGAAAGGTCCCTCCCCCTTCCATTGCAGCCTGGAGGGGTGGAGCCTGGGAAAGTGAAGAACGCTCCACGCAGTGAGCTCCCGGGAGCGGAGGGGAAGACGCGCTCCCAGCGCCACACTTCTCCCATTCATACCTTTCCAGGATTAAAAATAACCGCGGCCAAAACAATGAAACTATCATAACAATTTTGGTACGAGTTGCACAAGGCTATTCTCGGGCAAAGCTAAATTGTCCCGGAGAAAAAACAAGTTCACTGACTTATTTACGGAGTTATTTGGAATAGTGAGCCTTTTGATGGGATTCCGTTGGCTGAGGAATAGCAGTATGTTTATGGTTGGTGTTTGTGTGCTCATGTATCGGTTCATTGTTCATTTCAAGTCAAGTGAGTTTTACCGGCATCATCTATGTGCAGGTAGACGGTAGGACTGGGAAACACCCTTTTAAGATTTTTTTTTTAGCGTAATATCATTCAAAGAAATTCAAATATTAGGCCTAATTAAACAATTATGTTGTCGGCTTAGATCTCCACTGCAGCCTCCCCCCCCCGTGTGCAGCGTACTGACAAGGGTGGCACATTCTAACCTTAGCCTGCTACTTTCTTAAGTGAGGACACAATATTTGTTAACATTTTTATTTATGCAGATGCTGTTTGCACCTAGGGGTCAGTAGCCAACAGTGCTGTTCCGCATAACATTCCGTAGCTAATGTCATTAAATTTTTTTTGTCATTAAGTCTTTTTTTTTTTATTGCACCCCCCTGAAAATCGAAAAATCCCCCCATATGCTGCACATTGGAGGGGAATTTTCTCCCATTGTGAGGAATGTATTCCAAGCCCTGTAGCTGGTGCTGACGCTAATTAGCATGTGTGCCTTCGACTAGCTAGCACTTGCTAGAACAAGGATGCATTTTGCGTTTAATGCGCCCTACCTTTTGTATTTGTATCGCATAGGACGGGACATCCAGTGGCAACAACAAAACATCATCTGAATTGTGGCGTGAAATTAAAATATCAGATAATTCACATTAGACATGTAACATATGCTTAATATGAATAAAACACCTTAAAACTTAAACGCCATCATTTATCAAATGCTACCTTCGCTTTAGTCTGTGTCTGTCTACACTTGGGCTGCATCTAGTTTTTCATACTGTCCAGACATTATACCACTGTGTATGACGCTGACTAAAAGAGTCACATTCAGAAAGCAACACTATCCCGGTATTCTGAAATCTTGGCAGTAATATTCACCAAGTAGGGCGTTCCCTCGCGATTAAAAAAGAAAATGTCAAAGTAGTTTCCAGACTGCGCATTTCAGATTTTTAGGAGTTCCTGCAGTGTTTCCCCTACCATGTCCCCCCCGCAGGTCAAGTTTATTTCATTTAATCTTATTTTCTATATAGCACCAGATCACAACATAAGTCATTTAAGGTTACCTTTCCTATAGAACAGGTCTACACATTGACATTTTATTAAAGAAACTACATAGCCTTTTGTTCATTCATTCATTCATTTTCCAATTTGGTTCATTTCATTATATCCTATTGGGTTGCGGGGGGGTCTGGAACCTATCCCGGAAGCAATGGGCACAAGGCAGGGAACAACCCTGGACAGGGGGCCAGACCATAGCAGGGCACACTCACACACTGTTAGCGTTCACTCACACATACACACCTACGGGCAATTCATTATTAACTCCAATTAGCCTCAGCATGTCTTTGGACTGTGGGGGGGAAACCCAGGCAGTGCTAACCACTGCACCACCATGTCACCCCCATAGCCTTATGTTATTTATCTTATTTACACAGCAGCTTGTCATTTTTGTCACTACACGGTCTCACATATACAATTCTACTATGCTCTCTTTATCGCTCTTGACAGTGTTTCGGCCCGATGCGCGTGCACAGACACGTGCGCGCACTCACAGGTGAGCTCACTCTCACCAGCGGACAGAGCTCGCGCGTCGGAAAATATGTCGCGTCAACCACCTGAAGATCAGACAAAAATATCTGCATTTTTTGACTGCTGTCATTAAAAGAAGCACGTGAACACCATAAATCATGTCGGTGTCCAAAGCTGTGAACCTCGAGGAAACTGTCCTGTATCTTTGCATTCTTCTTGGGATTTATACCTATATTACTAGTTATATTACTAGTTTCTTGTTAGCTAGTTTCAGCCATTCTGGTCAGCTGAATAAATTCATGGAAATCTGCCCCTAGTGACCGATACCTTATTCTGTGTTAAGCAACCAAGGGCATTAGGCAAAAGAAAAATCAGTAAATGCATGTTAAGATGAGTAGTCGCCTTCACAAATCTGATGTGAATATAGGAATTTTATCCTCCTATTATGTCAATATTTTAAAATTGAGATGCACCAATTGTAACAGCCAACTATCGGTATCGGTCGAAACAGCAACAGTCAGCCATCAGCCAATGGTTAGAAATGAGCCAATATTTACAGCCAGTAATTCCCCATACAATGGTCGTCTATACTGCTTTGTACCCCTGCATGCTGCATAGAAAAATGTCAACTATGTGGAATTATATTAATGATAACAATCCAGTGTTAGAAATGCCTTTTGCAGACATCGCTCCGCTAAAGTTGCATGTGGAGGATCTATTAATAAGCCCAACAAATTATATTGGTCACCTTAAGCTGATACAACTGAGAGTGTGAGGAGTTTTAGAAAAAACGGATTCATTTCTACAGTAGAAAGAAGGCTGCAGTACTGGTGAATAACGCTAGTCCACCAGTAAGGCAAGTATCAGAGAGCAAAAGAGAACTCAGTCTGGAAAAATGCGCTTATCACACTTATTAATCAGTGTAAATTTCATAAATGTATAAGATGTGGACAGCTGTAAAATATTAGTGCTCTTAAACTGGTGTTACCTGCCAGAGTTCATGTTTTCTTACCAAAAATGTAAAAATATCTTTAAAAAAAAAAATGTATACTTTTTCATATTTTTGCAGTATAATTTATTTTTTAATTTGTTTACATGGAATGTCCCTTTAAACATATTTAAACAGACAGAACCTCTCAGACGGATGGCGTCGGCTTTTGAAAAAAATCGGCTATTGGTATTGGCCTGAAATGTCCATATCGGAGTTGTGTTGCAGGCGAAGTGAAGCGACGGGAGATTGTCCTGGATAAATCACCATGGGGAATGTCACATTTTAAGCAGCTTACTTTAAAAATGATTATGCAAATGCACATTGCATTAGCCAATATGTGTTTTGTTTTGCTAATTGTTTTTTTGTGATATTGTATTGAAGTTGTATGAAAATGACTAGGGCTCATTGATTTCTTTCATTTTAAATAATTTGGAAAAAAATAGTAATAGGGACATTTGTGGTTCAGCGTTCTTAAGGGACCAGGAATTTTTGTTCAAAATTGTCTTTACATGAGTATTAAACACTTTCTGTAACCTTATCTAGGGTAAAGATAGGAATCGGTACCTAACAAGCAATATACAACTGTCACATCAATGGAAAACTTTGAATGCTTTCTTTTTGTTGACTTTTGGGAGACAGTCTTGATTTTTGATTTTTTTTTTAAAAAATATAAAATTCACAGTAGAGGGTCTCCATCACATGCCAGCAATCTTACCATGTAGGTTAGCCGTGATTATGTGTATTCAACTATTCATTAAAATGAGACGTGTGCAGTATTAATATTGGCTGATCTGTAATACTCAGATGGGAGGGTTTTTCCTCCCTGCTTCCTATTGGCTGCCGTCTGGGGGGGGGGGGGGGGGGCAAGGGCAGGGCCTTCACAGTGCCCATGTGGTGTACGGCTTTTTTTTTTTTTTAAATATTTGTGCTCTTGTGGGAATTCAGACTTCCTCCTCTTTATTTTCTCAATGTCTTCCTCCTGCATCCTCTGTATTGTTTTTTTGAAAGATTTATCGCTGCTGGAAGGTGTAAAGACCTGTCATTGTACCTGAGGCACCATTCAGTGTGTGTTGAAACCACGCTGCTTATTATTTTATGACTCGGCATGAATGACTGCGTTCTCTTTGATTTGCAGGTCACTGTCCACTTTCAAAAGATCGACATCATGCCAGTTAGCTTAATGGAGCCGTCTGTTTACAGGCTGCATTTCTGCCTGCAGGTACCATCTTGTGAAGCTCCTGGAGAAGTTTGGGCAGGTGAAGCAGTTTGACTTCCTGTTTCATAAATCTGGACCCCTGGAGGGTCAGCCCAGGGGATATTGCTTTGTCAACTTCCAGACTAAAGAGGCAAGTCTGCATCTGTTACCTCTGACACGAAGTGATGCATGATCCTTTGGAACGGATACCCCCACCTCAACCCCCACCCCTCCCCCAACCACGCACACGCTTGTACCGCCTGAGAAAATCATCTTTAAAAACGTAGCTATTGACGTTTTTCAGAATCTCTCGCACTTTTGAAATATTTGGCAAGGAGTCGAAGAGAGTTTGCGGCGTGAAGTTAACGGGACGTGCCACGCAGCCGTGTCCTCACAAGACGTCAGCCACTCAGGCTGCTGAAAAAAAAAAGATCCGTCATCGGGCGTTTGTTGCCCTGAATCACGGCTCAGTGCGATGCAGTGAAACGCTCTGTTGCTGGAGAGGTGTTACGCAATAAGCCGAGAGACCGACACAGTACCTCATTAAAGGGAGAGAAGGCAGCTGTCTAAATTTAACCTGCCAAACATTTGTTTCATCTGTGAAAACGCTTTAAACACACTAGCTTTCTGTTTATTTTTTTGTAATGAATTTGGAAATGGTGCAGCATTATCAATCTCCTGTGCTCCCGGTTTTCTTAGGAGCTGCCTCTTGTCTGAGGCGTGGGGTTACTTTCCTCAAACCAGCGTGAATTTCTCTTTATTTCCGTCGTGTCGATGCTAATGCGGCAATGTCACGTTTTCCTTTGTCACCGCAACGATGACGATTACGACGACGACGACGACCCTCCTTCAAGGAGGCTGAGCGAGCCATCCAGTGCCTCAACGGAAAGTTGGCCTTGTCCAAGAAACTGGTAGTACGATGGGCACATGCACAGGTAAGTAAGTAAAGGTTTATATCCCGCGGCGTTCTCGCTGTGGGCCGCCACACACCCAGACCGCAACATCTCACACGGGCAAGACTCTCTGACGCTCCGACTGCCTACTTGCATTTTTGGCGACTTGGGTCTGATTGGCTACATGTTTCTCAGATGGCCCAGTCTCATTCACGTTGGCAACCAATGTGCTTGCTAGGAGCGGTCACATGATGAGAAATCCTCGATGCATCCAAACCTGTTTTTAATCGGGCTTATAGAGGTGTGTTTTATAGATATGTTTCACACGATTAAATGACATGTCAGCTTTCCACGAAGCTCTTGCGTTGCAGGCTTCCACAGTGTGTAGCATCTCCCATTGCTAGCTGAAAACA
This sequence comes from Mormyrus hasselquistii, assembly GCA_026779605.1. Classification (NCBI taxonomy): domain Eukaryota; kingdom Metazoa; phylum Chordata; class Actinopteri; order Osteoglossiformes; family Mormyridae; genus Mormyrus; species Mormyrus hasselquistii. The sequence goes on from JAODKE010000125.1 coordinate 16,772,103, forward strand.
CTTGTGGTCATGTTGAGTGTTTGACCCACAAAACTCGGTGTGATTACAGTGGGAACAGCTGGACAGTAGTTAACTGGGCTCTAAGAATAGGCCACTGTGTAGAGTGAGGAAATCCTGTACGGGTTGTACTGAGCTCCACCACCCTAGGGGAGTGGGACAAGGGGTTCGGGTCAAGGTTGACCATACAGACTTGTTGACAACAGCAGCCAGCAGATTCTAGCTGCCCCTTCCAAGGGTTAAGCTGTTTATAACTGCCAGTGTTGTCAGCCTCATGTGATGGTGTGCTGTCTGCATTAATAATGCCAGCATTCTCTCCTGGTGAAGAAAAGTCTCAATTTCGCTGGGTTCTGCCAGGGTGGTTGAATACCTCTCTGCTGCACATCATAAAAATACAGCATTTTTCCCATTTGTGCGCCTGTAAACTGAATATGTATGTTTCTTTGTATCCTGTGCTGCCATTCTGGCCTGACGATTTTCTTATACATGCAAAGACAGGAAATGATCATGGGTTTGTTTGTGAACATGCTTTCTGACCAGGGAGAAGCACACGTGTCAGAAGTCGGTGTCGGTGATGTTTTCATAGTCCTGAATAACAAGGCATATGCATACATTTGTCTCTGTGTCACGTGACCAAGCAGGGCCAATAGCATGCTTTGATGCACGTTCTACTGTTAGTGGACTTTAAACATCCTAAGATGGTTCGTACCATGCCTCTGGAAAATGACGGCAACAGTCTCTAGGCAACAGGTCGAGGATGAGAGTGGCTCTTTTAGTCTCGTGAATGTGCTTCTGGGCTTGTAAACCTTTTGGATTTTTAAGTAGCTGATCTAATTTTTGAATGAATTGGAAGGGGTTAACTTGTTACCCGTTACCTTAATAGTCTGTTTTAATGATCTCACCAATAAGAAAATATCACTTCACATTTTTAAGACACTTGCTCACTAATACGCTGAAATAATTACCAATGTGTGTATTTACAGCCTCTCCTATTTGATGTTTTTTTTTCCCTTCAATCAGAGGTTTGACCAGTATAGAGGTGATAAAAGCTTGCCTGCGAGCCTCGAACCCTCATCCAGTGCAGAGGAGGTGCCCACCTCACTGAGGTTTGTACCGCACACCCCCACAGCCCCTGAGCCAGCCGTCACTTGCGGAGGCGCACACAGACAGCACCTAAAACAGAAGGCCGCTGCTCTAATGCTCATAGAATAGGCGGCCGCTGGACCCTGATAGAGCCATTGGACCATAACTCAGTAGGTCTCAGGCTTAGCATTAGCTCTTTAGCGGTTTGGTAATCTGTCATGCTTGTACTGAATTATACTGGAAAGCCCTTGCTAAGGCTCGAGAGCCATATAGGAATCAGGATGGTTGACATCGGATGTTCGGTTTTACTGTCCAGTCTGCCTGCTTGATGCAGTGGCTGTATTTGAATAGTGAAGGAAGAAAATTAGAAGCTACAAAACCACTGTACAAGGTTGATCCAGGAAACCAGTTTCAGCACAGATTCGGAGTCACCATTCTTCTTGAAGTTTGCCGAGTCTATCAAAGCCATAATTCCATGAATGTTATGGTTATACAATTTGTAGTATATAAGACTCTTATTTTGACACCTTGTTTAGGTAGCCCCTCATGTACGATGCCTAAGGGCATTGACTGCCCTTGATTAAATAGACTTGGGAATAACACAGTGTTTTGTGTGCCATTCATTTTGATTTCTGATGTCTTTCTTTGACCTTAAAGTGTGTAAATATTACATTTGACGTTTTTAAGTAAATATTTCAGATGCAGTTTTGAATCTGGAAGTATATTTGACATGGGTAAGAAACGGCGCCCATGATCTGATGGTGGAACAAAGAAAACTAGCTTTAGCACGACGGCCGTTTTTTTTTTTTTTTTTATAAACGAAACTTTGCTTTTATTCCCCTAAACCTTGAATCCCAGCCGCTGTGAGTCACTGATAGCGAGTGTCTTTTTGGATGGACGCGGTAGGTTTTCTTCTCCCTGTAAATTGACCCTCCCCCCTCCCCTTTTCCTTCCATTTCTCCCCACTGGCATCAAAAGCTTGAACGCGAAAATCCGAGCCATCGAGGCGAAGCTGCAGATGATGGAGGAGAACCCGGACGAGCAGTACTCGGGCCCCTCCGTGTACCTTTACAACAAGCCTCCCGAGAAGAAGCGCCCGGCACCCTACGGCAAGCATCACCGCAAATACCGGCGATGACGCCGACACACGGGCGGGCTCAGCGCGCTCGCGGAGCAGGCCCCCGCTGTAGTAGCCTTGGGACCGTCACAAAGTGCTACAATCAGATTTTCTGTTCTCTGCTGCGTTGTGTAAGATTTAGGCTGGAGGGCCGGGCTGGTCACGTGGCAATCTAGCTACCAATTAGCTGGATGTCAGCGAGCCCAGCTGCGGTGCTTTGTGACTGTTACACCAAGGTTTTTGGCTAGGATGCAAGCAACACAGAATGCTACTGTTTTGTCTAAACATCTTTCTCAAAATCTTTGAGATATATATA
>JAODKE010000125.1:16774680-16794102 GCA_026779605.1 Mormyrus hasselquistii
AATAAACCTTACAATTCTAGATTTACTGTGGCCTTCTCAATATTTTTTGACCTTCGAACCTTAGAAATTGGAATTGTATGCAAATGTGTATTGCGTGTCCCCCTGACATTAAAATAGGAGGTCCTTCAGTGCTTAATGTAATTTAGCTGTGTCTTCCTGTGCTCAATTTTTCACATTTGGTCATAGCTTTGATATGGCAGTAGTGATGTTCTTTTTGTTTGGATTGTAAGACCAATCAGAAGACTTTGGATTAATTAATCATTAGCTGAAACTAAACATTTAATTCTTTTGAATGTGTATATATGCCATTTTTCCCTGCAAGTACTTTTAGGAGAGGACACCGTTGAGTTTTACAAACATTTGTCTCTGCAATTATCACCAGCATTTGTTTTCATTTTGTTTAATAAAAGTATTGGCGATATAATGCACTACGTTTGCAATAGCTAGGCCTATTGCCTTCGGGTGCTGTTTGCCATGTGGTTGTGTGTTTGTCTGTTCTGTACTAAATGGACTGTCTACTTCCCCACTGTGTTATTCTGCTAAAAGAAAATTTTCAAACCTGCTCATATGAGTAATGGTGTGTGTGTGTGTGGTTTTTTTTTTTTTTTTTTTTTTTGGGAAAGACCAGAGTTCAAGATGAGAGCAGCACAAAAGGGATAATAGATATTTTCTTTGCTGTGCTCATTTGGTTCTAATGAGATAGCAGATTTTATTCAGCTTGGTAATGGAAAAATAGATTGAATTGTTGTAAACATGCAAATCATATTGCTGAAATAAATGAATCTCATGTTCTTTTTTTTCCTTTGAGAGAATCATATGTCATATGTTTCCGATGTGAAAAGAACGCTGTCTTGATTTGCAGGGGTTTTAGTTTTGGGGGAGTGCTAGGGTGCACTGTAAAATTCTGTAGTATGCTGTAGTTTATTTAATTTATTTTTTTAAACAGGATTTGCATTCTTTTTGCTACCTTGTTGCTAGTTTGATTTATCCAAATGATTAATTTTTAAAAAATTATTTAAGCTTATGTTTTCTATAAGTGCATATGATCAAAAGGTCGTTCAAATCTCTGCACTGGCAGAGTGATGACACCTTTGGACCCTAGAGCATGACCCATACTCTCTGGTCACTCCAGAGACTGCCTAACCCTGCTTTCTCAAAATGTTTGCCACTTTAGAAAAATGCATCTGCTAAATAAACTGTCGATGCTTTATCCCATTTGGGATCATGGTGAACTAGGACACTCTCCCAGGAAGCAGAAAGACCAAGGCACTGTTTACCTGGGATGGGGTGCAAGTTCCTATGGGATTGTGGGTAATTGAGAGACTTGTCCATAGATTGTACATGCAGGTATCATGCATGAAGCCTGGACCCGCGACAGGACTGCTGGCCGCTGAGACATCGATCAGCCCTGACATGACGTCACTCCTCTGTGCTCCTGTCACTGCAGAGTCACTCCTTCTTGGTTTCCGGAACCCTAAAGTTGTCTGTAATGTTTTTTCTCCTGAAAATTTAGTTTGGTATTGGAGTTTTATTTAAGGTCTGCAGAATGAATGTGTTACTTTCTAAGTGCATGTTTATCGTTCTCTGGCAGTGTGCTGGGATTCTGCATAATGTGAACGTCGACTTACACTAAGGAGACGCACCTGAACAGGGGGAAAAACATTCTTAATCATATATGGCAGTGTGCTTTGTGCACTTTGGAAAGTTTATTTGAAGATGTCTGGATACTCTTGGATTTCAGAATACGTTGTTTGCGGAAACCATTTTTCTTCCTTTACAGGGTGGAAATTCATATGCTGGTATTAGAAAAATTTGAAAAGACGGGAAAAAACATGTTTCTGACTATTTCAGGTTGTGGGGCATTGAATGCATGGTACCAGGCAATGGGAATTAATCATTTGGCCTAAGGATGTAAGTGTTCAGATCCAAGCTTCATTACAACTAATTTCCCTATAGTTCACAATTTAAGCCCATTAACTACAATTACTTCTACATTGTGCAAAAACAAAACAACAGCCAAGTGAGTAATGAAACATAAGTAATTGATTCTTCCTTTTATCTTTGTCCTCCTTCCACCGCATTAATTAATTAATTATCTGAAGGCTTTCGCTTGGCAGTTTTTTGTTTGGGCTGTTACCAGTGTTGTGACTAAAGCTCTGGTGTTATCACATGACCCCTCTATCCATATGCTTTTCCTCCCTAGGGTCCTAGTTATCACATAATGCTCTGTGATGACGTCTGTCTGTCTGTCTGTCGTTCATTCTTTATTATATACTTATATTCTGTTTTTGTGTTTTAGTATTATCATCATGATTTTCTACTTAAAACTTTCAAATCTTACATTTTTTTTAATGTATAAAAAGACTTCATTGTATGTGCATTGTTTGGTCACTGGTCTTGTTTAAATATATTCTCTATAATATATAACTGTGCTTCTATTACTATAGTAGAATAGTAGCCACCAAGGCGATATAACCTGCCGTAATATGAACAGCGGGACTGTCTGCATGTCACTAGATGGACAGGAATTCCGGGCAGTCAGCGCTGCAGCTCCACCATCACGTGACAGCCCCCATTAGCCGCACCATGGTCTGTGTTGACTGCTTCCAGTCTCTGGAGAGATGACACAATATTCTACCACTGGCTTTTTGCTATATACAACTATCTTTTGTTGTATCACTGTTGCATAATTTTCCTTCTCGAGAAAAGCGGCAGCATCAATATCTTAACAATGGACCAAGCAGAATCCCTCACGGTCTAGTTAAGCTATCATTTTCAGCCTTCGTTGAAACTGTAATTTGACAGCATCGTAGAACACTTACTACAGTAGATCTTACACAATCGTTTTAATCCAGCTGTTTAACTCGCTTATCAGTGCACGTCACTTTTAGAGTACTACAGTTTTTAGTGAAACTTCATATGCATTCATTTCTTGCTTAATTGTTGTTGTCTCTCATATACAATGTCTCCATAAGAGTCTTTAAAAAAAAAAAAAAACAGGCATTTTTTTCCCCAAATTTCGTTAATCTCGCCTCTTTAAATCAGCTAGGGCAGTCAGACTGCCATTTGTCAAATTCTACTACTCTGATCGTAATGACTCGCCGTCTAAAATAGAGCCGGATTTGGTGGCGCACGAATCTCGTAGACGCACGGCCGCTGTTCCGCATATTCCTGATGGAAACTGCGGCCGCAGCTATAAAACTGCCGGGGTACTGCTGTGTGGTATATTTAGGTTTATTCGGAAATTGTTTGCATCACTCCTAACAAGTGCCAATTAATTGTAATGTTATAGAATTTTGGTTAGAGTACTGATACAAAGTCTACCGATAACGGAAACTTTTAGATGTGTTGGCCACGTACAAACAAGGGGTACGGGGGGGACGTGTACCCCCCGGGATTTAAATTAGCTTAATTCCCCCTATAAATAGACCTTTGCTCCCCCTCATACTAAACTCTCTCCTACGCTATTGAGTAAGAATATAGTTTATTTCATTAATGACAGAGAACAATTAACTCCTTCATGTCGTACTGCAATGTGACATGTTGGTTAAATGAAAATAGTAACCCGGGCCCTACTGGTTATCTCGAGTTTCGTACATTCATAGTCGTATATATTAATCGATTAATTAATTATATATTATATCTCACAATACATCTACAACCATACCGAGACAACAAATTCGTGTCTGAGTCATATTATTTCTAATGGTAAGGTTTGACGAACACTATTTATAGCGCGAATGGGAATAGACAGAGCATTTGTCGGTTTTATTCGAGAAATTTTTATTATATGACATTGAACAAGCTATAAGATGAATTGTAAGAACATTATAAAATGTAACGTTTATTGGTTTTTATCAATTTAGAGAACTGCACAATTGCCTGGTACCCCATTTCCATCGAAGTAAATGAAATAATCTAAATACCCACAGCATACAAATGTTAATTCTTACTTTATATTTAAAATAATTATGCACCTTTGTATGTTTTTTACCGCTTTCTAATTTCTGCCATTAACAAAACTGATAACTCCAGTTATTAGCTAAATTGCTTAAATATTTGAATTTACTGACCCTCGTTCACCTCACGGCCAGTTAATGTGCAAATTAGCGTGGGATATTTATGAATGAATAAGACGCATTTGTTATGTAAATAAGGATCTGACACAACGTTTGTGCTTTTTTTGTACGCGTGGTATTTTCATGGATTACTGGTGGGTGTAATACAATTAAAACAATAATTTAAGTACTTGATAGGCTACATATATTTACGTGCATTCATTTCTATTTATGAATGTATTAAATAGATACGCCTGTAAATAGAAAATATGTATAAGGTTTTTAAAAACGTTATTAGCACTATTGTTGATAGTAGCGGGGCCAGTGCAGCGGAGTATCATAGCTGCCTCTCAGAAATAAAGGGCCAATATTGTTTTTAATTTTTATGACAATCACATATCTATATAAAACCCATTAAAGTTTTAATGCCACAAGTAGGCATTATATTGCCAATAGTTCAGTCATTTCTAATTCCCATTGGTTAAATGACAGCATGCAGGATGCGTCTATTGGAGACCAAAACATTTATTATCATAAAAATGTTGCGAATACAGCAAGAACTAATTATTCGAATGCCGTTATTTTATTGTAAAAACGGATTGTTCATGCGTGATGGATTTACAGATGGCTGATTCAGGCAGTCGAAATCACCAGTGTGTTTAATACTTTGGCGGATTATTGATGGAGTCAGACACAAGGCAAAGATAAAGACGTTTCGTAGCGATTGGGAATCAAAGAGAGCGCATGAGAGAAGAATATAAAGAATTATTTAATTATCATGTCACCATATTTCATTACAATACTGAAGGCTTTGTTTCTTGTTTATATTCATAGAGAAAAAATACTTGATTAGACGTATATAACGTGACACAACTTGATATCTGACATAGTCACATTCAGTTTTTCTGCCAGTGGGTGGTAGATGTAGCTAAAGTCCGGTCAAAAGTGTTTTCCGCGCGACTGTTAATTACATTAGAAATTGTAATGTCGATTACACCCAGAGCGTAGCAACACAACCTGGAATGACTACGGTTTCTTAGGTTATGACAGATCTTAATACTACTATTTGATACATGCTTGTCTTTTTTATTCTGTAAAGACCTGTGGGTTTTCCAGATTAGTTTGTGAACGTAGAAGTGCAAATAGGGATTGCAGTATTTAAAAAAATAATGACTGAAGATGGGACTGGGCTGCAGTATTTTGCACATACAGTACATTTTTGTGAAATTATAATGCATTATAATTATAATGTGCGGTTTTACTTTACCAAGTGTAACTTTTAATGTCGAAACTTTCAGAAGTTGTACGATCTCTCCAGCTTCGGGTGTTTCATGTAACCTAATACGTTTATTTCATTAATGCAATTATAGTGCACTTTCCAGGACAAATCTTTCAATCAAGTTATAAATGTTCTACTGTTGTTTCTTCAAAAGCTACCCAAGAAACGTTAAACCGTTTTCTTTTATATCATCATATTCCGTACTATTCGACTTAAGCTTCCCAAAATCGACACATTAGCCTACTAATTCTATTTAACAGATTTTTTCCTGCATGTTATCTAAGGCTGCTGATGGACCTTTTTGGAATACATGTGACTTTGGTTAGCCAAGCCGAACTGCTAGATTGAGTTTTAAATTTAACGTAACAATTTTAATGCCATCCCCAAAACTTAATTAATTACGTAGATCCGCATTATGTTTACTGAAGTCAATGATACCTGTTACATCTGACAAGATTTTAGGCGACGTGTCAGTATAGTAGCTGCCCTTGTTTTAAAAAAATGTGTTCAAAAAATTCAAGACGAAGCTGCATTTTATAAGCGTAGACTTACCTGTCGCTCATCAAAGAGTGAATCCTGCTATGATGACATTAGTTAAAAAGAAGCAGTAGCTGAATCCTTACCTTCTGAAGGTAAAGACCGCAATGCTTAATCAAGCTGTGACGTTACTGATTCAATTTTTACAGTTAATTTCAAACATTTGCAGCCTAGATTAGCCTACGTAGCTGCCCCTGAAGTTGGAACCCGAAAAAATGTTTTTACGGATTTCAAATAATTCAGTTGAATTTTTTTCCCTTGTATATCTCTGATTTCTGATTACTTAAGATGTAAGCAGTTATCAGTTCAGCCTATATAATGCAATATCTTAAAATTATGATTCATAAATTACTGGGGAATATTAATATAAAGGCTGTTTTGTACGCGTCATCATGCGCGCGACTATTTCTGTTACTCCCACCATATATTTGTCATATCTGTACGTTGCAGCTTGCCAGTTGATACTTTATTAAACTTTAGAAAACAAGAGCTGCATCAAAATTTAATACATGAAAAAGAACTAGATGTAACTCAACATCAATATGCTCTACGATATAAGTGTAAGCCTTCCGAACGGCGTGATTTTGTCATAAAATGGGCGCGCTAACAAGCACTGCCAGTTAACTGAGGGGTTAATTTCTTTACAACAATGACAGCATATTAGTAATTAAAACAAACACAGCTGCTTATTAATGAGAGCATGTCTTATTGATAATAATTAATATTCATGACAACCAAGGTTTTTATCAATCCCCGATTTCAGTACACAAAGCAGTTTAACTTTGAGGATTCGAGATGTCACGTGCAACAAGTGCACTGGATTGCTTATACGCGGAGCCACACCCATATAGTGCAAAGAATGACAAAAGGCATAGTAGTAAATAAATAGACGTGCAATAGTCAGTCCCGCTGTTCAATAGCAAATATGAGAAAATGAGTGCACTTCACATAAGGTGCATGTGTAAGTATCGTTCCGGTAGTCCAGATTCAGCTGTTGGTAATGCGGGCGGCCGCGGGGGAGTACACTGTTGGTGAATCTGGTGGTCAGCGTTCTGATGCTGTGTGTCCTACCAGACTCCTGGGGGGACAGCAGCTCTTGGCGGAGGTTACTTGGTGCTTTGCTGCGGCCGCGCTCAGTTCTCTCAAAATAACTGTCGACTTATCCCGATATTAAAAATGTATTAAATATTAGCTCGTTATTGTAAGCATGAATAATAATTTTAACTTGCGCTTTTAGTTTGCTTCACTACTCTGTATTTATCCATTTGTTTTATACTGATGCCAGTCATCGAAACCTCCATTATTTCGTATAGCCAAGATATTTGTTTTGGGGTTGATTGTATATTAATATTACTCATGCATTTAATTGGTTGAATCATAACCAGGTTCAGTTTAATTTCTTATGTTCTAACAGAAGTGTTTACATCCTGCTGCATGTCTGCTCCCATCATTTTCGTGATCTTTGCCTGAACCAATAAAATATTTTAAAAAGTTGTATAAAACACATTAGAGAAATTCTTGAATGATAATAACTATGCTTTGTCGTTGTTACCCTACGGAACGCACGAAAATATATTATCAACGGTTTGTGTCGATATATTCAGACACATTGAGAATGCATGAAAGACTGTGAGCTTGGAGCGTAAGCGTAAATGTAAGTTATTCATAAAGATTTCTGCAAAATGAATTTCATTTTCGTGACTGTATACTCATAAACCCTACCCTCCTCACCTATGTCAGAAGATACCCTCCCCCACCCTTGGAGGGGTGCACAAGTAAACTTTCACTTCAGACGTAGAGAGAAGGTGCTCTGCACTGGCTGTCTCGCGCTCTCCAGGAGATTGAGAGCAGACCTGCCAGTCCCTCGACTTCACCTATTTCCTGTAGTCAGCAATCCCACTCCAAAAGGGAAAAAAAGTGGAAGGAAGAATTTTACAAACTGTTCTAAATAAGGCGCTCTGAAAAACAATCCCTACTTGGCCGCCTGCTGTCCATCCCATCCGAGCCTCACAGTTTATGCTTCGATTAGCCCTGGAAGCTACGGCCGCACTTTCAGAGAGGAAAAACACATCCCGGGCTCCCCTGCTACCCCGATGTGTCCGAAGAACTATGACACGAAGGATACAATTGCGGCTTTTCTTTTCAATTAAGAGTTAAGTCATTACTTCGCAGCGCATAACTCGAAGAGCCCTGGGCTTCTACGTTCGGTCGGTTGTAGACTGGCATCATTTGGGAGTGTTTTTCATGTATTGGAAAAATGAAGTTTTGGCCCCTCTTCCAGAGGGAAATCAATTTTTATCCAAAGGAATACCCAAGAAAGAGGTAACGGTGTTGGTGTTTTATGCGAATACGTATCTGTTTAGCCCGATGTTTCATGCTTATAATGATCACAAGGAATACATGTTTGCTTATTGTATAACCCGATATCCGTAAACAAAATGCCAGTTCGCTTTAAGCTTAAAAACGTTTTGTTTTCTAAAGCTCAACAAGTCTGAATTTGGCTGTAAATGGTAATAAATAATACAGGTTCATGACGTAAATACAAACGCACTCTTGGATACTGTCACCCGGAGGGACGTATATACGTGTTGCGTTTTTTATTTTATGTCGGTGCCAGAAGCATAACTCTCGTTTGTGTGCAAGGATCAGCTGCGATCTCTGAAAACTATTCTTTATGAATAGTGTGATTTGCAGTCCATCCTCTTCACATCCCAATTCTGCTTAGAAAATTCGATTTTAATTACTGCCATTAAAAATCAAATTTGCAATTCTTTGGGTGGCCCGATGCCTTTTCTGATTGACAGTTGAAATTGACACTCCGGGTCCCTCTTATCCCGAACATTTCAAGCTATTTCTAATTGCAGGTAGTTTATTTTTTTCAGTGCTCTGGATTGCATTGGGTAGGCGATTACTTTAAGAGGCATGGGTTAAGTGCAGGGAAAAATCAATCCAAATTGAAATCGCTTCATTAAAAAGGTCTTTTGTTGCAAGGCTCTAAATACGCCGTGGAAATTCTTATTTATTGTGTCGGACGAGTTATATAGCCCGAAATATATCAGGGAGGCTTACTGCTACGGATAGAACGCACCCTGTTGACTTCGCATCGCTCGTTAATCTGTCTTGTAGGTGATTTCTCCGGAAAAGCAGAGTACTACGGTATCCTCGCACTGTGTGGAAGCCAAGCAACCACTGATAATGGTGAGTAGATATTAAGCAATTTTAATTCTGCGTGTCCAGCAACAATCCTATTTTTAGATTTAACGTGTCTAATACACTGTTATATTTAGGCTATGCACGCCTGCTTTATATTTTTTTGATTTTGTAAAATAAATGATCTGCGAATCTGTTGTGTCATTTGATTTTTGTCGGAAAGACCAATATTTTGATAAATTAGAGATAAGCGAAGTTAATCGCCACATTGAAATTTTATATTTAATTAGTTAGATGCTATTTATCCCAGAGTTCTTTCAGTTGCAGTATAATACAAAATACGTATTGGGTGCAAGAATATACAATTTATAATTCTTTTTTAAACTGGAATTAATACCCTTGAAAAAATATGCAACATTTTATTATATAGTAATATAACATAACACGGGCCTTTTTCTGTGCACATATGCCAAAACCTCGCGCGCACGTCTCTCGCCTAGTGTGAGCTGATCGTTTTACATTAATACGTCTTTCTCGATTCAGTCGCACTCAGACGGAGAATCCCACAGGTCGAATATGGAAAAGGACGATCTGCGATCTTCGCCGACTCCTCCGTCTACGCCGTCGATATGTTCCCCGACGTCGTCTTCTTCCTCCGTACCGTCAACAGGAAAAAACGTGTGTGCAAGCTGTGGGCTGGAGATCCTCGACAGATATCTACTCAAGGTAAGGAAAGCACGGGCCCACACCACAGAAAGACCTTACTTCGTCTAGAAGTAGCTTTATGTTTGTTTGTAAAACAGCCCCTAGGTACACGTAATTAGAGGTTAAAATGTGACAATGATTGATCGTTAAATCAATTGAACAACCACATCATTAAATTCATCCTATATACATAACCTTAGCGTAGGCTATATATGTACATATAGCACTAAAGTAGTCAGGATCAATCTAACTTACATTGATCTAAAGCAGTCAAATTAAAATATTTTCAGTAAAATATTAATCGATTTGCAATCACAACACACTATAATTTTCCCTCGATTTAATTAATACTTTCAGAACGGATGTTAAATTGAGAGTCCCCAGTCCTCAGTTACGTCCGCATGAAACCGCAAGTTTTTTTTTAAAGCAGGAAATTGTTTGCTTATGGTAGACATAACTAACAGCTTATTTTTTATTATATCTAGATTTTTATAAACGGACAGTAGTGAAATAATTGTGGAATCAAATGAAATTAGCGTATATGTTTTTGTCGCAACTATTTAAGAGTTATTTGTACATCTTTCTGCTCAAATGAAAAGCCACCCATTAAATCAAATTAACAAATTAATGTAAGCGTTAAAAAATGCGGCGCGTGTTGGTTTTGGAGCATTCTACTTGCGGCCTATCTTCGGTCGTATTCAACAGATGATGCTGAAACTTGCATTTGCCTTGCATATGTCTAGTTTTGCTGTATTATTTTAGGCTTAAATAATTTTTAGAAAAATAAATGGCGATAGCTTCTGTTTTTTTAAAATGTACGCTACATGTATACAATACATAATAAACAGTAGAAAATAATTTTTCATAAAACATCTATATACAACATTACAATGTCACAATTACAATGGTAAAACAATTACAACATTAAAACAACATATAATATAATATAATAATTTTAGATAAAATACATTACGAATATTGCATATTTAGTCTATAAATATGTTTTCTGCAAATATGTATATTATGTGTATTACATAGGCCGTATATAGATTACAACACGATTTTATTTACTATTTTGTTATATATTTTAACAAAGTTTCATTCCTTTTACAACAGAATTTATTTTCCGCACAAAATAATTACTGTAAAACTATTTAACAAGCAAAACCAGAAAGAAACATAAATGAACAATTTCGTAATTGACAGTCGGCGCTGCTTAATTTCCGTTTCATTTCTATCTCACTGGGCCTGCTAATCGCGGTGAGCGGATTCCTGCTCTCCGCGGCACCGCATGCTCTGTACATATTACTGACATATGTTGTATTTTAAAAAACAACGTGTGTTCTTGCTGATATTAGAAATGAGATGGGTGCAAAACACATTTTGTAAAGCGGATTGACTTTGCCAAACTATACTATACTATACTATACTATACTATACTATACTATATATATACCATTAAGCCCATAGTATGCTGCTTTACGTTTGTATTCTAGGTAAATAATAATAATAATAATAATAATAATAATAGTAATAATAATAATAATAATCAACTTTTTAATGGCATATATAAGTAGGCTATATAAAACCCCGAAGAAGGCACCCTAAAAGATTCCCCTTGCTTGTTTTGCAGGTGAATAACTTAATCTGGCACGTGCGGTGCCTGGAGTGCTCCGTTTGCAGGACGTCATTGCGTCAACACAGCAGCTGCTACATAAAAAACAAGGAGATCTTCTGTAAAATGGACTATTTCAGGTAGGGTAAGTTTTTCTAATGTTCTTTTTTTAACGATAAAAGCCGAAAACGAAATCAAAAATTGTAACCCTTTTCCGGCGTGCTGGCACGATTATTTTGTAATACGAAGTACGTTCCTTAGCAATTGGTTTTAAAAGGCCTGATATGATGCACTAAACTCAGCAATGCGTGTAAGTACAATTACCATAATGTAAAAGCTAATATTTAAGTAAATTTTAAGAAATGCCGAATTGCTAACTTTGTATTCGATGCCGTGATGCGTTTTGAAAAACAAATAGTGTTTTTTCTTGCTCAATACCATCATGGCGGCTTGAATTACAGCCAGAACAAAAATTGGAAAATAATTAAACTGAATGTAACGTAATCACAGTCTTTTTCATTATACTTTATAATAAAAGGGCAAAAAGTGTTATTTTAACGATGTCATCGCACGTATTCACACCGCAAAATATATTCTAATATTTCTATATTAGAAAATGATTACTACATATTATAATTACATTAAAACTTTTAGCCGCTAACGTGTAATTTCATGTATGTACTAATAATACTGATCCTTAGCAGACCTAGAAAATGAAAAATAGCTTACACATAAATAATCCCAGATGACGTGACTTAAGTTTTTCTGGGCAAAAAATATATTCCCATAAGTTTCGAATTGACATGCCGGCGTTTTTCGATGCGGAAAGATTATCGCTGGAAGTCATCATCATCAACGACAAAAACAACAGCGACAAGAACAATACTAATAATTTGCTTAATGCGTTACATGCATGGGTATGAGTACAGAATTAATGGTGAACTCCTTATCAAGGGTTGTAACGCGCGAAGGGAATGCAAAACGTTAAAACAGTAAAAACTTTTAATTTAATTTAAAAGTCAGAGGGGTTGGAATCAGGGAGAGGATATGTGCCCATCAATATTTATTTTGGCTTCATTCGTCCACCGTATAAATAGACCATTGCATTTATATAAATAACTTGTGTCCTCCAATATCACACTCTTTTCTACGCAGTTGTTAAAAGTGGAATGTAACTTGTCGCCGTAAAGTTAGAAATTTGCGTAAAGTTTTGCGTAAGTTTTTAAGCGCTGATTAATTTGGCGCTAACACCCCCAGTCAGAACCTGAATTTATTGTAATCTCAAGTGTGAAAATACAACTCAGTGTGAACCTTAAATTATTAAATTACTACAGCAAGGAATCATTGACACAAAAATCAAGTGGAATCGTTCAGATTTGATACAGTGCAGAAGATTTGTTGTCTGCTGGAGGGATTTGATATGACATTAAACAAAGTGTTTTGTCAAAGTGAAAGGCCACTATTAGACAGTTCAACAGCGATGCTCTTGACATGGTAACACATCAACACTCATTGAACAACCAGCAATCACCTAGTAGTGAGTCTGCAATGAACAACTACAATGTTTTGTGCTTTTGTTTTTTAAAATAGAATGACAGGATATAGAGGTAATTCCTGGAGATTGTAATGTCTGGTGGCACTAACTTCAGTGTTGTCATATGTCTTCTCAGATGTCCCTCACACACCGGCAGTATTGTTGTTGAAAACAATGTGATAGAACCACCTAGATGAAGCAAATCAAATAGCTATAAATTAGACTGTAGACATAGACTAAGTGGTCACTTCATTAGGTACACCAGCTCATTGACACAAACTGTACCTGAAGCCACGTGGCTACATCTGGCGGTAGACAGAGTCAGGGGTTTCGTGTATTTTTCAACTAAGCATTAGAACAGCCGATACACCTGCCCCAACCCCGTTTGATCGCTGTGATTTTTCTGGCACCAGATGCGACTGTTCCGGAATCTCAGAGACAGCCGCTCTCGTGGGGTTTTCACAGACCACTGCGTGTAGAATTCACGGGGAATGGTACAATGAACAGAAAGCGTGAGTGAGAAAGGTGAAAGGGGAAATGGCCAGAAAACTACCAAGTGCCTAGAGAACAGCTCAGTGCTACGGCAGAAAGGCATTTCCCAACGCACAATTCATCAGCACTGGAAATGGTTCTGGGGAGACCAGGGGGTCCAACCTGGTACCTAACAAAGTGGCCGTGGAGTGTGTGCCCTCCTTCAGCAAGCGTGTTAACCTGCATAAAACCGGAATGAAAGCGCAATACTTCACAGCAATATTACACTTTATGTTTTTTTCCAGTCTGTCAGTCACTTACAAGATTGTTATATATTTATTACTTTCTTGTAGTTTGCATATTTTTTCTTCATCGGCTTCGTTATGGTTTTTCTATTATATTGGTTTAATCTGACATTTTCAAATGTCCAAGAATTTCTTTGATATGAGTAATTTACTTGATTTTTATTGCTGTGCCTTTCATGTAGTAATGGACGGAGTAGCACTTGGGACGGTGCGTAGCTCGGGGGGTTAGAAGCGTGTGCCTGCAGTCGGAAGGACACCGGTTTAAATCCCAGGCTCAGCAGAGTGATGTCACCTTGCGGAGTGATGTCACCCTTGGGCCCCGGAGTGAGGCCCTTAAGCCCTGGGTTCTCCAGGGACTGGCTGACCCTGCTTTCTCAAAAATGTATGTTACTTTGGATAAAACTATCTGATAAATACATAGGATGTCATGCATTATATGAAATCCAATGTCGAATTTTTTGTGGTTGTGTTTTTTAATCTAATACGTACGTGTGACATGTCCCATTCTTCACAGTGTGCTCTGTGGTCCGTCCCTTAGACACATGTACCTCACAGCCTCATGGAGGGCATTGTATAAAGCCCTTAACACGAACAGAGATGATTCTACCATTGACCCTCTAATGCAGCCTAACAGATAAGACAAAGGTTGATTGATCCTTCCTACTAATAGAGGTCTGGTCGTTGAGGTGATGCGTGGAGAGAGGAGCCGGGGGGAGGTTCATATCTCCAGGCCGAATCCGCAGCACAGGAGCCTGGGAAGGCAGCTTCCCCCGTGGAGGGGTATTGCGGAGAGGGCAGAGCAGCAGGCTGCTGCTGGTTGCTCTCTTGGATCGTCCGCGTCCCGGTTCCAGTAGGACGTGTGGAATGCTGAGTGCTACTCTGAGGTTTATAATCACCAGCGATTAGAGGCTGGAAACAATACAGCCGCCGGCAATGCGTCCGACACAATTCTCGTCGCACCTACTGTCGCGTGCATCTTGGCGCCATGCAATGGAAACCTCTGGGAAAATGCCTTCGATGCGGGAAAATCATAATGCGTGTCGTCATGTGAAACTCAGATGTTGGTTTCACCACCAAGTTCAGTCATTTACGGTTCTCCAGCTGCCGTCGATCATTAAGATTACTGGTTAACCCCATAGAGTTCTTTGTTTCATGGCAAAGACCATAAGATATTTGTATAATATTTGTAGCAAATCCTCTCTGCCTCTGCCGTCAGCGTTTCTGGGTGTTTTAGTGGTCGATGCAGAGCAGTTTGTTTGTGATGGTGGTAGGGACATGTGACTGCCTCAGCATGTGCATTTGGTGTGTAGTAGTATCCGGGCTGATTGGACTGGTCTTCACCTGGCTGTACCTGTAATCATGCCCATACCTATCACTGAGGACTCCGAGGTCAAGTCCTCAGTATTTTTTTCTGCAACTCCAATACCCATGATCCATTGCGGGGCACACCTAGGAAGGGCTAACACTCTTGCCCTCGTCATTTTAAAAATGCTGGCTACGGCCCCGTCTGTAACCCAAATGGGTCAACTAGTCGTTGTTCTTGTGAGGAAGGACTAGGTCTGTTTTAGAGCTGTCCGGTTGTGCCAGTGCCCTGGAATTGCAAGAAAATGTGTGTGCCTGCTGTGTGCATGTGTGTGAATGTGTGTGCATGCTGTGCATGCTATTTGCATGTGTGTGCATGGTGCGCATACTATTTGCATGTGTGTGCATGCTGTGTGAATGTGTGCGCATAGTTTGCATGCTATGTGCATGTTTGTGCATGGTGTGCATGCTATTTGCATGTGTGTGCATGCTGTGTGCATTCTATGTGCATGTCGTGTGCATGCGTGTGCATGCTGTGAGGTTGTAAAGGACACAGGAATCAGGGCAGAGGGCTGGGCTGCAAGGCACTGCATCATGTCCACTACGTCATGCACCCTCTTGGCATGAGGTCTCCAGCGCTTTCAGCTTCTCTGCATCCTTTTTCAGTTCCTATATCCTTCTTTCTTCTACTCTTTCCAGATTAATATAGCAAAATTGAAATGACTTAAGGCAAATGGGCCGTTAATCAATCAAAACGGTCATGCGTTCAAATGTACAACGAATGCGCTGTTCGAGAGATGGGGCCGTTACAAGAGGGACTGTCATTTTCAATAAATCAGCTTGGTGGTTTGCAGCAAAATGTGGTCGCCCCACCTACAGTCAGGGAGCGCCTGGTCAAGGCCTGGAGAAAATCCGATCCGGGACTTTTCTCAGGAGTACGGAAAACTTACTGTGATTCCCTAGGAATTCCCAGCAGTTACAGCATAAATTCACTAAATGTCTTTGTATTTTCAAACCATTAATTCTGACTGAAAACAAATTATATTGGATATGGGAACACTCTGGAGGGGGACGTGTGAAGGAAGAATCCCCCCAGATTTAGCACAGACAGGTGATTAGAAGGGACTCTAAAGTAAATATAAAGTTTTAGTACAGCAGCATAAATAACCCTTTGTTGATTTTCATGGGGGAAAAAAACATCTGAAATAGTTTTTTAGAGTTATACAGCAGCACGTTTACTATGAAATATGACAAAGCCTTTCCCTTGCATATATCTTTTACCAATCCTTTGAAAAGCTTCATTGGTGAAATATGATGATATTTGCAGTTCATCGGATATTTCCCATTTCTAGTACTTAATTAAACACAATGAAGGGCTTGGAATGAGCCTGTGGGATTTTATGAGCAAAAAGCACAAATGTTTATCAATATCCACATTGATTCTAAACACAGTTAGCACAGGCCAAGGGGCTGGTGAAGTGCGAAGGCTTCAGGTACAGGAACACAAAGAGACACGTGGGCTGCATTTCACAGGCGCCGTTTTACTCCTTCAGCACGTTCTCACGGACCTGGGCGTTGGGCACAGCGGTGGCACCAGGCCAACGGACTCTGGGCTGGCAATCTCGTCCCATTTCCCGATTAAATGTGTTTCAGAGGGGAATCCAAACACAGGCTGACTTAAGCCGGAATTGCCATTCGCCGAAAGACGGGACGTGCCAGATCACCCCCTCCGCCGCTATATTCCCCCATCTGAGTGTTTATGACACTGTATACAAGGGCTCCCCGCAAAGCCGGGCCGAGGGACTGAGGAACAGGCTTATAAAGGTGCAGACCACGTTCTCTTGTTCGTGTTCATGCAGTGGGGTCAGAACTGCCATCTGTCTGCAATTAGCTTTGCCCGCGAGTCTCTGCGGCTCCTGTGATCTGACTGGGTCAGTCTTGCTCTCCCTGGCTCTGATGCAGCATCCGTCCACACTCCGCCTAATGGAAAGCGACTCCTCGCGTCTTTGAGCCCTCGGCTGGATCACGCGGACGTCTGCTATTAACGAGCGCATTCACGGGTTTGATTACAGTTTATGTGCTGTGTTCTTTATGCTTGTATATGTCGAAAAGGACAATTTGTCATACGTATGTATATACATATCGATTCTTACACACTCATGCGTGAGTGTATGAAATGCTAGTTTTTAAATATTTTAAGCAGTTAAATAAGATTAATCTGGACATGTGCAAGGCAGTGAACATGAAGGAGTGCATGTGTGACTTGTCAGGCTGCCGGTGGGTGTAGCCTGACCTGGGAATGCGACTCTTTTGCACGGCTTTTCTCTTGCTCTGTGGAAATCTGTAGCTTCAGCGGACCATCTGCCGGCCTGTCTCCCATCAGCCGGGAAATCACAGGTGTTAGTTTGTTTATATTCAGATCTCCGCTGGCAACTGCAGGCATTCCGGAATTAACACACGCACATTGCGTCAGTTCTACAGTTTCCTCGAGAGGGCTGGGCTAAATGGCTCCGCTACGTTAAAGTACTGCGCACTTTCAAAATGTTTATTACCTCCATTGCCTTCCTGAATAATGACTTTTAGGTCCGTCTCTTCATTTAGGGGGTGCTAGTGATGTCATTTAATAAGATGTGATGCATGAAATTTTGGTAAACCTGATACACGTTCACTTATTACTGGAACCCAACTTGGCTAACTTTTCAAAGTAGTCACTTGAATGCTGTTTATTTTTCCCCTTCCTGTCAAAAGCTACAGTGCCGTTTTGCAGCAGATAATTGATATTCCAGCTCTCTTGTTTCTTTTTTTATAGTAGGTTTGGTACAAAGTGTGCCCGCTGCGGGCGACAGATCTACGCCAGTGACTGGGTGCGGCGGGCAAGGGGCAACGCGTACCACCTGGCATGCTTCGCCTGCTTCTCCTGCAAGCGGCAGCTCTCCACGGGGGAAGAGTTCGGCCTGGTCGAAGAGAAGGTCCTCTGTCGGATCCACTATGACACAATGGTGGAAAACTTCAAACGGGCAGCAGAGAGCGGTGAGACATGCATCGGTACCGTGCTTGAGGACCCGACTAGGTTTAGATCAGGTTTAGAGCTCAAAGATCTAAAGTCTCGGCTGGTCTTCAAGATTTGAGATCTTTATTAGCCGTCTGCAACAGGTGCATTGGAATGCTTACATATTCAGCCACACTCGGTTACAGAGCCTGAAGGGTGCAAAACGAAATAAGACAAAATGACAGTATGAGACAATGCAGTAATAGTACTATAAAGTGCATGACTATTGTCGGAAATGTGTATGTCGCAAATGAGAATGTCTTATCCACCTCTGTCCCGGATGTCAGGCAGTGGCATTACGCTGGAGGGAGCGGTGCCGTCAGAGCAGGACAGCCAGCCCAAACCGGCGAAACGGGCCCGCACCTCCTTCACGGCCGAACAGCTACAGGTGCGCGTCAGGTGTTCCGTGCGTGTCGATAGCCGTGACCGGGAAGCAACCAGCTGACTGTAGCCGGCATGTTCGCAGGTGATGCAGGCGCAATTTGCACAGGACAACAACCCGGACGCTCAGACACTGCAGAAGCTGGCCGACATGACGGGGCTCAGCAGGCGAGTAATACAGGTGAGCACTGGCGGTGCCCGACCTTCACCCGCCTGCAGGTACGGGCACCTGCAACTCACACTGCAATTTCGCTGTCGTACCGGAGCGCGTGACCCACAAACACTCCAGGTTCCGTCATTATTTGATCGTCGGCGACTTTGCCTCTTCATAGGTCTGGTTTCAAAACTGCCGAGCGAGACACAAAAAGCACACTCCCCAGCACAGCGGCCCCCCCCAAGGCCACCCTCAGTCTCGGATGCCCCCTTCCTTGCCGGACGACCTGCATTACTCTCCTTTTGGCAGCCCTGAACGAGCGCGCATGGTGGCCCTGCACGGCTACATTGAGAGTGAGTGTCCAGGAGGCCTGCCTTCACCCTCCTGCTCATATCGCCAACCTCTGACCCAGAAATTTCACAGCCGACTAGAGTAGCATTCTTTATTTAAGTAACCTACACTGTTCGCTTATTTGCATGTATCATACAGCTATGCTTTGACTCTATTTATACATGCATTTCCTGCCGACAGAGCACTCTGATTTGAATTGTACCGAGAGTTAATTACTGCGTGCTAAAAGAGACGTACATGTGGGAGGCTGATCTCCCGCGGGGCCTGAATGCTAACGAGCTCGGCTTTTCTGCTGCAGGTCACCCCTTCTCCGTGCTGACGACACAGAGCCTTTCCCACCAGGCCATGACTCTGCCCCAGCTACCCCTCAGCCGCTAGCACCAGTCAGACTGACCCCCGAACTCTGCCCTCCGGATACCAACTGCTCCCACCCCACACCCACGCCCCCCCCCCCCCCCCCCCCCACCCCGCCGCGCCGCCCCCCTCCTTTGTTCAATTGTTTCTGGGTGGGGGTCACCACCCCCCGCGTCA
>JAODKE010000125.1:16826675-16837104 GCA_026779605.1 Mormyrus hasselquistii
CTGGCGTGTGTGAGGGCGCCGGTCGCGGGGTGGGGGGGGGGGGAGCGTTGTTCGGGGGAGTTAAATCCTGTTTACTTCTCGTACCTTTAATGCAGCTGTCTTAGGAAGTCTGTTGTAGGTGTCTTTACAGTCCGCAGAAGGAAGTCAGGACCTTAGCTGCTTGCTAATGCACAATACTATCTGCACTTGGCAAGCGAACTAGAGGATTTAGCCACTTGGGTACATTGTCTGGAAATGTCTTCATTGCATCAGGTGTTAGGTTAGGAAGACATAACTTTTCATCCTGGAAATTAGAAACAGGATATATGGATTATTCATTTGGTTGGGTGAAAAAATGCAGACAAATGTGCATCAAAAACTGAGATAAGCAGAAGCACAATGGAAAGGAAAGTCCTTCTGGCTGTTGACTTTGTAAAACCTGTATCTCTGTTTTTTGATGACCTTATAAACCCTTCACAAGTTGCCCTAGAAAAATTTTGGTGGGAAACAAACCTGTAACACACTGTTAATAAAACTGTTAATGAAACTGAGAAACAGAATCTAGGTCATTGTAATAAAAAATAATGTAGATGGTCCTGAAAATAATGTTTCAGAATTGCGCTCCTAAGATAACAGGTTGTGTTTTATTTGTAAGTGGTTTTATCATTGTGTGTGTGTTTTTTTTTCATTTTTAGTGACATCATCTCCGCACGTGCTTTTACAATGAGATCAGTGCTGAATCTGCATCACTTCCTTCCACCAGTTTCCATGTAGGAGTTTCACACGTCGTTCACAACCCTAAGGAACGTACGGTCAAATTTTAATTCCACATATGCATGAGCTTAGATGGTAATTAAAAAAAATTATTCACAACATTTTGCAAATCGGGCTGTTCATCCATCCATCTAAATTTCTCACTGCTTATCCTGTATAGGATGGAGGTACATGAAGATCAGGGCAGAACATTAAGAGGCTGAGTTTTAAACACTGGAAATTATGCCTCTATATGTAAGGTCCCCAACGAGCAGCTACACACAGCATTTTAACCATCTGTCCAAAGCAATGTGGAATAGAGGGTTATATATGGACTCATAGGGATTTGAACCCACAACCTCTGTGTTGTTAAACTAACACTCTGCTTGTTGAACTACAGGATCTATGTAAAGTCTCTCTCAGGAATGTTATTTTTGAAATTTAATGTTACACATAACTAGTTACCCTGTTAAAAATGTAATAAGCGATGTTACAATTCTGATTACTTTTCTAACAAATGTTTTACACTGGGCAGTAAAAGCTGAGGAGTCCTAAAGGCATTGCTGACACCCGCTGTCCGGAAATATGCCGAAAGGAAGCATTTCTGCACCGAGAAACGATGCAAAGCAACAAATTGAATGTTATATTCTGCAAATAAGCTTTTTACCAAAATGAATACATTCAGACGTAATCCCATTGTAACCACCAATATTTTGTTTAAAAATTGTAATAACATATTTTTCGCAGTACCTGTAGCATATTTCAATTGCATGTATTTTGTAATTCAATTACATAATGCCATTACATGTGATCAGTTACTCCCCGATACTATTTTCTCATCTGCCCTGTGGCATTTGCCATCAGCCAAAGAGCTTGTAACTTGAAGTGGAGATGGTTATATACGCATGGATGATACTGCTATTACATTACTACAGCACTGTTTGTATATCAACTAAACTGGACCCCTCTTGATAGAAAAAAAATGTTATGTTTTTTTTTAACCGATTAAAATGCATATGTGCACTATTACATGCAGGAAATAATGGAGGAAATTGCCCAGTGACGTTTCCTAATGGCTGTATTTGTGACTGTCGCCTGGGAGATGAACATCTGTCAAGGAGGAGCTTAACATCGACGGCTCAGTCGTTGGCATATGTGAGGTCACGCTGTCCAAACACGAAACTGCAGCTCGTGGTCCGTTTGGCTATGAGAGAAGCGGCTCAGTGAGAGAGAGACGGCAGACTCAGGCCGACTGTGATCGTACTCTGGGAAGCCGTGAGAGGAGGGGCTACAGTTACGTTTTGACTTTTCCCTGTTCTCTTGGAGGACGTCTGTGCCGCTGCTCTCCAGCTCTCCACACCAGTAAACCCATCACTTCCACATTAGCTTTTCCTGTTAGCGTCCCGCTATACACAACCCAATTAAAGTGCATTGCTTAATTGTGAATGCAGGGAGTTTGTGAGTGAAAACTAAAATAACTTTACAAAGAAAAATAAACTGCCGCAGATTTTTTCTTGAGAGGAAACCTTCAGTTTACTGTATGACATGTTTCTTAATAGTGCTAAAGTGTTCTGCGTTCTTTAAATAAACAGCGCGGAGTTTTACATAGAGGAGCATGAAAGAATGCAGGGTCCTGCTGCCTCTTTGCACACATGTCAGCAATTTGACTGCCTTGTGTATTTTGGATATAAAAAAAGCATTTCAAAGTAAACGAACGGAGGAAAGTCTTATCCTCCTGGCAGCTGTGCGCTGCAGTAAATTGCTTTCAGCTGATGCGCCGCGACTCGAACTTGCTTGGCTAACGTCAGGCGATGCATTGCGACACTGAGAAAACAACGCGGGCGAAAATAAACAGAAGGCACAAACGACGGAAAGTTCCTGTGTTTATCTTCGCGTCCTTGTTAAGGGCCCCTGGTGTGGCCCCGGGCCCTGCGTCTGCATGGGGCCCCCACCTGTGCTCCGTGGATCTGAATCTGGGGGAGGGGATTACAGAAAGTGATCTATAAGAAGGTTGGTTATGGGCTCTGCTGTCCTGCACTTCTGCACATGGCTGGAAAGGGGATAAATTCGGCCCTGGAGTTTGGGGCCCCCGCAGCCCCATGGTGAAGTTTGGGGCCCCCGCAGCCCCATGGTGAAGTTTGCCATGGAGGGCAGGTACCTCCCATGATAAATTTTGCCATTCCACATGCCCATCGGCTCCCTGGAAAAATTCCCAGAATGCCAGGTTCCTAGCCATCCAAGCTCCAATACGAGAGAACTTTCACCAATAATCCACGAGATGTTGCCCGTGTGTTTTTCTAACGTGCTTTCTTCATTTTTTTGTCCGCTTTTGCCTTATATACTCTTTAAACAGTGACTATGAGTGAGTGTGATGTCCTACAAGTACCGGAACATTTCTTCAGTGTAAAGCCCCCCCCCACGAATCCACCTCTATACCCACATAAGCCCCATATAAAATTCTCAATCTGTGCTTTGTGCTTGAGAGTTGCTTTTAAGGGACAGCTACACCTCGGCAGAGAAACCACAGAGTGGCTTAAGGGACACTGCATCTCCACGGCTGTCCCTTAGTGGTCCGTGTCAGGGGCACGTGCGTCCGTGTGTGTGCGTATGTGCACACCTAGACCGAGTATTCAGAATCAGGGCTGCTGCAATCACGCCTTCCACATTTACATGAGCAAATGGGAATGGTATTCAGATTGGTGGATTGATCTCGAGAGTCCGGCGTACTTTCTGTTTGTTCCGAACAAATGGAAATCAGCAATTGTAAGAGAATTGCGCGGAGAATTGTGATTGCTTCAGTGACAGAAAAAAATCACAGAGGTGGAGTCATTTGAGAAAGATAAGATGTCTTTGTAATCTCCAGATAACCAGTATCATCATTTTCAGCCACTTCTGGACTAAGGAAGATCAGATACCGTGCGATTTGGAAGCGCATCCTGGTTGGATCCAGTAATTAAGCCCTTAAACAGTTGGGGACTTTGGAGATGAGTTAACGTTTACTGCCTTTGATGTTGTGTTGGGCAAACTAAAGCACTGTGACCAGCTTGCTATCTGTACTCACAGATTTATGCAATTCAATTATGATGTTGTTTTAACAGCTCATTTTTGCAAGTGGATCATTGCTGCTTATTACAGTTACATTTGAAATACTCAGGAGATACTTTATATATTAGGTAGGAACCATTCTTTCCTCCAGAACTGCCTCAACGGCAGAAAAGTTATACATTCGGAGAAGCATATCACTGTGGTACTGAGCTGTTACTTTCGCATTAGTGACCTTCCTGTTAGCATTAACAAGACTGACTTCTGACTTCTGTCATTAACAAGGTGTTTTCAGCCACAAAACTCTAGACACCTTAGCGTGTGAAAATCCCAGGAAGGTGGCTGTTTCTGAGATACTAGAACCAACACTCACCATTATCAAAATGCCTTAGATCAGGCGTCTTAGTTGGACAGAATGTGAACCTCTTGACCGATCTGCTTCTGTATATATTTATGGGCCTTTTTCAAGGCCGCTTGCATTAACAGGCAGGTGCGCGTAAGGAACCAGTGCGTAAGTGAATTCATGATCTCGCAACATCTAGATTCAGACTTAAAGTGACAGTAAGGTGACTCATGGCAAGTGCCTGCTCAATGCCCATACTGGTACGCGGTGCCAAATGACCACGGCCAAGATGGCGATGCAGAGGGGGCGTCTCTGGCCTCCCCCAACCCCGGACAGCAGGCTGACACTGGGTCTAAGCAGGTTGCTTTTATTTTTAGAGCCAAATTCCTACGGCTTTCAGCACTTGCTGAGAAGTGAGATGTTGCGGTGGGACCTCTACCTGTCGTCTGGGCCTTGACTCGGCCACATTCTTGGACTCTGAGAAGAAAAAGCCCCAGTTAGGACAGAGAGCCCCCCCTTCATGATAATGAAGTGCCCCCCCCCCCCCCCATCATCTCGAGCTCTGTCCATAGAGGGGACCCAAGAAGCTGAATGGCAAACATCACACGTCAGATGTTCCTCTGCTTCTTCTCTGGGAGCCAAGCAGATGTCAGAGTTTGCGGGATTAGGGACAACCTCCTGCCCTTAGGCTATTGGGGGGGGGCATTAAGGCTTATGAGACCACAGCCACACACAGTCGCAATACCGCATTGGGGGGGGGGGCGACACCGCGACCCGATCTGTGCAGCTACCAAGGCCCGATTACTAAAATGTGTTTATTCTGCAGGCATTTACACCCCCTCCCCACAAAAAGCCCCCACAAGCCTCTCAGCTTCGGAGCTAATAGCTGGAATTCCGTGCGTAAGTTTGTGAAATAATTGGTCGCATGTGAGTGCAGCAGCGCGTGTTTCCCCAGTTTGCCGATACCGCCGGGGCCAGAAGTGTTTTCCTGATACGCTGATTGCTTCCGCGGGAGTCCGGATCGGCCAGATGGGGCAGGCGGAGGCGTCGCGGCATTAGATCGCGAGCCGGCATCAAAGCGGGGCCCTTATCGTCACGAAACGCCTGGATGCAAGCCACCGGGCCGTTTTACAGCGGGGCTCGCAAGCGGCCCGCGTTGCCGTGGTTACGTCCACCACCCTCCGTCTCTGCAGCCGCTTGGACCCAGTCAGGGAACAACCCGAGAACAGGCTCCCAAATGCTGGGATGCATCATGGTCTGGGGTGTCCAGGATTCTATTCCTGGCTCTGTATATGTTGCATGTCTTCCCCTGTGTCTGCTGTTATCGGAAAGGGGGTGGATGGGTAATGACATCACGGAAATCTTCACAGCTTAGGTCCACCATACATTCCAAGAAGAGGTCCAGTCCAAGATTTCATTTCATTTGAGTCCTCTGTGACTGTGACTCTTTACACTCAAATGGTTGGTTGACACAAAATCTTGGTTTGGATTTTTACTTTCTGCACCTGAACTATCCACCTCTGGATCCAATCATATTACACCCCTGAGCACCACTCGGGCCTTTATTAACCTGGCCCGGCATTTCCTAAGCAGAGAGCTTGTCCTTGGGCGCAGTCTTGCTGCTCCTGAGGTTCACACGAGGCTTTGTGTTCCCGTCCGCACTGTCCTTTGTCATTCTTTGTTGTTCTGGTTTGTAATTGGTTTATTTGGTTCTTGTCTTGTCCAGGCTTTGGTTTCTCCTTGCCCCCCCACAGCCACCCGCACTTGTGTCCTTCCCCAGCACATCTCATTCCGGATCCTTCTGTCCAGTCAGCAGCCCCACGCCCCTGCACTTATCTGTTACCTGCATGGTCCCATCACCAGGTTCGATGTACAAAAGGGGCGGCCGATATTTTCCCCAATTGTTTCACAAATGCTATCATTGCTCAAAATTGGGGCTACCGTAGTTCTGATATGCAAGACCTAAGCAACCCTCTATCCAATAAAAAACAAACCCCAGCTTCTTATATGATTTTATGATACCACCAGTAAGGGTTGCATCTGACCAGCCAAAGCACATGACAAAAAGCCTAAACCCCACCAGACTCCACCCCCAGCTGTTTGGTCAAGAAGGACTCTCCCCTGCAGTAACCTGACTTTTTTCTATTTTGACAAATCTGCGTTTCCAGGAAGCAGCTGAGGTCAGCACAGCATCTGTTGCTAGTTACATCCAAGATGCAGAGCTGCTTTGTGTGGGTTGCCGAGGCAACAGGACCTCTGCAATCAGATTTGAATGGCAGCGTCTTCGAAGTCAAAATCTGGAAGAAAACATATAGAATCGGAGTAGCCTCGTGGTTGGACCTTTAGGTCCCTAAGGATTTTTGTTCATATAGTCCATACCTGCAAAAAAGTTTAATTTATTGATATTTAGAATAATTGTTAATTTTTATCGGGTCTTTGTCATTTAATATTTTATAATCTCCTGTTATAATATCCCGAAAAGTGATCAGAAAAACATGTCTGGTAGAAAAAGCCATGCCAGTACATCAAAAGAATAACGTATAAATGTCTAAAGTCAAATATTCTGGCATGTTCTGCCTGGAATATCTAACAGTGTGGCTATAGCATGGGATGAGATGCTGTCTATTTGGTCACCAACTTTACTTGAAGGCGCCCAATAATAATAATAATAATAATAACAATAACAATAATAATAATAATACCGGTAATAATAACAATTTCAATTTTCTATTCAATGTAGAACATACTCTAGCATATTTTCTCCAAACATATACATTATGCTGAAAGACAAACATTTTAATTTTATGACCATGTGGTTCTTGCTATGAGCTGCCTGTCAGAGACCTTGAACACGTACAGCTCATAAGCTTTTGTGCCCTGGATTCTGTCCCAAACTGGACAGACAGTAATGTCTCAACTGCCTTCAGAGTGCCTGAATGCTATAGGTCAGTGTTGCAGTGGAGGAGTTGGTCTTGCACCTTGTCTTGCCTGCCCTGTGGTCCCGTAGGTGACCCACAGTTGGCAGTATGCACTGTTTTCGGAATAACATGTGCTCCGCATGTGCAAGACCATGTGCAGAAACAGCAACTCTCACTACACTCACTACACCTATGAGTGTTATTATGTTATAACGCTTCTTCCGCTGTACATGAAATGGACCCCAAAACTGGGACTGACCTCCTATCAGCCAGTGTGATTGCATGCACCGTATTTTACAGACTTGAAGATTGTGTAGATGTAGGTTCTTCCAATCCACATATTATACATTCTCGCATATTACTGTAGGTAATTGTCAGATATCTCATCGTATGTGATTGACCTTCAGGTTGCGATTAGGCTTGATGTGATTTTCACCTGCCCTGTGGTACCTCTGTTTGGATTATCCGGTAGCTTGGAGCTGGGCTTCTCTCAAAGGCTGTCAGTCACCCACTAATATTTGATTCTCGTGTAGCTTTTGGCCGCTACCACGGCCCGTCTGGCCGGCCGGCAGCGCCGATGTTATGTCACCCCGACCCGGTATCGTGCTCAGCACCACGGCCGATCTCTCTTAACCAGAGTGTTAGCTTCTGTCCCCGAGGGCTACATGCTGATTCAATTTTCGCTCCTGCCCCCCCTCGTCCTTACAGCTGTTGTTTTGGATTAGCAAAATAGCGGCTGTCAGGCGAAATGATCCCTTTCCACCGCCACCCACCACGGCGGGGAGGCGTGACAGGTATGTCCCGGGGAGCGCTGGTCGGAACGGGGGCCCCCACCATGACGCGCCGGCCCGGCCGCCTCCATTCAGGAGACAGAAGTGGCCCGAGTCATTCGCCCCTACGCCCTGATTTATTTTTTTGCGCATACATTACATACTCCTGCAGTTTTGAAGCCCCTCTTTTCCACTTTTCACTCCTGTGGCCCCTGTCAAAGTATTAGTATAAGAAACACATAAAGCGAATCATGTTTTCCGATGTCTGTGCAGCGCCGTCTGCGCAGAGCCCCTTGTAGGACATGGCTGTTCTGTCATAACAATGCTGGGAAGTCGTAACAAAGCAAGAAGCTCAGCCGTGACTCTCCTGACCTACATGCCCTGGCTTCGGTTCTGCTGCGTGCTGAAGAACGCCTCACTCTACATCAAAGCCGGTAAGCTGGGATGCCCGGGAACTGCAGCCCAGCAGGTTTTAATCTCCTTTTAAACTGACGAGTCTCGGAAAATGACGGAGAAAAAGCTCCATTTGTCTAATCAAGAAAATGAGTAGGTGAGTCGGCTTGGTGCCCACATCAGGAAAATGCCTGAGAATGGCGTGAGCTTCTGAGGCCCAGAAAGACACGATGCTAACTTTTACTGTGGCATCACTCTAACCTTTGTCTGGTGGAACTCTTGCCTGCTTTAGAATAATTGTCAATTCTCCTTAATTCTAGCTATAATTACGGTGATATTAATTTTGCTAAATATTTTTTTTCCCAGTGGTTTGTGATGGGCTGGTGCCCCATCCTGGGTTGTTCCCTGCCTTGTGCCCGTAGCTTCCGGGTTAGGCTCAGGACCCCCCACGACCCTGAATAGGACAAGTGGTTTCAGAAAATGGATGGATGGATGGATGGATGGATGGATTACTGCACATGCTGAACTCCTATCGCATAGGAGACAGAAGAAAAAACACAATTAATGGACATTACCCACAATACCCTGGCACGCAGAGGAGCTTATCATCCAGCGACGGGTGTGACCAGACTGGGGAAAGTGAAGGCGTAAGCTTTGTTTCTGAGCCGCACCCTCTCAGAAGTGCAGCTCATCGCGACACTCCTGTTTCCCATCTTGCATCCCTGCCCTTGTAGTCAGGAACGGGGGAGGGATTGCCGAGGACACCCATATCTCCACCTGGCCCGTGCTTCCTCTGGGAGACAATGGCGGGCAGTGCGGAGACCGTCCTGGAGCTGGACTGGGGCAGATTTATGGTGGAGGAAACGCACGAGCGGTCGCTGGTGTCAGGTCGAACAATAGAGGATCCACGGCATGGGGTGTCCCTGGAACTGGGGTGGGGGGATCGTTATTCTAGAACCCTCTTTTCCTACAGCTGGGAACTCCCTTCCTGAAGCGTCTAAGTGTGCCTCTGTGCGTTTTGGCGCTGGAGGTCCAAGGACCCAGACAAGGTCAAGCTGGGCCTCAACATGCTGTTGGGTTACATGACCCTGCTTCGCGGCCTCCCCTGAGGTCATGCCTGCCGTTGGTGATGTGAGTTTATGAACCCGGTTCCCCAGGCTGTCCTTGGCCTGGGGGCCACAAGGGTCAGAGCGGGGTGATGTTCCAACATCCCATAAGAAGTTTACGGGAGTGGAGATTCTCTGGCGTGAGTGGATGGAGAACCGGCTGCGATTTCAACCTGATATTTATCTGATATCTGAGATATCTGAACCAGAGATGGAGATGTGAACAGCCCTTGTATTAGTGACTGGATAAAGGAGGTGAATACAGGTGAATGCATCAATCAGCATCGTGCTCAAACCCCCAGAATACGCAGGGCTGAGGACCACTAAAGGAACAAGTTCTTCTCACATAAAACCCCAGAGAGGGTTAGGGTTAGGGTTAGGTAAGTTGTTATATGGGCCTACAGACAGTCAATTAGACTTCCAAATGCTCAAGTATTATACAGAAACTCAAAGGCTGCCATGACAGCACAAAATTAAATCCAACCACCCGACTTCCATAACTCCTTCTCCAGCACAAGCTGAGGTGAGGATGAACCCCCCCAGGGAGCACAGGGCGGGAGACCGACTAGAGGGTATGGCAGTCCATCAAACACGACAAAAATCTACTCGTGTTCAAAATCTACTCATCTCTTCAGCTCTTCACTCTTAAAAGCAATTCAAAAGACTGCAGTTTGCTTACGTTGCATTTTGCAAAACAGAACCTTTGGTTTCATTTAAATGCTGCATGAGTTATAATAACAGTTTAAGCAAAGCCACCACTGAAATTTCATCTTTAATAACCTGACAGCACACATACATCTGCCTGAGGTGCATAAGTTACGTCTAAACGATGTAATATTCAAGTCGTTTGCTAATAAGATCTCAGGGCAAAGTCATATTGGCAGCTTTAAAAACATTAGAGGAAGATCACAAACAGGCCATCCAAAACGGACCTTGAATATATATATTTATGTGTGTGTGTGTGTGTGTGTGTGTATATATATATATATATATATATATATATATATATAAAGTTGATGTCTTATATATTTATATGTTTGTTTGGGATATTGGCATGGGATATTGTTTTTGAGGACCGAAACCATATCAGAAGTGAAGCCCGAAAACGGACTTGCGAAAGTCCGC
>JAODKE010000125.1:16843949-16873841 GCA_026779605.1 Mormyrus hasselquistii
CCTATATTTTGTCTATTTTTAATAATGAGAGAGGTTCTTTTTTTTTCGTAATACTAAAAAAAAAAAAAACAACCCCCCCCCCCCCCCCCCCCCCCAGTTGGATTTGACACAGGGCAATAGTGCCATCTGCTGAAACTGAGCCAGCATAATATTAAAAGGTAACATTCTGAATAACAGGTCTGCTTTGCTACTGAAATGGTTAACTTCAAACGCAAAGCATTTCTTAATTTTTGAAACCCCCACCACCCGTTACATCTAAGCACAAGAAGGAACCACAACAAAGAACTTGTAGCTAATCACCGAAATTATTCACTCTGACAAGCGCGGAGTCCTACTCCATCTCCGGCAAGTAATACTTTAGCAAAATAAACACGTGGCGGACTAACTGGTCTGCGTTTCAAAGCAAACTCTTTTGTTTCCTTTATATTTCGAGGCGACAGTGACTCTTAAGATCCGGCTGGAGTGCAGCATGATTAATTAAAGATTGCCTCATTCTCCCACGGGAGGTGGGGCCACATCTTGAAGGCATCATGCCACCGGCAGCGCTCCCATACGGGGCACCGAGCTGAGGGCTCCACCGTGGCCATCGGCCCTATTTAGGTTTCTCTTTAATGAGATATGAAGTGCCCACAATGGCTCACATTAAAAGCGCGTAGAAATGAGCGTAGAAATAAGTTGCCTGATTGGAACGGTGCATGAATGCTCATGCAAGAAATGCATCAATGCTCGGCCTTAGAGAGCCAGCAGCTAGCGTGATGAGACTGCGAAGTGTTCGTCTGCAAACAGATGGATGACAGCTGAACTCCTGCGAAAGGTTGTGCGGTTTTTTTTTTGCTTGAGAAATGAATATTGCATGAATTATGGATATTACACGAACTGCTGAACTCATGCAGTTAGTTTTTTATTTAATTTGTATGCAGATCGCATCGTCGGGTAGAGTTTTGCCTGTATGCCGTTTCTTATGTTATTTTTGCAAGCTTACTGACAACAGCTGTCAGTTTATCACATGACTGGCGCTAATAATTAACCTTACAGGAAATATGGGGGAAATAAGGTAAAAGTAAAAGTTCACTAACACTTGTGGCCACTTGAGGGTGCTGCTCCCCAAGAGAGCTTCAGCAACCAGAAAAATAAAATCATTAACTAATGTATTCCTCCAGCCTGCACGTTAAGAGTAATCGAGGATTACAGTTTTCTTAAACGATTCTATGATAATTTAAACAGGTGGTGTATTGTTCTACTAGCAGCTTGTTGTGTTTTATCTGCATATTTTGCATGCGCTCGAAAGGTGACATGTGACATATACAACTGTCGTTCCAAGCGGAGCACGACGCGGAGACACGAGGACAGAAGTGTGTGAGATCCCGTCGCTTTTCTAGTGCCAAGCTAGAAATCGTTTGTCTCCTTTTATGTGACGGTAATCCTTGAAAAAAAAGTGTGCATTGTCGGTAAGGTAAGGAGATAGTATTAGGATGGGACCCATGAAAGAATATTGGAAGAATAATGTTACTGTGAGCAAAGAAAAATATATTTCAAGGAATTAGTAAGTAATCCTGTGACCCTTCTCAGGATAAGATGCTGTTTCGAGGATGTGGAAAGATTAGGGGTTGAATAGGGGTTTTAAGAACCTGAGGAATCACCCGGAGCCCTGAGCAGCAGACAGGAAAATAATTAGCCTGTTTTGGCCTCTGTGCATCACAGCTGGTTTCTATACAAACACTAGAGCATTTATTTAGGTGCAGATGTGCGTTGGTGGTAGTGTTGTTGAATTTCCAGCAGGGTGCCAGGTGAGAGGCTCACCCAGAGGTGATGTCTGTTGCCCTGCGTCCTTTTACCTCCCTGCCCCCCCAAGTGCCCTTTTGACCCGGTCTTCCTACTCTTTGACTCTGACTTAATTCACGCAAGACAACATTTGCCTTCTGAGCAAATACGCAAAACCGGGACGAACACGAGGGTAAAAATTGGTACCTTTGCTCGTCGCTGGGGCTGTACCCTGGTAATTGTACCTTTTAAGGTACAGAAATGGACTCTGAGGAACATCCCAAAGCTGCAAAAGTATTAAAAAAAAGTATTAATGTACCATCAGTTCATTTCTCTACCTTAAAAGGTACAATTACCTACAGCTAAGGGTGCAATTTTGCAGACCCTTAAGGGTACAGCCCAAGTGACAAGCAAAGGTGGCTTTTTTCTGAGAGTGTGTCTGTTGCATCTTGTGGGCAGATGGAAATAAATAAAAATGTAAAATTACAAATAAAATCTCGGTATGATACCCTGGGAAAATGAAACAGACATTAGATTAAAGCCATCACACAATCCTGTTTGATTTTAATTAAAAGTAGTGTTTTGCAACACTTGTGAAGAACTGAGACTAATAAGCAATGATAATAATGCGAATGAGAAGTGAGAATAATAATCATTTCTGTGATTGATGTCACAGCAAAGCATTATGGATTCAAAGCTATACATTAACAACATATCTATTTGCTTTGTGCCCTTTCCCCCATCCCAGCTTCACCTCGAAGGCAGACGGTCTGCGGTATGTTTCCACAGAAACCAAGATTTACATGGTAATTCATGCGTTGCATGAATGTATGCTGATTCGAATGCAAAGCGCCGGAGATTCTGCTTGAGGCTCATCGCCGAGCCACCACAGAGGATAATGTCTGATTAAGGTGTTGAGAAATTTAGTCGTAAACACACATTCCTCCCTACCAGACCATAACAAAAACACCTGCCAGCTAATTATTAGGTTTTACAAGAAGACATCTCTACTATAGTTGTTGATTTCTTCTGTGTTCTGCTCCCAGGGTCACAGTGAACCTGGAAGCCATCCCAGGATCTTCAGGACACTCAGCACCTGGGCCTCACAGCTTACACCTTTAGCCCATTCGGATGCCCTTTTCACCGGAGGTCCAGCCAGCTAATTTTACGTCTCAACCCCCCTGAAAAATAATTTATTCAGACTGAATATGGCCACCATATGAGGGGGCTCAGCTGCCCTAACGGTCAAATTGTAGGATCACCCCTGCATCAACCAGTCACCACGCGCCATTTAAAGACACCGATATGCCCAAACTGCAGGCCCTTGAGCCACGGGAGGAATTCAGACCTTCACCCTAGACAGTCATGAACAGCCCTAAAGTTTTATCGCTCATTCCAGCTGCCTTTTTCCGACAGCTCACCACCTGGATGGAGAGTAGTTCATTGATTGTGTCAGTCTCTTCCTCTCCACCCCAACCCGCCTTCTGCACTTTCCATCAATCATAAAACACATCACAGGTGTAGTAATAACCACTTTGTTTTTAACACCTCCTTCAACACCTTGTTTTTAACACTGTGTTTTGTGCCTGGCGTCTCCGCCCTCTGATCTCTTTCTTCCCGAAAGCCCCTCCTCTCTGGGTGTTCCTCCCATCCTTCAGAAACGTCTCTGTCTAATACTAAAAGCACCTAAAAGCACCTTTCACTCATTTCACATTACTGAGCTGCCCCTTATTATTAACATAATTTAAATGACATAATATATTGACATTGTAAAAAATGGCATGTCTTCATAATTAATTTATAATTAAAATGTGATGTTCGCTTTTGCTTATCAATTTTGTAGTCCTTGAACAATTAACCGAAGACTGATTAGTCAAGACGCATTTTTAACGTGTTGTTAACGTGATTATTATTTCGGACCTCTGCATATCTCTGGGCGTGACTCCAATTAGCTCAGTTTGACTGATAGCCGGCTTGCATGGTGGGTAAAGAGCACCACGGCTGGGAAAGACAGACGGGAGTCTGGTGTCTTTTAAGCCCAGTTTGCTACAAACAAAAGGGGGTTGCATCAGTTACCACGCATCTGACTTTTCTTGCTCGGCAGGAAATTTCAGTGGATCCATTGAAACTCAGCCCATATTTTAATGGAACGGTTCTGACCCTAAGGTGGGAATAGTCATCAAACCTGCATGACCTCCGGATCACGCTTGTCGGTTTAAAGTCAGGATTCCCACGCTCAGGTTGGGCAGTTTTCCCCCCAGCCGCAGAGGGCTGGACGCTTTGCAGAGGAAATTTTACTCAATTTAAACTAAATATTTTAATTTTTTTACCACCCTTCATGTTATCATGTTCTTTTCAATTCCAGATTTCAATTAAATTTTTCAAAATTACATTTATGAAATCACTGATCAGTCTGACGGCAGATCCCACACCCCGGCATGCAAAAAATGGTGTATAATGTAGACCGGTCCATGAACGTCGAAAGATTGGGTACCCCCAGTTTAGAGAGTGACCTGTCAGGCATGTTTGCCATTGTTTTCCACCAGTGTTCTTCAGTGGTCACTGCTTTTGGTGAATTTTTAACACTTAAAATGCGTAAATCAGGCCCAACTTGTTGGCCTCACCTCTCAGGGCAGCAGGTAACAGGGCAGTTAGGGAGACGCCTCTCTTTGTGGTTCTCTGCAAGATCTTCTTCAGAGCTACATCTGGAGCACCACCTAAAATGCTCATTCACGAACTGAATATTAATATTCCTCATGTTTCATTTCCAGTATCTTCTATTGTGTTCTGACACAGAAGAATCATGCTTGTGTTTGTTTCTCCACACATATCGTGGTTCTTCTTGCATTGTCATGTGTCAACGCATCCGTACCTCATTCCAATCTGAACCAGAAAATGACAAACTGTAAATAAGTCACATGGCCCATCCTTACCCGTCCTGTGATGCCTGATCTGATTTGTTGAGTTTCCAGAGTCCATTTATGTATTCAGAGGGGAAAATAAATATTGACCAAAATTGAACTCCATGGATGTCATAGCACACGCCATGTTTGGAGGGAAAATAGCGCTACCCAGAAACACCACGCCAACAGTGAGGTTTGGGGGCGGGAGCATCATGGTGTGCGGCTCTTCTTCAGCATATTGTGCTGGCGGACTGCATATGATTGAAGGAAGGATGAATGGAGAAACGTACCGAAACATTCTTGATAAGAATCTGCTGGCATCTACCAGGGTGCTGAAGGTGAAAGAAGGGTGGACATTTCAGCAAGACAATGATCCCAGACACACATCTGAGGAAACTCTCACTTGGTTACAGAGGAAGAAAATAAATAAAGCGTGTAAGAATGGCCCAGTCAGTCACCCGACTTGAATCCAACTGAAAGTCTATGGAAGGAACGGAAGATCAGTGTTCATAGAAGTGGCCCCCGGAACCTTCAAGATTTGAAGACAGTTCATGTGGAAGAATGGGCCAAAATCACACCTGAGCACTGCATGTGACTGGCTTCTCCATACAGGAGGCGTCTTGAAGGTGTCATTACCAACAAAGGCTTTTCTAATAAGTATTAAATAAATTTCAGTAAGCGTGTTCAATACTTATTACCTGTATCGTTTCACTTTATTGCACATAATTTATGGGCTTATTTGTTTTGATTTCTTTGTATGTGTGGATTACGGATTGCTTGGGTCGTTACCGACATCTGGTGTAAATTTCATGTCAATAGCCCCATTAGAAATATATTTCTTGAGAAAATTGTTCATGCATTTAATACTTATTTTCCCTGTTGTATATTTTAGTATGAGACACATTTATAAAATGAGAAATTAATGACAGGCTTTATTAGGACTCGAAAAACAAAGGCAAGTAAAAGTCAAGAGAGAGTATCCAGGTTTTTACCCAAGTTAACGTGAATATTATTCAGGCCCTCTGCATTTTCTTGGCACGAATTAGCTCAGTTTAACTGATGAGTTCATGATAAGTCTATTTTAGTCTTATATAGTTAATCTATTTGTACCATGCTTTTTGCCGAGATTACCAAACGATATGATGTCTTTTTTTCTCAAATAAAGAAAACCATTTTATATTCTAATTCTTCATAATTGTCTGAGTGTGGGTACTTAGAGATAAGAAAGTGTGTGCTTTGTTTTGTGACCATGTGAGTGTGTAACTTCTGGGGCAGGCGTCAACATGAGGCATTCTGAAAGATATTGTGATCGAAATGCAGTTTTTACCCCCGACATGGTATTTAAAAATGTAGCTTACGTCGTGTTTTTCTTTTTCCTCAAGCGACCGCAGAGCTGGCTGGCCGTGGACCTGTCTGTCCCTGTCTGTCTGTGTCTGTCCCTGTCTGTGTGCATACAGGCTGGTGACCCCGCTCCAGGCTATCAGCCATAGACATGTTAATAAGCTGCATTGCTACAGGTGTTTGCTGTTTTTTCTTCTTAGGTGTGCCTGGTATTTTTACTAGATTTTTACTAGATTCTGCTTTCTCAGATCAAATGGGATGCAATATTTCTCATTCTTGGTGTGGAGCTCTGTGTTTCTCACGCATAACAATTGAAGACAGAGTGCCTGGAGAACTCAGTAGAACAAAATCAAAACCAAAAATGTATTCACTGAGTTGTTTTGAAGGCTCTTGTTGACTGCCGCCGATTCTTGAACGGAGGCGACATTAAGTTGCCAATGTGCAGCACTCTGCATGGTGTTCTATTACAGCCTATACTTGTCTAACCTAAGATTATCTCATGCATACTCAGTGCTGGATTATCAGGTATCACCTACTGTATAGCTTTAGAGCTGTCCACCTCCACAATGTGCAATTTTCTTTGCATGCCAGCTGTCGTTTGCTTCGAAAAAAGTGATTTGGTTGTCTAAAAAGTCCAGTGACAGGAAGCTTAGCAAGACTGTTATTGTGAAATGTGTGAAACATTAGCATTAATCTTACTGCCTGCTTTGCTAAATGACTACATTCTAAATTCTTTGGTTCTCTTGTTTATTGGCGGCCCAGGGTGGACACTGACAGACATCACAAATGGGCATCTTGGGCGATTTTGTAAAAACCTCTCTGAATTTCTGAAAGTAGCCTGGAGTGATTTGTTTGAGTTCTAGTCTGCAGATGGCAGATTATACATTTACAAACCAGTGCTTAAGGGTAATAAAACCAGTTATGATGTCTGAGCATAAAAGGTAAGAAAGTGGTAATAGAATCTGGATAAATGACTATATCTGCTAGAATAATAAGGAAGATGTCCTCATATAAGAAGACGTGTTTTTTAAATGCCGTTCATTCGGTTAATATTTTATGGCAAGTCTACAATAATACGCCGAAACTCCTCAGCATTTCATCAAATCTGTGGTTCCGTACAGTTTTTTTTTTTTCCATTCATTCCATACGATACTAAGCATTTTACAATATATACAATATACTTCCATGGACTAATTCTTGCCTTGTGCTCATAGTGTTCATTCAGTTTGTGCATCATAAACACTGATCACTAAGTGCCTCCCTGAGGGTTCTTTGGGAGTCTATGCCTCTGATCGGTGCTGGCCAGTCCGCATTCCAGGGCCGGCAGACTGATGCTGCTGTTGGGCCCTTGATCGCGGCCCTTGACCCCCACCTCCAGGGGGGCCACGCACTGGCTGACTCTGCACTCTGACCCCAAGCTCACACCCACCTCTATGTGTGTCTGTGTGTCACCTGGAGATGAGACAAGGTGAAAAGAGAATTTCATCCTGGGGATCAATAAAGTACCACTGTTCTGAGTCAGGGTTATTTTACGTTTATTATTGTCAAGTAAAACCATAAGAAAGCATTTTTGTAAACTGAAATAAAATAAGATACGAAGCAAACCTACAACTAAACAAAAACCATACGCATACATTTTTTTTCTGAAACTAACTAAAGTAAAAACATCAAAAACTACTAATTTTAAAAAATAATTTAGCTAATCTTTAATGACCATTAATAAAATATGGATTGTTTTTTGCCTGTTTTGAGGAAATTTGTACATATTGTGCGTATTTGTATAGAATTATCTAAAGATCAGACATATGTAATAGCTCTGAAAGTTAACTTAAGCAGAAGCTAAAATATATAAAAAACTAAACAGAAATGTATCTTTAAAAAGCCAATAATATTTGTATCTATAAAAGCTAATAAAACACAGAAAACCAACTAACACAAAACTGGATTTCAAATGAAAATTGAAATTAATATGAAAATAAAAACTAAATAAAAAAAATCTAAACTATGCTATCACTGTCATGGTGTTTCTCATATCCTGACTGAAGCACTTCATCCAATCACTTCATGTTGGCATTCACACTAGTTACAGCATCTATGTAATGGCAGTTCCACCTAAAATACTCATTCATGAACTGAATATTAATATTCCTCATGTTTCATTTCCAGTATCTTCTATTGTGTTCTGACACAGAAGAATCATGCCTGTGTTTGTTTCTCTTCGCTTATCGTGGTTTTCATGTGTCGACGCATCCGTACCTCATTCCAATCTGAACCAGAAAATGACAAACTGTAAATAACTCACTGGCCATCTTTTGCCGACCTGTGATGCCTGATTGTGTTTCTTGAGTTTACAGGGTCCTTCTCTGTGCATACGCTGGTATGAGACAGACCCTATAAGAAATGTGAAAATGAGTTTGATTCTTGCAGTTAGTTCTACAATGTTTTGTGTTGACTTCACCTAACAAGTTTTTAAAGGCAATTTCCAGATTTTCCTAATTAACCAATGATAAAATGGGTGTCCTTTTTTTTCAAATAAAGGATACCATTGGATGTTATAATTCTTCTTAATTACCTTAGTGTACTTAATGATAAGAAAGTGTGCAGTGTGTTGTGCTACCATGTGAGGGCATAACCTGCAGGGTGTCAGTCACAGAGACAACTGTGTCTGTAGTTTGTGGGGAACTGTATTCAGGAGTGTCTGATATTTTTACTAGACATTACTTTGTCATATGTGCATTTCTCAATATTTATTACTTATACAAGTTATCCAGCTACTAAAACCTTTTGGGATCACTGCATCATTGTAATTACAGTGCATCCTAAAATGCTATTATTTAGTTAAGATGGAGTTAAGATAGTTAATATGTTAATGTTAATAAGATGTTGTGTATATAATACATGGGCGTCGCCACCGTTAAGTCTGAGGGGGACGCAAAAGAATCCATTCCACTTGATCCATATGAGAATACACATACGGCATCTAATTCATTAAAATTCTTCTGGGGGGGGGGGGTCCCCAGACCCGCCAATGTGTCCCCCCTACATTCAAAATGCTTCTGATGCCCCTGATATAATGTAATAAAAACCTGTTATTTTGAAGCAATCAAATGACTAAAAATGCCAAAACTCTTTGTTTGGATACTTATGGTTAATGTCATTATGTTGGGATTTTCCCCATAAAAATGAATGGAGAGTTCCAATTACAAACCTGTGTGATAATTACAATTATATAATTACAATATAATTCCAAACCTGTGTGTGTGTGTAATAAATATAATTTAGACATTGAGTGAATATTGATATTTAAATTTAAATCAGCAGCATTTAACGATTTTGTGACACTTTTCTTTGCCAAAAAGGATGTGAAAATAAACATAATAAGTAAATTATTCGTTCAAATTGACCATTTATACTTTATATATATATATATATATACAAATTGATGAATTGAATAATATGATGTGATATTCCTCATACAGTGATTACGACACATCCCCAAAAGGTTGTGTGAATCATGACCTCATCATCATTTCCCTATTTTGCCATTCCGTCATGTCGCGTGTCGGAAGCTGGCATGAATCACGGCACCATCATCATTTTCCTATTTCGATGTTCCCACCTGTCAGGAATGTCTATCGGACTGAAAACAGGTGAGAAGGGGGTGATTTGTAAAACATACACACACCTCCTGGCCATTCCAGCGGCTTCTCCCGGTGAGTCACTGACTGAGAAATGGTGGTGGGAGACAGAATACATTCTCCAGCAGGACTGTGGTTCCTCCCAGAGTTAAGCCCGCTGACGTCACGCGCGAGCACACCCTCCGCATCCTGTGATGCGGGCTGGGTGTCACCTGCCGAAACACAGATCCCGCCAAGAGAGTCATTGATTTTTGGTAGTAAACCTGCAGTGTGATTGTGAAAGGGAGCCCCAGCTTGGCTCAGCGTGTAGACCAGGGCTGCTCAACTATTTTTCCCAGAGGTCCAAATTCCGGAAGCGGCACAAAGCCAACGGACAGAGTTTCCCCCTCATTAGATTTCACCAGCAGCTCAACCACACAATTTGGTCAGTCAATTGAGAACCCCTTGTGTAGACAATGATGTAGGAAACAGCCTGTGCACCCATGATTTAGCTTTAATACAGGATGCAACTTCTGCTAACGTACAGTTTGCTTGTTCTCAGTAAAGATGCGAAATATACAATGTTTATGCCTTTATTTTTTAACAGGGTAAAAACATACTAACTTCCAAAATAAACATACGAAGTATTTGCAGTTGTGGCGAAACTTGTTGACTTTAAAGCACGGATTTAATAGCTCACATCCCACCAGTTGATTATTAAGCCACATTCTAACACCAATGTTGAATACTAAACTCCTTCAGGATCCCTTTTGAACGACTAGAAAACCGCAGCAACAGCAGCTTACATTTACAAGCTTAAATACAAGTCCAGCCTGTTGTCCAGTCGATCCTCTGTTCTTCTTCCAGCTACTGAAGTGTTGAATATTTGATTCCCTTCAGTGTCATGTTCCTTGTAGCCCAGGGGCTGCTGGTGTTCGGTCTCAGCCAAAGGTCCCGCCCCCACGCAGGTTAGCTCAGCCCTTACTTCTTGTGCCATATAAAGGATCACCTGCATCATCAGGGCCAGAACAAAGCCAGACCTCCACCAGGAGCTCTTCCAGAAATCAGTCACCTTCCAGGTCAGTGTACCTATGTACTTTTTTAGTTATACACTCTATGAAGCTATGAGTGGTTTGGATATTCTAAACTATCAATTGTGCTCAAATAATCCATACGCATGTTGTGTTATGACAACAACAAACCTATATGTAAATATAGATACTGTATATGTATATATAGAAATATATATGGATTATATTTATGTGTTTTATATGTTATGAATATATATATGTATATGGATTTTGTTTCGACTTTTTCTTGTGAGAAATTTGTATCACACATACAGCTTGATAATGAGAAAGTCAAACATTCTTTTAGATAGAGAGAACTTTGTACATGAAAGTACATGACAACACCCTCCTCCTAAATACTAATTAAAATCCTTATATCTCAGGTGGGAATAATGCATGTTCTTCTCTATTCATGTTTAGTGGGCAGGTCGCTATTTAAACACCTCTGTCCTGCTTCCTATCTACAGCTCTTATCACCGTTGTTCACATTTGTATTACAGCTAAAGTTCTATTGTATTTTAAGTTCCATTGCCGTTCTTGCATTTTGAGATTATGTTACCGTATGAAAACACCTTTGCATTCAAGTGCTGTTACAGATAATGCAAGAGAGTAAAACAAGATGAGCCCGTTCCAATCAGGAAAGTGTCAGAGATG
Organism: Mormyrus hasselquistii; assembly: GCA_026779605.1. Lineage (NCBI taxonomy): Eukaryota > Metazoa > Chordata > Actinopteri > Osteoglossiformes > Mormyridae > Mormyrus > Mormyrus hasselquistii. The sequence goes on from JAODKE010000125.1 coordinate 16,855,296, forward strand.
CCGTGCATCACTTTATGAGTGGGGAGTTTCATTTCAGCCGAAGCAGAGGAAGACCGTGCGGCTAACAGATGCAGTGTTTTATGTTAAAAAAAAAAAAAAAAGAGAGAATTGCTTTGGCCATGAAGTTGTGCTTCACGACAGCTTTCCAGTGCTATACAGGCTGTCACTTGATGCAGTGCATCAAAGAGAGAGGCTTACATCCAATATGTCAAATGTGAAATTCAAATACATAATAAACCTCATAATCATCCGTCCATCCACTTTCCATAAGTGCTTATCTAGAACATGGTCACAGTAAGCCTATCACAAGAGGCACAGAACATGAGGCAGGAGATATCCTAGAGGCGATGTGTCTATCACCTATACAATGACATTTAAGCCTATCCTTTTTAAAGGTTAGGAAGCTGCTCTGGTTTATGAACAATTTCTACAGTGTTTTATATTAATCTGGAAATGACTAATATGTTTGAATATGGGATTCTTAGTAATGATCATACAGATCGACAGGATACTGTCCATGTGTATTCACTGCGGGACAGGAGTGAGTGCCTGCTCTTGTCTTTCATCACTGAATTTCTCCTCTGCTTCCCGCCACAGAGGCCACCATGACATCCGTGTACTCCGTGCAGAGTCTCTCAGCGGGCCGCAGACCCTCCTTTTCCAGCATGTCGCTCAGAGACAACAGGCTGGCCCTCTCCAGGGCACCGGCCACGTTCTCCGTCCGCTCCCTCTCCGTGAGCGGAGATCTCAACAATCTCGGAGGCCATTCTCTCGAGGCCATGCAGGCTGGGGCCAACGATAAAGAGGCCATGCAGGGCCTCAACATCCGCCTCGCCAAATACATGGAGAAGGTGCGCTCGCTGGAGAAGGCCAACGCCGACCTGGAGGAGAAGATCAGACAGCTGATGCTCGAGAGAACTCCAAAAGGGCGCGACATAGAAGCCATGATGGTGAAGGTGCACGTGATTGAACAGGAGGTCAGTGTCCAGCACCCCTTAGTGTGAACCATTGCTAATAATGTAAAGTAACAAGTGGTGTGTGGCTCTAGGGATAAGGACTCGTGAGCAAAAGGTTGCCTTCCAAAAATCAGTGTCTAGTCAACATTAAGCCCTGGAGTAAGACCCTTAATCACGATCGCCTCAGGTACACTGTCTGACCCTGACCTCTGATCCACACTTTGACTGATCCTTCACTTTGGATAGAGGCTTTGGTGGCCTAATTAAATAAATAAAATGTAACTGCTGCAGTCTGTGTCCCTTAATCTTAGCAAATTTAACACAGGCTGAAGACAAGACTGAACACACCTGGGTATGTAAACCCAAATCCATATAGAGTTAGAAGAGACTGTTCCTATAGACAGCAGTGTGTTGTACATCCTAAGCATTGGTTTTGGTTCCAAACACCAGTTACTCATTAGTTGGCATTAGCTTGTGGGATAAATGATCAGCCTTAAAACAAACAACATTTGCATTCCTGTTCCTGGCATCAAAGCACTGTGAGGGACAGCAGAAGCCTAAAGGTGGAAGACAAAATGAATCATGTTGCAGGGAGAGCAACACAAAGCGGGTACATTAGGAGAAGCAGAGCCCAGCGAATGGAATGCTGCATCTCATGTTTCGCTTCCCAATTCAGGTGAGGAAGAAGACACTGGAGAACGCCCGCATCATGCTGGAAATCGACAACGCCAAGCTGGCCGCCGATGACTTTAGAGTCAAGTAAGTACCTGTCTGTCCGCTGGAGCCTACGTGTGCTGGAAATGCGGCGGCAAACTCCCTTCCAACTGGATGCTTCTTTTGTTACAGAATTCTTGTAATGTAAGACTTTAATTGGTTGGGAGAAAGACATTTTTTTCCTCCTATTTCCTTTGGCATTGACTGGCTTTGCTAAAAGTGATGTAATGTATGTGTGATATAGTCTCATTAAGCACATAATCTCTACTGTAGGTCATAATGATATTAAACTATTTTGATCCTGCCTGTTGCTAGGGTGTGGTTGGTCTCACAAATCACTTGTCTGATAACAGCCTTACACAACATCCCAAGCATTTAATCCATGGGCATTGAACAAGACATGGGCTTTTGTATCGATAATGGTGGTACAGTAGAAATGGCGGTGTGTTTTGAGAGGACAAGGACGAGGGCTTGTGGGCACGTGCAAGGCTGTGCGCCGCGTGACACATCTGCCCCTCTGCACAGATGGGAAGCGGAGATGGCATTGAGTCAGTCTGTGGAAGCGGACTGCCTCGCCTTGAGAAAGGCCAAAGCTGACCACGACCAAATCATTGCCACACTGAAAGAAGATATGAAGAGCCTTCAGGACGGGCTACAGTTCCTCAAGAGGAACCATGAGGAGGTGAGCTATACCTCCTGGATCTGGGCGCATTATGCAGATCAGCAGAGTGGAATCTAAGATTTGTTCCATTGCTGACAGATTCTCAAACTGATCTCTCATCAATCATTGACTTTTCATCAGCACAAATTATCTTCAGATTATTCAATGCATATGATAGAATTTAGAAAACCTCACTCTCAATGCATCTGTTTTTCGGTTTGGAAAGGGTTTTCATTTCTAGAACCATCCCACTGACATCTGGCATAGGTCTGAGATGCATTGTTACTGGTTTTATGTTTTCATGCGAAAGTTTTGGACAGTGGGTTTAGTGGTGCTGCATGGGCAGACATGCAATAAGCAGACACCCTGGCCTTTATGTTATTTTTTGGTGTGTCGTTGGCTTAAAATTCATACACATGGTGAAATAATGCCACAAAGTTGGTAATCTGACCTTTATCAACCCTGTTACTGTGGGCAATCAATTATTCATGCTAAGGGCATTAATTATGAAGGAGGAGTTTTCAACAGCTCAATCCTCCACGATATCCACACAAAACCTCTCTCCGCTTTCAGAACACGCAGAAACAAATACGATCTGTAGCCTATCTCTCTCTCTCTCTCTCTCTCTCTCCTCTTTCTTCATTGCTACAGGAGATGGCCAAGCTACGTGCTCAGTTGGCCACAGACCAAGTCAACGTGGAGGTGGACGCCAACCGTGGTCCAGATCTGGGAGCCATATTGACCAGCCTTAGGTCACAGTACGAAGGTATTGTGCAGAAGAACAAGGACGATGTCGACGCTTGGTATAAGAAGAAGGTCAGTGGTTCTTCAGCCAATGTTGACTCATCATTAATCAATCATCATTAACTGTGATTTCCTTCACCGTTGCGTGCATTGCCGGCGAACACAATAACATACTTCATATGCATTGCGGCTGCTGTTGGGTCACTACAGCTTGAGACCATGCAGACCGAGGTGCAGGAGGGCAGCGAGGCACTCCGCAATGCTCAGAACGAGCTGAACGAGAGGAGACGCTTCCTCCAAGTCCTCGAGGTGGACCTGGACAGCCTACGGAAACAAGTAAGGGCCTGCTAAACCCAGAGCCAGCCCGAGGCTGTCCTAAAAGAACCCCACCCCCTATTAAATCTGCCCAAACCCAGTCCAAATAACAGTCCAATTTTCCCCCACACCTGACCTCGGATGCTTCCGTGGACATGACTGTTGTTGGTGGTTCTCGAAATACTTGCCTGAAGAAACCATCAAACTGTTCTGGTATTTTGACCAACCCTCCATGTTTATTTGCATTCAACATATACTTCTGTGAGTCGTCACAGGAAATAAATTACTCATTCACTTCTGTTTTATGGAGAAATTTAACTGACTATAATGATCTTTTATTTATCTGAGTGAAAGGAGATCGGATGCATAGTGCATAGTATGCCAAATATCCAGGCACATTTAAACAAATAGAAACTTCTCAATGTCATTTTGCCAGTAAACCTGGGGAATTTTTTCCAGTAGTTTACTGTTAATGAGTAGAGGTGCAGTACTACAAGGTTCACATTTAAATCACACTAGTTATTTGATAACTAAATTCCTCACTGGAATCCTGAGATACTGAGATACAGCAACAGAAATATCTCAATTTTAGGACATTTTGTTTACTGCTTATGCATTCTCTGCATTATGTATGCGTGATGCAGGCTTCTCTCTCTCCCTCTCTCCCTCCTTCTTTCTCTCACACCCTCTCTCTCCCTCTCTCCCTCCTTCTTTCTCTCACACCCTCTCTCTCCCTCTCTCCCTCCCCCTAGGTGGCAGCTTTAGAGGGTAACCTGGGTGAAGTGACCCACAAGAACGCTGTGGACATGGAGCAGCTGCAGATGACCCTGTCGCAGCTGGAGGACACCCTGTCGCAGCTGCGCCTCGATATGCAGAGCAACAAGACAGAGTACGAGCAACTGCTGCGCATCAAGCAGAACCTGGAAATGGAGATCGCCACCTACAGGAGGCTGCTGGAAGGAGAGGAAGTGTGAGTCCCCGCACCGATGTGGACGGCACCAGTCGGGACAAACTGTAGTGGCTCACATTGGGTTCTGGAGGAAACCAACAGAAATACCAACAGTATTTATATTGATGTAAGTCAGGGTTCCCCAATTCCAGACCTGGAGGGCCGGTCTGGAACACAGTTTACAGATTTCCCTGCTCGGACACACCTGCTAAACCTGCTAATTAGCTGGTGAGCTGAATAAGGTGAGTTTGAGCAGGGAAATCTGTAAACTGTGTCGCAGAGGACTGGAACTGGGAAACCCTGCTGTAAGCCATTAAGCACATGTTCATAAATATAATCTTTGTCTTTTCTTTGTAGGGTTAAGGAAGTCCCTAAAAGTGAGTATTCTTTTTTTTATTAATGCAACTTTTTTTTAGTGTTCCATGACTTAAGGGTACATGCCACAGTAATATCGATCAACCAAGCCCTCAGCATCAACAGAGATTGCTTTCTGGAAATGGAACACATGAAATTCAAAATATCCCAAAGCATTACGAGATAGAAATATCTAATGCCATTGCAAACTGAGAGCTATTATTTTCATATATTCTTAAAGAAGTAGTGCAAGATTTTCTCAGTCCTAAATCTATTCCAAGAAAATTTTACAAATAAAAATAATACAACTGAATAATAGCTGAAATGAAGAGCGTTACGCTCGCACGAACAGTCCGTTGATCCAGGGCTGCTCTGCAACAGTGTGTGAAGATCAGCTATATATTTTCTTCAGACTCTGATTATCAGACTGCCGTTGTGTACATTCCACTGCAATTAATTGGTCACTTTTGGCACCAAGCCGGCCTTTAACTTACTTATCCGTCATGGCCTCCCCTTGACTCACAGGTATGATGTCATTGTGTGAATAAAACAATAGTAAGCAGACACTCCCAGAGCAAATGTAATGCTACAAGTTGCACATTATATCGGAGCAGAGGGAGGAAGAGGCCCCAGGCAGCCTCATCTTGTTGCAAACCTCCAACCTTCAGAACAGTTACCCTGTGACTTGCCACCCTGGTGGATTCTTGTCAAACCCCTCCTCCGTTATGGAACAGACAATGGGTTGTGGCACAGAATTAATTATAGATTAATTAAAACTGTACACAAAGTACCCTCCCAAAACAGAGTAGCCCTTAGCAACTGCATACAAATAAGTTGCTGGTTCCTTCTCTCCTTACTAAGCAGCTTCGTTTGATCTCTAGAGCTGACCCCCATTCCCCACCCCCCCCACAAAATCACAACCTTGAGAAATGCTTTTAGTTTAGTAAAGTGTGTGTGTTTGCGGGGGGCAGCAAAGCATAATCAGGTGACAGTCCCAATTCAGTTTAATTCCTACCACCTGTACATTGTTTTGGCCTTTTGTATCTGGGTCTGAGAGTAAATCGGTCCAGAGCCATAGACAGATCCAGAAAAAATGCACGAGCAGTAGGGAGTCCTGTTATTTTTCTTCCTTTCCCACCAAAATGCTGGTTTTTAAGTCTCTTGAATTCTCTACTTTTGTTTCCATTTGATCCCCGAAAAGAGAGAAGCTCAAATAAAACTCCGCCCGTCGCTTAAAGCGCTGAATCATGTTCTTTTCTCTCCCAAGCCAGTGCATTGTTTCCTGAGATCCAGGCAGGAAGTAAAATGACATTACAATTGTGCTACGTGCCATTATCACCCACGGGTGTGCTGCTTTCTCAGAGATAGCCTTCTGAGTTCTTTGGCACTGCGGCTGTTTTTGCAGATCGAGCTACACGGTCCAAGCACATGAGCACATTTTTTCTTTGTTCTGCAGAGCAACCGGAAGTTCGGACCAGGAAGATCGTCAAGGTGGTCACCCAGACCATGGTCAACGGCAAGGTGGTGGATGAGTCCAGCGAGGTCGAACATTTTGAAGAGAAGAAGAAATGAAAGCACCATAATTGCTTTATTCCCAGACTTCACCCGAAGTGCCCAGTTTCTTCATAGTTCCGGAGATCCTTCTGGAACATTCATACCAAAGTGTTGTTGAACCTGTAAAACTTCTCTGTAGCTCTTGTTTCAAATATTTATTTCATGGTAATGAAGTCAAAGGAATGTTCCAGTTTCCATTACATGAATTTAATGAATGTAATAAAAAATATTTCAGTCAGCCACTGTCTCCTGGAAGTTTTCCTCCACAGACATAACAGGCATAGCAAAAATGAAATAACACATTCCATCCTTCCATCTCCATACCTGCTTACCAGTAAAGGGGCATGCACAAAATAATGCCGACTTTATTATACAAGTCAATATTTCCTGACATTGTCTTTCCTTGACTGTAGTCATTTAGTAACTCAGCTAGCATTTTCTTAAAGATACAGCGCACATGTTCTTGGGACGTCAACCTTAGGTTAAAGTACATAAGTGTACCTTGTTAATTAACCACTACACAAGTAGAAAGTCTCAACCTGATAATGTCTATGTAAGAATGAAAATGTTGAGAAAGAATCCATAGACCGATGAGGCAAAAAATGATTATTTCCTGTCTAACACATTGCTGCTCCTCTGTGTGCTGCCAGACAGGGCCAGTCAATATTATAGGTGACATAGGCGGCTGCCAATTTGCCCGCCAGTTTCACTTTGCCTTGGATACAGGGCCCTGGAAGGGATGCTGCCGACAGAGTGACTAAAACAGCTCTGAAGGTGTCCTGGGGTATCTGGCACAAAGACATTAGCAGCAGATCCTTTAAGTCCTGTAAATTGCGAGGTGAAGCCATCGCAAATGTTATTGTTCTAGCACATCCCACGGATGCTTGATTGGATTGAGATCTGGGAAAGTGGGCTACCAGAGCACCAGCTTGAACTGTACGTCATGCTCCTAAAAACAACGACTGAACAATGTATGCAGTGCGGCAGCACATAGGCCTTCCATCAGGGAGTAGTTTTACCATGAAGGGGCGGCACCTAGTCTGCAACAATGTTTAGGCTGGTGGTGGAACATCCATATGAATGGGAAGACCAAGGATCTCCCAGGAGAACATTGTCCAAAGCATCACATCGCTTCCACCGGCTCGTCTTCCTCCCGCATTGCGGTGGTTGAAATGTTTTGGGTCATCAGTCAGAACACACAGACACACACACACACACACACACACACACACACACACACATGCATACAGAAATCATAACAGGGGTCAGTTGGATTTATAGCATGAAGATGCGACTGTGGTGGCCTGGACAGTCTAGAATGCAGTCAAGTTTTCCTCAGTACATCTGGCTGAAGCTTTTGTGCAAAATCAATTCAAGTGAAACCTCTGGAAAAATCTCTGCCGAACGCAACTGAGGACATCATGTCTTGATGGACTTTGTTCAAGGCCTCAGTCACTGCACCATGAGGACTGTGTTTAGGTGGGATGAGGAGGTGCTGACTAATTCTGGGGACAGTGGGGGACAGACCGTTCTGAGGAACTCTTTAACCCTGGAGGATATGCATTCTGGTCAGGAGATGAGACCGCAATGCCTGTAGGTGTGTGTGCGTATGTGTTATGTCCAGATGTCCCCACAATATGATAATAATCTGTTATTTTGATCTCGTAGGGACCATTTTTTTAGTCCCCACAAGGGAAAAATATGTGACTGCAATAAAAAAAATGTATTTTGATTGATTACTTATGGTTAAGGTTGAGGCTGGATATTGCTTAAGGTTCTCATTGTTGGGATTAAGGTTTTGCCCATTGAAATAAATGAAAGATATGAATACAAACATGTGATGTGCGTGATTGTGCCCTGCGATGGCGCCCCTTCCTGGGTTGCTCCCTGCCTTGCGCCCATAGCTTCCAGGATACGCTCCAGACCCCCGCGAGCTTGAATAGGACAAGGAGGTACAGAAAATGAACGGATTTATATTTGATCCTTTTCCTGCATTTGGATATATTTATTTTAGGACAGAGTATAAAGATGCCTTTAATGCCCAATGCCTGTTCATCGCGGCTTAACATGGTGGTGGACCTACACCAACATGAGCAACCATTCTGTGGTGGTCACTGGGTCCATATGGTCTTATAATGGACGTTTTACAGGACACCATGTACACCCAGTTCAGAAAACACCATTTCCTCACTGCATTCTCATATTACTAGTTGATCAAGCACACAGATGCTGCTAAACAAATTTAATCATGCTTCATACACATTAAAACAGTTTATTCCAAAGCAATCATGGATTTAAATTCAAAATAGAATTGTTAATTTTTATATTTAATCAGTGCAATATTGTTATTACTCATGCCTCACATTGAGTCGACTGCATTTCAGTTTCGTTGTTCAAGTGACAATGACAATAATGATTTAAGATCTCATCTCATCTTATCTTACGATGAAGTCAGACACGTTTCACAGCCTCCCTAATCACCACGTCTAAGCACTACTGAACCTGCATGGGAGGCCTCCAAACTCAGAACTGAAAGACAATTTATAAATAGTTGTATGGTTTAGCAATCAGGCATCGGCATTAAACGCAGATGGAACTTTCCCACAACCATAGTTCTGAGTTCTGCTTCTTCAATAGGAACTGTATTTTTCATTGCCCTTATATAACACCCATTCACACAAAGTGATTTACAGAACTCTGCAGAAATTGTAGGCAAATTTTTGTGTGTAGTAAATATATAGTTGCTCAGGAAAAAAACACATCCAACAGAACATATGCATTTTCATAGTAACAATAAAAAGTTAGAAGAATTAATTGGGGTTCTCCATTACCAACATCTCTTTGTTTGGCTAGAAAAACACCCCTTTGGTCTCCAATCCTCTCCTCAGGGACACCTCAAGCATTCCACATATTCATTACATTTCACCACCAGCTCAATTAATTCATTAGCTTAGTTAGCTGAATAACTAAAAGAGGTACTGGTTAACTGAACAAGGTGGGTGTGCTTCAGTCAAAAAATCGCATGGACAGTTGCTGCAAAATACTGTGGTGGCTTTAGGAGAGGTTTAGAAATGGCTAAGCTGACAGACACGACATAATAGATTCACACCAACAGGAAGATCATTTAAACATTTTCTTGCCTAAGACTTTTGCACAGTACTGTATGTACATACAATAAACAGGACTGCAATAATTTGTTTGCATTCTTAGACAGACACATTGCATTGGAATTTAATTACTGAGCATTAGGCATTTACGGCCTGAACATAAAAACATTGCGTAGTTATGCTCGGCTACACAGCAGTCAAGTGGTTGAACGTCTTTCTGCTTAAAAAGGCTTGTTGGTACACAGCCTACACTAGGCCTACAGTGGTTTCGGACTTTAGGTATACTTTCAACTGCAATCTCAATTGCTGGATTATGCCTTCGTTCACAAACAGCAATTATACATGTTTTGGCAGCTGTACAGAGGGCATTCAGTCATACAACATTTAATGATCCTAATGAAGTTATTGTTTTGCACTGCACAAGATACTGTAGACAGTTTCCTTAGTGCGAGAGATACTGAGACTGCAATGCACAATAATGCGTTCAGATTACTGGGGGAGAAATTTGACAGTAACCTACTGTGCTTACATAACAGAAGCTAATGGCTCAGGTAAACCCTGTTAAATCATTCATACATCCCTAATGTAGTTTCATCCAACTAAATCCATGTTCTAATGAGTGAATTTACGACAATTCACAACATTTACAAATGCAGCTAAATGATAAAAATTGCATTCTGATTATATACTTTTTCACGTCTTAACCTTGACTTCTCCCTAGGTGTGGGAGACACTTTGGAGAAATGTGTCTGGTAGAAAAAGAAAGCTAACGTAATTATGTAGTTCCGGGAACTGCTCATCCATTCTATTTGGCAAAAGCAACCTTAAACATTATTCTAAATCAATCATCCATTATGAGATTTATTTGTTAAAATGAAGGTGGAAAAAGCCTGAATGACCCCCGACAGCAGAAATACCACAAGATGGTGCATTTGCTTGCATTTTATACATGATTATTATATTTTTGCCAGGGATTAAAGTGAAAGGCAAGAAGACTAGCAAAGACATCAATGGTCTGTGTATCACAGAGGTACAAGAGTTTTCAGTTCCGATCTGCCTTTGCTAAAGTCATACAAAGTGTCTTTTATGGATAGCCAGAATGGATTTATGCAACAAAAACTGCTGACAGAAAGCAGGCTTATCATTTACTTGGAATGTCAATTTCAATAAAATTCCAAATAAAAGACTGACAATAAAATTAAAGGCGGCAGGAATCCAAGGTGACCTGCACAGATGGATAGAGTACTGGGAAACAGGCAAGAAAGAACATGTCTATTGAGAGGGAACATTTCCAGCTCGCCCGGCAGAATCTGAAGAGGACCACAGCTTTGAGCTAGGTCCACTAATGATCCATAATCTTTTAAAAGTACAAAATGCAAAAGTAAATACAAAATTTGCAAACAACAGATACAGAAGAGGCAGCAAAAGGTTCACAAAAAACACGCGAAAAGCTAAGAAATGGAGTAACATGAGAAGTACTGGATGGATAAAGTGGAAATGTGAAAGGCAATACAGTAAATGTGTTTTTACCTCCAGGTCCTAGTTGCAACATATAACTCTGAAACTACACTGATTTATTTATTGCACATTGCACTTATATGCCAATTTGCAGAACCTTTCCCCATCAATTAGGTAGCTGCCTGTATTTTTTTTCTCTTAAAATGTCATTTATATAGTTAATATTTTATATTTCTAAATATTTATATTCAATTTACTTCTCATTTGCGATATGACTAATATTCTCCGTGATATAACAGTATGATCTATTACAGATACCCTGATGGTATAGACAAGGCCCTAAAGTTTCATCAAAAGTTTGGAGTGAGATTACATTAAGGGCGAAACGTGCATCTCACGGTCTCACGTGACACTTTAAAGCCCTGCCAACCGCGTTCATCGCTTTTTGCTTCTCCACTTCCACCTTTTCTGCACGCCATCCATGTAATAATCTGCTTCCAGTATAATCACATGTAATTTATTTTGGGAAACAACAAATGCTATTTTCTGATTGGCTGGTAGGTGGCTATTAACTATGTTTAACTTGGGACAGCTATGAACTGGGTGGAAAACTCCAATCCGTATGCCTGCATCTCATCCATTAATGCTATATAACGGGACACCTTGGTGGGTGTTATCACTTACTTCCCAGCGTGAGAAACACAAGGTGTGGCGTGTGAGCGTGTGAACTGGTTGAAATGCATGTGTCTCACGGTGAAAGGGTGAGACCTGAGAGCTCTGCATAGACAAAGCCTTATAGGGGTAACTGCCAGTTTTCCCGTGGTTACGATAACTGAATCCAAATGCACAATTTAGCTTACCGTTAACAAGAAACACTAAATTGAGCTCACGTAATCCCTATAATGTGCAACCTATTTACTTTTTTATGCTGTCAATTTTATGGTTTGAGCCCTCAAATTAATTTCATTAATTTGAATATTTTGATTGTGTTCTTAAAAAAATGTGACCGCAAAGCCAGAAGCGGGAGTCAAGTGAGCAAATACTATGGGTTTTACAGTAGTAAATTTATCAATCTTGCGAATAATGTATAATATGACTCCCAAACTAACATGGTGTTATTCTGTTAGACCTGCCTCTGGTCAAAATAAAGCTTCAACCAATTCTGTGGCGGATATTAGGTGATATTGTCATCTAATTCTTAATAATCCACATTGCAATAGCTAATATGAGATGCACATCCCAACATGCTTGCGGACCATGTATAGCCCCTGTATATGTCTAAGTACACTATATGGTCAAAAGTATTGCGAAACCTGCCTTTACACACGCATGACCTTTAATGACATCCCATTCTTAGTACATAGGCTTTAATATGGAATTGGTCCCCCCCTTGCAGCTATAACTGCTTCAGCTCTTCTGGGAAGGCCGTCCACAAGGTTTAGGAGTGTGTTATGGGAATTTTTGACCATTCATCAAGGAGAGCATTTGTGAGGTCTGGCACTGATGTTGCATGAGAAGGCCTGGCTCACAGTCTCCACTCTAATCATCCCAAAGGTGTTCTATCGGATTGAGGTCAGGGCTCTGTGCAGGCCAGTCAAGTTCCTCCACACCAGACTCACTCATCCATGTCCTTAGGGACCTTGCTTTGTGCACTGGTGCACAGTCATGTTGGAACAGGAAGGGACCATCCCAAAACAGTTCCCACAAAGTTGGGAGCATGAAATTGTCCAAAATGGCTTTGAATACTGCAGCAGTAACAGTTCCTTTCACTGGAAAGTAAAGGACCAAGCCCCACCACTGAAAAACAACCCCACACCATAATCCCCCCTACACCAAACTTTACACTTGGCACAGTGCAAGTCAGGCAAGTACTGTTCTCTAGCAACCGCCAAACTCAGACTCATCCATCGGATTGCCAGACAGAGAATCACGATTCGTCACTCCAGCGAACACATCTCCACTGCTCTGGAGTCCAGTGGCGGCGTGCTTTACACCACTGCATCCAACTCTTTGCATTGCAGTTGGTGATATATGGCCTGGATACAGCTGCTTGGCCATTCTGCTTCTGCACACTGCGCCTCAGCATACACTGTCCCCGCCATTTGATTTTACATGACCTACCACTTTGTGGCTGAGTTGCTGTTGTTGCCAATTGCTTCCACTCTGACATAATACTAACAATTGACCGTGGAATATTTAGTAGTGAGGAAACTTCACGAATGGACTTATTGCACAGGTGGCACCCTATCACCATACCACACTTGAATTCACTGAGCTCCTGAGAGTGACCCATTCTTTCACAAATGTTTGTAGAAGCAGTCTACATGCCTAGGTGCTTGATTTTATACACCTGTGGCTATGGAAGTGATTGAATCACCTGAATTCAATGATTTGGAGGGGTGTCCCAATACCTTTGGCAATGTAGTGTAGCTGTATGACCATAAATACTTTATAACTTATCCATTACTATAAGTGTGCTGTTTAAAGTATAAAAGATTGAGTTTATGGACTAAGTATAAACCAAAACAATTCAAACATGTCCAGTTAAATGTGCTTCAAGCATTAAACTATGGGGTACAATGTACAGCATGAAACTTTCATATTGTGTGTTTTTATGCATATTAATTGTACTGTGCCCATTCACCAACAGGGGCTACAGGACAGCTAAGCTATTGATCATGAAGGCCATGAACTTAACAGGAATATTTGAGAGTGCGTGATGGGAGAATGTCATGGCGGCTGTAGCACCTGTCTCTGGAAGTGGTGGTTCCAAACGCATTTCAAAATGAAGTCCTCTAATCGAACCACCTATTTTATAACTGCACAATATGTAAATTTAGCAGAATATGGCGTGGGGGGGGGGTTATCCACAGATTTTATGAAGTGACAATACAGCAATGATCTACAGACCTGATCTTCACCCACACAATGTGCCCACAGAGTTTGGAAAAGACAAATTGAGCTACCATGACAAGACCAAGGGTCAGAGGCTGCCTCTCTGCCATCTGCATATGGCTCCGCTTGAGTTTCGGCAAGACCTGTCAAACTCTTGAAAATGGATCAAGTTCCGAAACTTGCAGCCATCACTATAATTTTGGCATAGTCAATCCAGTTCACCTATACAATGTAACCCCAAAATTAAGAGCCATGACGTTTGTCTACAGACCAATCTCAAAAACAAATGCATTGCCAATCCAAAGGAACACTAGTGGACATTTCCAGAGTGCCCATTTCCCCTCAGGAAGTCCAGTCAAATGCACTACAATGCGTCTACACCCAGCATGCAAGGTCATTCCTAGTCCGCTGGCCAGACAAGGGAATGACCATAGGACCCCTGACAGTTGTTTAATAGGGGACCTACAGGTACACAGTATGTCAAGTAGCTCATTGATACTCAGGGATCTGTAAGCTAACAGTAATAGTTGATTTTCATGCATTTCCTGACACCACACTGAACCCAGAACAAGAAACAGGTTTGACAGAAAGTACACCTTGCAGGTCAGTAAGCCATTGTAGGGGATCAGTCACAGAAAGCAAAGATTCACAGGACAGGGTCACCTTAAACCATTTATTTGAAGCTAAAATGCATGTCAGGAAGAACCAGGAACAGCAGTATACAAATTTCCAACTTGCCATCAATTCACAGCCTGGCAGTGGTTATAATTATTATACATTTTATTTTCAGCGCCTTTCAAAACACCCAAGGTCACTTCACACAGCAAATTACAAATACACGAATAAAAGACATAAAATTTAAATACACAAGATTACCCTAATAAAATGCACAAAAATATAAAGATTAAACTGCATATGCCAGCCTAAACAAGTGAGTTTTTAAACGTGATTTAAACATGCTAATAGAATCGATCTTGCGAATGTCCGACAAAAGCGAGTTCCACAGATGAGCTTTTAGTTATTCTGCAGCCTTACCACCCATTGTAGTAAGACGAGTATGTGGAACTGTAAGATGGAGAGATGAGGAGGATCTGAGGGAACGAGATGGTCGATTGATTTGAATAAGAGCCGACAGATAAGATGGAGCGAGGTCATGGATAGCCTTAAAAGTCAGGAACAGAATTTTAAAATGATATATAAATGGGAAGCCAGTGGAGTTCCTGAAGAACAGGAGTAATATGACTAGTAGAAGGAGTTCTAGTAATGACCCTGGCAGCTGAGTTCTGGACTAATTGAAGTTTGTGTAGGGATTTTAAAGGCAAACCAAATAAAAGAGAATTACAATAAGCAATGTGTGTTGTGACCAGCGCGTGAACAAGTATGGCAGTTGAATTTGGTGAAAGAGACGGACGAAGACGATTTATATTATGGAGGTGAAAATAAGCAGAACGAGTAACAGTATTTATATGAGCTGTTTAAGACAACGTGCCATCCAAGATGACACCCAGACTCTTAACCAGAAGGGAGGGAGAAACAATAGAATGATCAATATTAATGAAACAACTGTCTACTTTGCTTAAGGAAGATTTAGTACCAATGAGGAGAACCTCAGTTTTATCACTGTTTAATTTAAGAAAATTTGAGGTGAACCAAGATTTAATCTCATGTAAACAATCAGAGAGGGAGGTAGGGGGAAGGATAGAGGTGGGCTTAGAAGAGAGGTATAGTTGGGTATCATCTGCATAGCAATGAAAGTTAATATTAAAATTTGCAGAAAATGTTACCAAGAAGAAGCAAGTATATAATAAACAAAAGGGGCCCCAGGACAGAACCCTGGGGAACCCCTGTAGTGACCGAACAAGACCGGGATTTAAACGATCCCATCTGAATGTACTGAGTATGATGAGAGGTAAGATTTAAACCAATTGAATGATGTATCTGTAATACCAAGAGACGCTAGTCTTTGAAGTAAGATGTCATGAGAGATGGTGTCAAATGCTGCACTTAATCAAGAAAGAAAAGTAAGAATAGTTAATAGTCCAAAATCAGCTGCCATAAGAAGATCATTAGATTTAACTAGAGCAGTTTCGGTACTATGCAAAGGACGGAAACCTGATTGAAATTTCTCAAAGATTATTATTAGCTAAGTGAGTGTGAACCTGAAATGCAACTATTTAAGAATTTTTGTCAGAAAGGGTAAATTAGAAATGGGACAAAGGTTATGAAAATCAGTGGGATCTGAACCAGGTTTCGTAAGTACTGGAGTCATAATAGCTGATATAAGCAATGTAGGAACAGTACCAGTAGTGAGAGAGGAGCGAATAATGAAAGCAAGTAAAGGTGACAGAAGGTAGACAGGCCTTCACCAATGTAGTAGGGAGAGGGTCAAGCTGACAAGTAGTTGACTAATTTTAGGATTAGGTTGGATATTTCAATAGTGGAAGGAAGATTAAAGTGTGAAAGAGAATGAGAGAAAGGAGTTAATAATGGTAGCGAGGCCAAATTCAGAGGAGTGGTAGTAATCAGTTGTTGATGAATCTTGTCTATTTTGTCCAGAAAAAAACCTGCATTAAGGAATCACAAATCTCAGAAGAAAAGAAATGCGGGGGGAACATATCCGGTGGTCGTAGAGTAGCGTTTACTAAAGAAAACACAGGTCTGGTGTTCCCCTCAGCCGCCATAATCACTCGCACAATAATTGGATTTTGCAATAGAAATAGAATCCTTATATTTGAGGATATGGTCCTTGTACATATCTTTATGAATAACAAGTCCAGTTTTCACGTTCCAAACGACAACCTTTTGCCTCACCTCGGATAACTCTGCAAGGACTTGCTGAGCCAACCTCTACCAGGTTGCAATGCACTTGGGACAGAATCTGTACCCTGCCTTCCCTTCCCAGACCAGAGGCAGCCTGGAAACTGGAGTCTTCAGAGGTCTTTCTGGAAGCAAAACTGACTGAAGTACTAGAGCCCTGCTTGGATACTAGGCCCTGGTCACTAGGGTAGCCCTGCCAAGACTGTATACCCTTCTGATATAGGGTGTAGCTACCTTGCTGAGGCCAGCTGCTGGGCACCAGATAGGCCTTGAAATCCTACCCTCTGTGCCTTGGCAGAGTCTATAAATACTGTAGAAATAGTTACCAATAGGGCCAGAGGCAGGCTGGACTGCCATGTGCCATGAAAAACTCTTGGCCACCTTGGAAGCCTGTAGCGCCAGTCAAGTAGGATCCTGTACCATGACCGGAACCACAAGTGCTTGTTGCCACTTGCACCTCACTGGTGCCAGAACTGCTACCAGAAGACCCAGCACTGAGGTCACATTTAACAGGAAATCCAATGCCAGCACCTGTGGGTGGGACACGACCAAGAATAATCAAGCCACCAAGGGTAAGGCATTAACACTCAAGCTCCCAACCAGCATCACAATCCCATACAGTATGTAGTCAATAGCACATACTTAGTCCTACATCACTGTAGTAGACTCCTACCAAGCAAATCACCCTGCAGGAGAAAA
The DNA here is from genome assembly GCA_026779605.1 of Mormyrus hasselquistii. Lineage (NCBI taxonomy): Eukaryota > Metazoa > Chordata > Actinopteri > Osteoglossiformes > Mormyridae > Mormyrus > Mormyrus hasselquistii. The sequence continues at coordinate 16,872,519 of JAODKE010000125.1, forward strand.
GAGCAGCTGCACTCAGCAAATACCTTGCAGTGATAAAACCTCCAAACCCTCATTTGAGCTCAACTTACATCAAATTAACTCCAAGCACCATCATTCGCTACAATAACTGGACCAAGGTGAACCCAGCCAGAAAGCAGCTGCATGGCTTTCAGTCTTACAGAGTCTCCCTCAGCTACACACTCACATGCAGGATAACCAGCATTGTGACACTTCCAGCTTTTAACTTTCCCGCCTCATGCAGTCTAATTAGAAGCAGCTGGTACAGTAACTATGGAAACCACAACTGGCAAACAATCAGCCTCAGGCCTGACAAGTACTGAGATAAATATGATAATGGTTCTTCATTTGTACTGAATACAATTGTGGCCAAAAGTTTTGAGAATGACACAAGTAAGCTGCTTAAGTGTTTGTTAATCTTTTTGTCAGATGTGGTATACTGAGCTATGATTACAAGCACTTCATAAGTGACAATTATGTTAACTTTATGCAAAGAGTCAACATTTGCAGTGTTGGACCTTCTTTTTCAAGACCTCTCCAATTCGCCATGACATGCTGTCAATCAACTTCTGGGCCAAATGCTGACTGATGATGGCAGCCTGTTCTTGCATAATCAATGTTTGGAGTTTGTCAGAATTATTGTGGGTTTTTGTTTGTCCACCCACCTCTTGACCACAAGTTTTCAATGGGATTAAGGTCTGGGGAGTTTCCTGGCCATGGACCCAAAATGTCAATGTTTTGTTCCCTTAGCCAATTAGTTATCACTTTTGCCTTATGGCACGGTGCTCCATCATGCGTCATCAAATGCGTCATCAAATTCTTGGCTGGTTGGGAGAAGGTGGAGGATATTTTAGTACCATTCTTTTTTCATGGCTGCATTCTTAGGCAAAATTGTGAGTGAGCCCACTCCCTTGGCTGAGAAGCAACCCCACACATGAATAGTCTCAGGATGCTTTACTGTTGCACTCACACCTGCCTGCTGCCATTCCTGCGCAAGCTCTGCATTGGTAGTGTCCTGATCCCACAGCTGAATCAGGAGACAGTCCTGCCGCTTGCTGGACTTTCTTGGGTGCCCTGAAGCCTTCTACACAGTTGGACGTCTCTCCTTGAAATTCCTGATGATCCAATAAATGGTTGATTTACTGTAGATGCAATCTTATTAGCAGTAACTAGAGGAGGCAGGACCATGACATCTAATTGGTTGGACCCTCCTCCCCAATTTAATTGGTTATTTCTCTGAACCAATCATTTTTTTTCTTCTGCTCTCAGAACATTTTTGGGTAAGTAAAACTCCCATGAGTTGCTGATTAACTCAAGGATGTTGCC
>JAODKE010000125.1:16873941-16886713 GCA_026779605.1 Mormyrus hasselquistii
TACAGCACTGGGCATTACATAACGACTTGAGATGGCTGACTAATCATTCAGACCAGTTAAACCTGAGACTGGCTACATAATATCATACAGTGATAAACTGCCTCACAACCTTAGTGTCATTTCCATAAAACATCCTCCCAAACAATTCCTAAAATTAAACTTGCCATCAAAGTTCATGTAACATTTTTCAGAAGCACAAGAATGACCTTTATGTTAATTTGTGTATATTTCTGCTTGTGTTCTTTTTTTCAGCTCATGATTTGGGTATCAGATCATGGTTATTCATGCCTCCATTAATATAAATGCAATGCATAATGTCCTATGTACATAGCGGTCATTCATTCAAAATCATTAACCATAATTCAAGCAACATATTTAACTTAAATGGACTTGAATTGGACTGTGGTTAAGTGACATCATTAAATCCCGGCATGACAAATTTAGCAGAAAATAAATAAATTTAGCAGAGTAGGGGGTGGGGAGGGGAGGGTTGCCCATGACACATTTTGCTGAACAAAAATACAGCAGAATTACACATATAATACAAGTGTCACGCCCAGCTCCGTACGATCCTCCTCTGTGCCACGCCCACCTCATTGCCTTGTGTGATTCCCCTATTGTGATCACCTGTTGCTTGTTTAGTTTAACCTGTCTAGTGTATTTAGTCCTTGTCAGAGTCAGTCTTCCCCAGACTTGTCATTGATGTTTGCCGTCGTGCTTCCCCAGTCCTGTCTTCCACAATAAATCCCCTTCTTACTCGACTTCCTGGCTCCTTGCCCAGCTTTCTCGTCCGCCGGCATGCCGAAACTGTGACAAGAAGTCACTGTCCTCACCTCTACAATTGAATTCACAAAAAAATTTATTTTAATGAGTTCTCAACAATACATTTTACTGATTTGCTACTGTACTGCTATCAATATCATTTGCAGAGTGGGGAGGCTAACGACCAAAAAAATATCTATCATAGAAAATTCAGGACATCGTCGCCTGCCTCACAGTTTGAAAATCACTGAAATGTACAATGTCCAAGGCCAGATCTTCACCTACACAGTGTCCACAAAGTTTGTTAAAGATTGACAAATCATTTCTGCGTTATAATGGCAAGATCAGGTATCTGAGGCTGCCTTTCTCTTTGCTATCAGCATGTGGCTCTACTGTCATTTGTCTCAAAATTTGATCAGGTTTAGATCTTCACCCTTATAACATCAACATGAAATACATCTGTCAAAGACTTCGGGTTATAGCCATAATGGGATTCAATGTCTGAAAATACTCATTGCTTCAATTCTAGGGTAATCTCAAAATTTTAGTAAATCACCCATATGATGTCCCTGCAAAGTGTATGCAGATCAATTCCAAAACTATATGCATCCCTGTGCAGTGGACGACTATAATGGACTTTGGAGATCTGCTATGTTTCTCAAAGTCAACTAGACCATCCCCACTCGTACTGAGTCACTGTTTGTAGCCACACTCACAGCTGGAAGTTCCCTTCCTTAGGGTGCAGGGCAGGGGTGTCAAACTCCAGTCCTGGGGGGCCAGAGTCCTGTATATCTTAGTTCTTTCCCTGTTCTACCACAAATGATTCAGCCCAAGAACTGTGTGGTAATTAGCACAAGGAGTTGAATCAGGTGTGTTAAATGAGGGGAAACCCAAAAATGTGCAGGGCTCCGCCCCGGACTGCAGTTTGGCACCCATGGTGTAGGTTATGAACACAACAGCAAGCTTTGTGACAAACCTTCCTTTCTCTAGCAGAAACAGGAATTGTTGTACCTGTCATTACCATGATTTCATAAGATTTCAGGAGCTGCAACTGTTGCCATGATCCACATGGTATTAGAAAGAGTTACACTTTTATATGACCAATTGTATGTGGTTTTCATTGGTTTTTTTTGCCCGCATAGTCCCTGCAAATAACATTACAATCAGCTGAACACTTTTCTAAACACCAGAATTGATCTGAAAATATAGACTATGTTGTCTGTATAACAAAATGCAATGTCTAATCTTAGAGCCATTTTGGGAAAATTGTGTGTGTGTGTGTAGTCATCACATGGAACATTGAGACAGATGTGGAACATTGAGACAGATGTGGATCAAAAAAAAAAGGGTATAGGGCTACAAGAGCCAGGTGTACTAAACACTAATGAACACAAAGCTAAAGGAACTTACAAGACCAAACACGTACAAAAAAAAACTGGAACAGAACACGAGTTGACCTAGAAGAAAGTCAGATAAGGCTGATCATTGAAGAGCCGCAAACTCCTAAGGCAATGCAGTCTAAGCGAAGACTGCATCCACTGAGCCACATGGCAGTTTGGATAGTAAAGGATTAAGCAGGGAGTAAAATGGGATGGCCAGCAACATCTAGCTAAACTAGGAAGGGATACAACGGCAGGGTCAGAGGCACCAACCCTTTCACTCTGCCCTAATTGTTTGGAATGGCCCTTGATGTGGTGGACCCACCATCCAAGTAGTGAAAACCAGTATGGAAAGGCTGTAGAAGCCAATTTGGAAAAGGCTTCTTGTCTAGCGGTCAAGTCCACTATCAAGGGTTATGGCTACACCAATGGGCCACTTTTTGCCAGAAATACTAGGCATAGGTGGAGTGCTAAACAGGGATGCAGTATATACCCTGTAGGATGACGAGACCCATTGAATCCCACATAGCTATGAAGAAAAATGTAGTCGAGATAATGGAAATGCATTTCTAGTCATATGCCACTAAGGTGGTGATATGATCCATTTGTTATGGACACCATTGTGTCATTGAGAACCAAAAAAAATGGATTGAAGGAAAGGTACACCTTGCAGAGCTCCCTACTGTGAAAGTCAGATCAGCCACAAGTCAAGGAAGCCAGACAATTAGTTCCCTGTGAAGAGAAGTAACAGGTCAGACACGCAAAAGGAAGCTGGTACGACCCAAAAGACCTTTGCCTCACCTGGGATGAAACGCTGCAAGGATTCCAAGCCAACTACTTCCAGGAGCCAGTGCACTTGGAAATCAAAGCTGAGCCAAGCCGCTATTCTTGCTTTGCAGACCCACTGCTACCATGAACAGAGGCAGCTTGGGAGCCAAAGTCTTGAATAGACCCAAAGGTCTGGCCAGAAACCAAATTGACTGAGGTGCTAGAGCCCAGCTAGGATACTAGGCTCTGGTCACTGGGGTAGTCCTGCTGAGAACCTACACCCTTCTGGTAGAGGGTCCAGCTACTGCAGTTGCCTTGCTGAGAGGCCAGCTGCTGGGCACCAGTATAACTCTGGGCAGACCCCAACTGCTAGGCACTGGCAGGGCTTTGCTGTGACACTGCTTGCCCCTGTACGCTACAAATACTGTAGAAGCATAGTTTCCCCAATAGGGCCAGAAACCAGCACATACTGGAAAGATCCTTGGCCACTTTGGGAGCCTACAGTACCAGTCATGTACAAGGATGCTGTTCCTTTAGAGCCAGAAGTGCTTGTTCAATTCAATTCAATTCAATTTTATTTATATAGCGCTTTTAACAATGGTCATTGTCTCAAACACTTGCACCTCACTGGTGCCAGAGCTACTACCAGAAAATCCAGCACTCGGGTCACATTTCACAGGAAATCCAATGCCAGTACCTGTGGGTGAGACAAGACCAAGAATAACCACAACACAAAGGGCAAGACATTAACACTCAAGCTCCCAACCAGCATCACAATCCCATATGTAGTCAATAGCACATACTTAGTCCTACATCACTGTAGTAGACTCCTACCAAGCAAATCACCCTGCAGGAGAAAAGAGAAGCTGCACTCAGCAAATACCTTGCAGTGATAAAACCTACCAACCCTCACTTGAACTCAACCTACATCAAATTAACTCCAAGCACCATCATTCGCTACAAAAACACAATAACTGGACTAAGGTAAAACCAGCCAGAACACAGCTGCATGGCTGTCAGTCTTACACAATCTGACTCAGCTACACACTCACGTGCAGGATAGCCAGTTCTGTGACACTTCCAGCGTATAACTTTCCCACCTCATGCAGTCTAATTAGAAGCAGCTTGTAACTATGGAAACTACAACTGGCAAACAATCGGCCTCAGGCCTGACAAGTACTGAGAAAAATATGGTAGTCGTTCCAAGTGTATGTGTAACATACATGGGCGTCTGCAGTTCTACGCCTGTATGCATTGTGCAAACCCTTCCCAGACAGCAATAAGAGTTAACTGAAGAGTCACACAGCAGGCAGAGAAGACCTGCTGATTGACATCAGGTTGACATATAGCTATAGTTCCATCCATGCCAGCATGGCTGTGGCTTGCCCCTTGGCAGCGGGCGTTGCCCCTTTATGGGCCTTGGGGATACGTGGAATAGCGTCCCAGACAGACCTGGCCCCTTTAAGAGCCAGGTGAGTCCTAGGTAAGACGTGTGGAAGATTGTGGGGTCTTCCGTACCTCTTCAGCTTCACTCCTCTGTCTGCCTGCTCGTCTGAAACACGACGTGGCATTGTACCTTTCTTTTTTTATGTTCACAGACCTATACCTGGTTCCACTGGCTCCAACTTCAATGTCTTGCATTTGACACACGTAAATTCGTTAATGTTTTTTTTTTTTTTTTAATTACTGCATGATGCATTTTTTTTTAAATATAAATGACGGACTTTTTGTAATAACAAATAAAAAATGTTTATGTGTTCTGTGGATGAGATTGTGATTCAGAAATGTAAAAAAAAATAAATAAATTGTTTTGTGTGGGGATTTGTATGGGGCCCACCCGCATAATACTGTTTTGGTATACTATGGTTTGGTATACTATGGTTTGGTACACTTCAGTGCAATATGCATTGAAGTGGCTGTAAAGAAAGGAACAGCTCAGCAGCCAGGACATCTTTTTAAAGAGGAGATCTTGTAGATAAACAAGATAATTAGGTTTATATTACTTTGTGGGGGCCAAATGTCCCCCACAATGTAATAAAAACCAGTTTTTTTTTGTTGTATGGGCCATTTTTTATGTCCCCACAAAGATCTGTGAATGCAATCAAAAAAGTAAAAATGCCGAAAGTCTTGTATTTTGTTTGGTTACTTATGGTTAAGGTTAGGGCTGGGTAGGGCTTAAGGTTGCCATGTTATGATTAGAGGTTTCCTCATACAAATGAATGGAGAGTCCCTGTCACACCCAGCTCGTACGATCCTCGTGTGTGCCACGCCCCCCTCGTTACCTCATGTGATTGCCTGATTGTTCTCACCTGTTGCTTGTTCAATTCAGCCTGTCTTGTGTATTTAGTCCGCGTCTAAAGTCAGTATGCCAGATCTGTCTTTGATGGTTGTTGTTGTGAGTTCAAGTCCGTGGATGTCCGCCCTTTCTGTTCCTAAAATAAACCCCGGCTGATCTTGCCTACTTGTCTGCTAGCCTGCTCCATGCACATAACAGTCTCTGCAAAGATATAATTACAAACCTGTGTGTGTGTGTGTGAGAGAGGGGGAGGCGAGAGAAAACTTTCTTGCTGATGAATTTTAAATTTGTAATATTTTCATTCCAACCAGCTCATTTTTTAACTTGTCCAGTTACGTTGTTTCAGACTGGCACAGCAGCTACGCAGCCCACTGGGAATTTTCCCTTGATTGGCCACCCTGGGTCTGGTTAATGGCATCTGGTTTTACTCAAACCACATTTTGGTGCAACCTTGCAGTTGCATAATTTTTTTTACAGATGTTTACATACAGTATGCAATACCATTGAAAAGGTTGCATATGCCAAGCCGCCCTCAAAGGAGAGTGATAGTGTGAACATCACATGATCTGACCACCTGACTAAACACAGTAGGAATGCTTTCGGAGGAGTTTGTCCATAGAGTGAAGGAAAAGCAGCCAATGAGCATGTTTCTGAGATGACCTCGGCAGCCTTCTGAGTCCCCCCGAAACAAATTCAGTTGTTTTGTTTAATAGGTTTTTGGTCATTGTATAATTCCATATTTGTTACTTTATAGTTTTGATGTCTTTATATCTGCGTTCTTGGAGGGAATACTATGGTTTTCATGGTAACAAATTTATTCACTGAAATATTTGTAAAACCACATAATACATCTCCCAATCAAAGTTGGTCTTATACTGGTAGACCTGCCATGGTGGAAATTAGGCGTTATGGACATCTAATTCTTAATACTGCATGTGGTAATAACAAATATACAGATATATCTCTGAGTCCATATCGTTATAATAACACATAATGTCTCCTGTTTCAAATTTATTCTACTTTTAATGGACAAAAACTACACTTTATGGTCATTTAGCTACAAGTTACATATTTACATATTCTTACATATACATCTAGTAGCAGGAAGAAATACTGAGATTTAATGAAATTTAATTTGAAATATAAACAAACCTTTACACCCACATTCAGATTTACAGAAATTGTCTGAATCCTTGGGGGTTATTCCACCAAGTGAAATGTGCTATGCTTGACGCTGTTCCATCTACATACTCAGCAACCCTTAAATATCAATACAAACTGTATAAGATGCAAGTTCTTTTAGGACGTGTAAGGTACGCTGCCACACTGCTACTGTATATTATCTCGTTATCTTGAGAAAACGCATTTGACCTTGGCATTAAAAAACAATTGAAAGCACGGCCCTTCTCTGCTTCTGTGTTCTTCAGTTTCAGAGACGATCGTGGAATCTTTTTTTGTGAAAGGTTAGCAAATTTGTCCATGTCTGTATATTAAAGGATTAGAAATTAAATGTCAGTATACACATATGACAGTACAAATTATCTGCCTCCTGGTCATATGCTTAAATGTAATCGACAGAATCGAAGCTGTCTTAACTGCTTGTTCGCTGTTGTATCGTTATCACCGATTTGGCGAGTCGCCTTTGCATGGTCCCTGGGGCTTTTTCGTTTGTTCTAAGCCCACCAGCTTTCTGTGATTAGCTGATGTAATATGATGCTGCAGGGCTGGTCAGCAGGACTAATTATGCAGCTACTGACATGCTTTGCACCATACCGCTTACATCTTTAAATACTGCATATTAATACACATATTCATGTGCTAAAGTCATTGGTATATAACTATATATCATAAAGGTGAAACGATTGACGTGGAATGCTTGTGTTTCGTTAGTGTGTGACTGTGAAAGTCGTGTAAATTGTTGACTTCCCTGTCTGTTATGCTGCTAGTGTTAAACCAATAGTGGCTGTTAATAGAGTAACTCTCATTAGAAATTAGGTGACGGTCCTTTATTAAAATAACTCTCCACAGTAGGCCTGCATTTTTTTAACTCTTTATGTGGATCTACTGCATCAAAATCTTTCTGTGCCCTTCAGAGTCATAGTGTTTGTAATACTGACTATTTATCCTTTCTATTTGTTTATTGGAATGTTTGCTATTTAATACACTTATTGTAATGTAATTACCTCTGGCTGCCTTTTAACAGTGATACTCTAAACATCTTAAGACTTGGATTTCCAAAATCTTTTCTGCAAAAAGAGTTGCTGAAAAATGTTAGTGATCGTCTTATAATCGGGGCCGACTAATAATCAGGCCAAAACAATATTTTAATGGGGACTACTTTACTATAAGTTTACAAAAGTTAAAGCCCATTTTAAGCTTTGTGATAACCGCCGTGATAATGTGATAAGCGCTGCATTACGCAAAAAGGGGGCAGCAGTACAAAGTAGTGGGAGTAGACCTCCCAGCAATATAGGCAATTTGTTTATATTAATGCAATTAGCATTAGATACATTTTAAAATCTGGAATATACAAAGATAAGCAAATTGTACTAGTACATGTTCTAGATGTATCCATTTGTGAATCCTTCCCTGATGAGCAGAACTAACATCAGTCCATTTGTACAACCTCAACAAAGAACTGTTCTGCGTCTTGTGTAAATTTCAAAAAGCAAGTTCTATACTGAGCTAGGAAAGCAAATGATTAGAGCATGCCATTATCTCCGCAGGATGCAGAAGAAACTCTCCTGCAGGTGTCTCAAAGGTGTAGGCTTTCCATCTGTACAAATCAAAAGAAAAACCGCAGAATAATCATTCATTTAAAAAAAAGAATTACGTTTCCACTTCAGTGGAAATTACACCATTTATTGATGTGTCAAAAAACCCACAAGGGTTTGGGGATTTTCAAGCAAGTTGAAGCCCATCACAGCATCTAAGAGAAACACAAACTTCAGCCACTCCCATCAATTAGTCCCACATTACAGTTCCTCGCGCAGACCTGTTCGTTACTCACCGCGTGAAATGAACTAAAGGGAAAGGAGGTGTGTTTCTCTGACAATGAACAAACAAAGAGCCTCAAAGAGATGTGTGTCTAACTCCAGACTATTATACGTCACTCCTGGAAGTGCCAGCTAATGATATGTATTAAAATGACTAATTATTATGAAAATAAAATAAATATATAATACGTGAAATTCAAGTCACACAGTTTGTGCATCATGACACACCTTGACATGAATTTCTACGGTCCATGTTGTGTCATGCAAGAAATGAATGCTTCCCATAATCTAAAAGTTCAATATTGCCCCAAACTGTTGCCTCTTGAGTTTCCAGCTTCACTCTGAGCTGTGGGCGCCAACAGAAATCTGACACTGAAATGACATCACACTTTCTCCAGAATTACACCCATCATCATGTTATGCAGGTAAGTGAAAGGCTTAGAAATCGCAGTCGTAATAGTACTTCCAAGAAATCATTCAGTTCTAGCATTTCAACTATGGTGGTTACAAATTGAATGACTGCCCTGGTCTGAAGATGAATCATCATCCTGTGATGGAAAACGGGAGAGCTGGGTCTTGCTTCCCAAATGCAGAGAGGGCCTGTACTCCACAATGAAAGGTGCACACATAAAATCTGGTCAAAAACTCCAGATATCCTCTTTCAAATGCTGTCTCCTAAACTCTTAAAGACAAAAGGTTCTAGAACCTGTCATTGTCACATGTCATTTTAGACTGAAGTTGTCTCGGTTTTAATATATACTGTAAGAGTAGAATGTATCACCTCTCACCAAGGCGTCCAGCCATGAAGACGTTCCCGCCCTGATAGTATCGATATTCTTCTACCCATTCAGTAGGACTGTGACAATTTGGCACGGACATGTGCGTCGTTTTGTACCTCAAACCGCATTCCATTAATAACAGTCATTGTTTTGTCAGGCATAACGACATATTTGCCTCAAGCCTTAAGGAAGCAATCAGCAGTCTGACTGTCCATGAATCCATATGTGCAGACAGATACTGATCTACAATTCTGGATGGTAACTTAGTACCACTTATAGTACAGAAAAACTATTGAAACATCCATTCTTCTGTAGCTGAACGGCAGCCCATCAGTTGAGTTATTTGAATCCCTTGTAATAAAAATCAATATCAAGTGTAAATTCATTAATTTCATTAATTTTAAATAGTCTTTATGCATGCAAAGGTTCACGTTAGGCCTAGCTGTAATAGTGATCGCAATGCCAATAAGTTTTAAGTGTATTATGAACAAGTGACAATGGATAATTTCATGATACGTTTTCTGAAACGCTTGGATTTCTTCCCCAGCCCATTTGGCAAGCGCTGGGAGCTGTACAGAGAGACTGGGGTAAACCACTTCACAGGAGTGAAATTACTGGGGATATCTTCACTACATACCAACATGATAGCATACTTCAATGGATTAGGATGACAGCATGAGTAAATATTGTGACTGAGACTCTCCCAAGCCCTGAAGCAGTGAAACACACTGCATCAAACCCTTTAATGATGGGTGGGTAAGATCATTGCTTCACCTGCGTTTGGCCTCAAGCAAGTATAATGATATTAAATATTTAAATACAGATGTTTTTTACAGGCATAGGTATAGTATGACAATAACTCCCAACTGCAGCTGACTTCCACTTACTCAACACTATTCCAGGCATTTGCATTTGCAATAATATGACGTAAAAATTTCCACTTGTCACCGAAAGGATGTCTTGAATGCATTTCAGAGACACACATCATTTTAAAACAAGCACTTAAGTTTCAGCTGAATTTAAATAGCAAACGTCCAAGGTGTCACCTGTAGAAGTTGAAACCCAACTATATTAGCATCATTTAAAAAAATGCAAGTTCTTCCCCCTTATGGTCCGTTAACAATTATATGTAAAAGACAACGTGCTACTATTGTGAGAAACCAATACTGATTCTGCATTTCAGGCTAGTTCAGTAGAAAGTGCAAAGGTCTTGAGAAAATTGTCAGATTCTTTTTCAAGATTGTTAAAAGAAAGTCCAGCTGTACCCTTTAAATACCACATAACCATCACAGAGCTACCCCTTTCATCTCCTTTAGGAACCAGGTGTATGTCTGGTATTTTTCAGGACGGACAACATAGTTCAAATTATGAAGAAACAAAAATGTTCATGGAAAAACCAACTACCCAGAAATACCACTGAAGTGTGACACGCTATCTAGATAAGACTTTTCGTTATGTCATTAGTCCTTATTTATTATAAAGCTCCAATTGTTTGGATCCACTTCATTGTACTTTGAAGTCTTCAAATCACCCCCCCTCCCCCCCCCAGCCAAAAAAAAATGTAAGTAATTAAAAAAATGATAATAAGCATAATACCTTTTTCCCCAGACACGTCTGCCACGTTAAGGAAACGCGTGAGAGGAAAATTAGAACAATCCATTTGATCCCGTCGCAATATTTCTTAATATGTTTACAATAGCTCTCCCTGACGAGTAAATGCTGACATCTAGTGGCCATAGCGTGTTTTCACAAAAGGAAACTATCACAAATCAAGTATTTTGTTTGATTACTTTTGGTTAAAGTTAGGGCTGGGATTTTTCCAATAGAATTGAAATGATGGTCCCCACAAAGAAATGCATGCAGATATTTGTGTTCTTGCTCCTTTGGTCTATGCCTGCATGGACTGGATGTGGGGTCCAGCAGCTGTGGGGTATCTGCGGGTGAAGAAAGATTCACTGATCTTGACTTTGCTGATGATGCTGTGATCTTCGAGGAATCAATGGAGGCTCTGATCAGGGCTCTCGAAAGACTGAGCGAGGAGTCTGAGTGTCTGGGCTTGTGAGTGTCCTGGATAAAGACCAAGATCCAGACCTTTAATGACTTCTTAGGCACAGGCATCAGTGGTGTGTCTGTCTGCGGGGAAGGTGTCGACCTCGTTGAGAGGTTTGTTTACCTCGTCAGCGACATTCATGTCTCTGGTGACTCTTCCTATGAAGTCAGCAGATGGATTGGGAGAACATGGGGGGTCATGAGGTCACTGAGAAGGGGTGTGTGGCGCTCCTGATATCTTTGCAAGAAGACGAAGGTCCAAGTCTTTAGGTGCTCCCTGTCTTGCTGTATGGCTGTGATTCATGGTTGGTATCCAGTGAACTGAGACAAAGACTGGACTCCTTCGGTACTGTGTCTCTTCACAGAATCCTTGGGTACCGCTGGCTTTACTTTGTGTCGAATGAGCGGCTGCTAGATGAGTCCCGAATGAGGCACATTATCTGCATTGTGAGGGAGCGTCAGTTACCTCACTACGGCCATGTGGTGCGTTTCCCTGAGGGTGATCCGGCTCACAGGATCCTCATTGCTGAGGACCCAAACGGCTGGACCAGTCTGAGAGGACGCCCATGTAACACCTGGCTGCGGCAGATGGACGGCCTTTTCCAGAGGGTGGGACTGGACCGTGTGTCTGCCTGGGGAGTGGCCAACCGGGATCTTGAGGTGTTTTGTTGTGTGGTGAGTGCAGCAGTGTGCAGTACCAGTGCATTCTCCCTAACCTGACCTGATTCCTTTCAAATAGTAGTAAATTAAAACTCAAATTCTAGTTGATCCGAGTTAAAAGGTTAGTTAAGAAGCATTCTCATTGGGTGCTTTTTAGTTACTAACACCTTCGCAATAACAAAAAAAACCCACCAAACATTTGTGTTACAAACAAGCATTGTTAGTGTTGAATGCATATTAAGAGAATTAACAAAAGCTAAACTGATCAGAATTTTATGCTTTTAGGGGTTCTGGGCTCAGCCCTGGATCTCCCCTTATCCTAGATCAGAATCACCCCTGATTGTGTATTGATCCATCCACCATCTATACCACTTTATCCATGTGGGTCACAGAGAAGCCAATCCCAGCATCTTCAGGCGAGAGGCAGGTTACACCCTGGGCAGTCCACCAGTGACAAACACACTCACACCTATGGGCAATTCAGAGTAGCCAGTTAACCTAATCTGCATGTCTTTGGACTGTAGGAGGAAACCAGAACACTAGGAGGAAACCCACACATGCGCGGGGAGAACATGCAAACTCCACCCGAAAGGCACCCCAGGTGACCTGGGGATCGAACCCAGGACCTTCTTGCAGTAAGGTAACAGCGCTAGCTACTGCACCACCACACCACCTGTGCATTGACCCATTTTTTAATTTTCAAACTACTTAAGGTTGTGGGGATAATACATTACTAATTAGTGAAATGAGTTTTATGGTAATGTAGGCTATGTAAAATGTGTATTGACAACATGCAAAGGAATTCTTTTTTCATATCATCTTTGGCTGAGGACTGAAACTTCTGACTTTGTAATTCAAAAATTCAAATTGAAAATGATTTTTTTTTTCTTTTTTTTTGCAGTTATTGAATATTGTCTCTTTAATTCTTTCTCTGCATGGCTTCTGTTTCATCCCCTTACAAATCAAGGTTACACTCAATGGTGATTCTAGCTTGTATGGTGCCAAGCACCCCCCCCCCCCCCCCCCCCCCCCCCCCCCCCCCCCACACAACAAAACCAAACCCGCACACCTTACTTTTATGTT
>JAODKE010000125.1:16886723-16908132 GCA_026779605.1 Mormyrus hasselquistii
CCCCCCACCAACAAAGAAAGTGCCATTCAGCACTGTCATTTTTAGGAACTTTGAAATGGTAGAAATAAAACATGATAAAATTTAAAACTAATTTGACTAATTGCTGACAGGGTCAGTGTCTGTTTGAACCCGCCCTTTGTGTCTCTTGCCCGTTTGGCCAGCAGGTGTCGCTGGTCATCCCGCATTTCCCTTCTCTGTCTCCTAGCCTCTGTCTCCTAGCCTCCTAGTATAATATTATATTATTTGTGACCAATCATGTAAAGTGTTACCAAATTGCTACTGGTATGTGTTATTTACTGTTTAATTCCAGTATATAATTTTTTTATAAAATGGCACAATGACCCTGCACTGTAAAAATGAATGAATGCAATTTGCTGCCTTTAATCCAACTGTGCTGTGTTATTACCAGTGTTGTGCCAAATGCTTTTTAGACACCTGTGATCCAGCAAAGGACAAGCAGTATAAAGATGACTGAATAATCAATACAATTGATTCACTAATCCAGCCTATGAAGTATTATATATTAGTAATGCATTATTAATATTGTTCAGGTTGTATTTGTGCCCTGAAAGACCATCATTGTTTCATTTGGTTGACGACCCCCAGCAGTGACATGCTCTACTACGCCCCCTCCTGGCAAACTCACTCCTAGCTTCGCTATGTCACCGTTATCCAGCAGAGGCTTCTCGTTCCAAGGCCACCAGTTCCACTTTGGGTTCCCACTGCCCATTCTATCTGGTGCTAAACTGGTACAGTTCATAATAATCTGCCAAAAAATAAAAATGTGGTGAGGCGTTTTAGAGCTGAATTCAAAGAGCAGGATTAATTCATTTACATCTGCTCCCTTGTGTATATGAAACCCAACCACTAGTTTTGCAAAAAAAAAAACTATGAGTAGTTTTTCTCAGTCAGAATGGCACTACCACCAGGACCGGCCTGACAGAAAACTCCCAGACTCCGGAAACAGTGAATGAAAACAAGCATCCTCCACAGTAGGGGTGCAAAGGTCTCCTTCCACAGGTCATACAGCTGGCATCAGCATGACGTCTGGAGAGGTGCAGGGGCTAACTGAGCGAAAGCCGTGACCCTGTGGCACCCGGCAGCCCTCCAGCCCCTCCAGCTCGCACTCCACCGCGAAGCCTCTCACCTTTCTGGTGACCTAAAACTAACCTTTCTAAGGAAGGGGAGCCTGACAGCTCAGAGACCCTTCAGGGGTGGAAGACGGGTCTTACAACAGGGCAAATTTGCTGACCCACAGTGGCCTTCACTTTGGCCTTCAGTGGGGAGAAAATCGGTGCAGGTTTTATGTGATTGTCTGTTATCGAAAGGACAGAGGTGGGTAGCTCAGGTCCAGGGAGAAAAAGTCCAGACCAAGATTTTGTTTCAACCAACGAGCTGAGTCCTCTGTGACTGTGACTCTTTGTACTCAACTGGTTGGTTGAGATAAAATCTTGGTCTGCACTTTTTCTCTCTGGATCTGATTTACCCACATCTGCAAAAGGGGCACTTGGTTAAATTTGTCTGCCCCCCCCCCCTTGGTAAATCTAGCAGTGGACCCCCCTGCTATGATGGGCCTGGGGGGAAAACGTCTCCGACCCCTAACATCTCCGTTATTGGATCTTGCATACCGGGACACAGTATGAGCGAAGCCACTGCATGATGCAGTTTAGATGGAAGCCTCTCATGTCACTCTACTTCAGCAAAGGTCACTGGAAAGGCGGGCTGGAGAACATGCCTCCGCCAGCTGATACTCAACAGAGCCCATGTGACACATACAGGAGACTTACAGACATTGAACATGCAGGGAACAAAAAAATGATGACTCACAAGGAACATAGGGGCTGGTTTCTAACCACTATTTTATAAAGATACGGAATCTGCTTGTGCCATCAGCCATTCATCAGTGCTATTTTCTTGCAAAGTCAAAGTGTATATCCATCCATCCATCCATCCATCCTCAAATCTCACTACAGGGTGTACTGGAGTCTTGCTTTAGCAGTACTATCAATAGCAAAAAACTTCTGCAATATAGAACAATAGAAAATATTTTAAATATTAAATTGTTGGTTGTAGTTGTGATGGGCATATTTCAAGGTCCATCCATCCATCATCACACTCATTTTCCTAGTGAGCACTACCATGCTTTGATACTACAGACTTCAGTCTTTCTGTGATGAACTTCATGACAGGCATGATCGGTTGCAGTTTCTCATTTGAGCCCTTGGGGGCGCTGGATGCATACACCATCCGTCCATCTTCCAACCCCTTATCCAGTAAGGGCCTGTGGTGGTGATATACTATTCATCAATATTTTGATGTGGATATGTAAGGCTTAAGTCTTTATATTAATCAGTATTACTGATACCTAGCAGCCCATTATGTCAACACGCCTTGTTATTTTGTCTTTTGTTTTTATGGGGCATGAATAATGGAGATTGTTTGACTCTCTTCCCGGATGGGTAGTGATCCAAGGCCTTCTGACAGAGATGTTTCTTTGCACTATTTAAATCAGCTGCCCCTGCATTTGGGGCTTTACTGAAAGCCTTGCAGGTTACTGAATTTAGCTTGAGGCCTCTTGTATTCCCCCACTGTTCCGTCCGAGGCAGTAGCTGTCAGACCGTGTCACTGTTCCGCTGGTGTCCCACTTACTCCGCAGCATTTGTCTCTGGATGCTCTCATCGGTTCCTGCATATTATGGTTCTTGCCATTTTCGTAGTATTGATCTGAAATATATTGTACACGTTTGTATAAAATGGAAGTCTCATGTTATTCTTAAACTGATACTGTTGCCTCACACCTCTGGAACCAGGGTCTGAGTCTCCGCCGTGTGTGTGGAGTTTGCATGTTCTCCCGTCATGGGGTTTCCTCTGGCTTCTCCGGTTTCCCCTCACAGTCCAAAAACATGCAGAGGTTAATTGGAGTTCTCAAATTGCTCATAGGTGTGTGTGTGTGTGTGTGTGTGTGTGAGTGAGTGAGTGAGTGAGTGTGCGTGTGTGTGTGTGAGTGAGTGTGGATTTGCATAGATCACATTTGAGGACCAAATTGTCCCCAAAGTGTAGTAAAACCATACTTTTGGGGACATCTTTTGAGGTCCCCATTTGGATAACCTCAGATTTATAAAGATCTATGAATGCAATCAAAAAAGTATAAATGCCAAAAGTCTTGTATTTGGGTTGGTTACTTATGGTTAAGGTTATGGATGGGTAGGGGTTAAGGGTGTCATGATTGGGATTAGGGTTTTTCCCCATAGAAAGAATGAATGGGTCCCCATTTAGATAGGAAGACCAACTAGTGTGTGTGTATGTGTGTGTGTGTGTGTGTGTGTGTGAGTGTATGTGTGTGTGAATGTGTGAGCGTGTGTGTGAATCTGTGTGTGTGTGTGTGAGTGTGCTCTGTGAGGAGCTGGTGCCCCTTCCTGGGTTCTCCTCTGCTTTGCAGTAATAGGTTCAGGACCCCCCCTGTGACCCTGAATAGGACATGTGGTTCCAGGACATGGATGATGGGGGAGAATGGGGTAGATTGTGGAATTGGAAGGTCACTATTTCATATCTCAGCATCAGCAGAGTGATGTCATCATTGGGCCTCTGAGGGTGACCCCCAACCCTAGATACTTCAGGGACTGTCGGACCCTGCTTTCTGAAAAATATACATGGTTTTGGCTGCTAGTCAGGTTCATAAAGGTAAATTATGTTTTTGAATTGTGAATCAGTGGGTAGCACTGTTGCCTTACCTTTAATGCTGAGGGTTCAGTCATCACCTCCTCTCTGTGTGCGCGGAGATGGAAGACCCTCCCCTGTCTCATGCCTATTTCTTCTGGGTATTCTGGCTTAAGCCCATAAACTACGTGCAGTTAAGTTAATTGATGTCTCTAAATTGCCTGTAAATTATGTCAGTGTGTGAGTGTTTATGCCCTGTGATGGACTGGCATCCCATAAGCAGTTTGAAGCCGGAATGGATGACTTCTAAATTAGACATACACTGAGAGATAACATTATTAGTTATGCCCGTTTGCCAAATCAAATGGCCTCCTCCAGACGGCCAATCGCGTGGCTGCAGCTGAATCCAAACAGCACGCAGAGAGGGTCATGAAGATCACTTACTGTTTGACGGAGCATCGGGACGGCTATGATGGCTGATCATGTTTATTTCGAATGTGGTGTGAAATGTGATGGTTCTGGCATCTGCCCGAATTCTGACATGTTCACAGTGTACAGTGTCTAAAGTTTACAGAGGATGGCGCGATGGCATTTCTTGTTAATGAGGGAGGTCAGAAGAGACTGGACAGACTCGTTAAAGCTAACAGGAAGGACACAAGTGCAAGAAGAAAAAAAAGCTCATAATAATGTGTGCCATGGTGTGAAGAAAGATTTCTCTGAATGCAAAACTCATCTACTGTTGAAGTGATTCTGCAGACAAAATCTCCTACCCGGGTGAACCCAGTAGAGTCTCCACTGATTGTTTAAAAGCACAGGCATATAAGACATTTGTAAATTACTGTTGCTAAAGTATTTTGTGCATATTAAACACTGTCACGTAGCAATGCCGTAGGTCATATTTATGAACATCATTGGTTTATATCGGATTTTATTTTACATTTGTTTACTCCTGTTAAAAACATAACATGGCATCACTTAATCATGCACACTTCTCCGCCAGCATTCTTCGCTTCCGGCTGAGCAGAGCATTGTGCTCCTCTCACGAAGACGCTGAGTGTGTGGGACAGATGCCTACAGCTATGTTAACTCCCACAATAACGGCTGATCGGCTCCAGTGTTTGGCCAGGGAACGTGACTGCCTTCTATTTCCACAGAAGTTCACGTGTCACTTTCAGATGTAACGGGGTGGGAAGTGCAAGCGAAATCTACAGTAAGCCTATGAAATGCCGACGACTAACGAATGCTATAGATATGTGTCTACAGACAAAATGTATTTACAATCTGGCCATTTATTAGTTCTCTCTAGTTACTGCAATGGAAATGGGTGACATCAAAAAGTACTATCAGTCATATTAGTGTCTTTTATTGACATATGTACCTGGTTTCCTTTCAGTGTGTAACTTGTATCTAAGCTAAACATACTGGAGAGAAAGGCCTGCCTAATCATCCAGTAACTGGACTGCAGGAAGAAACTAGAATATGTAGAGGAATCTCACACAATATGGGGAAAATATGCTAATTCTACACACAAGCAGTTGTAGAAGAACAGTATTATCTACTGAGTCACTGTGCCACCCACATTTTACCCAACTAAGAATCAATTTGAAAGGGAACTTAAACCCCTGTGTCCTGTTTGATTCTAGAAGTTAAATCGCTTTAATTCCACATACCTGCCCTGCGATGGACTGGCACCCGCTCCTGCTAATTCCCGTTATTCGCTGCCTTGTTGTTTCGGGGGTAGGCTCTGGACCCCCGCAGCCCTGCATAGGACAAACGAGTACAGAAAATGGATGCATGGATGGATGGAAATCCCACATGCAGTGTCTCTGCTTCAGCATCCCACAAGAGGCGCACACACGAGTGTCAGGATTACTTGCTGTGCTAATGATTCAGTTATTACTAGAGGCTATGTGCTCTGTTTTCTGCAGGATCAAGGTTTGAAAAAAAGGTTATATGATGGGATAAGAGAATATGAATATGAAGATATGGAGGTCGACTGGGCCCCGTTCCCCAAATGTAACCTATCTGTGTGCATCAGTGAGTATGGATACATTAGAAATGCATTGACTGGCATGCCTGAGATGGGTTCGTCCTTCCTTGCTGTCTGCTCCAGAAATGTCACCCTCACTCAGCTTAGCACAGGGTATTTCCACTGAGCCCTTACAGGGCTGCTCTTTAGAAGGGCTTTGGAAGGCACTGTGGGTTCAGAATTTGTGTTGGCTGCTGTAAGGGACCATAATGTACTAATCATCAGCATTACGTCAATTTAAAGACCAAGGCAAAATATTTGGGAGTATTATTTGTACCATTACAATAGAACTATGTTAAGCACTATTGGCGTGGTGTGTGGCTCTGTGGCTTACGACTTGGTACCTGTGATCGGAAGGTTGCTGGTTCAAATCCCGTGATCGACAGAGGAACTTCACCATTGGGGCGAAAAGCCCATTTGACCCCTGGCCTGGCTGACCAAGCTTTTGCAGATGTATGTTAGCTTGGAGAAAAGTCTGGTACATTAACATATTGTTATATTGCTTTTAAGGGTTGTGTGTTTCCTGTCACACTGAAATTATGTCACGTCCATGTGAATGTGAACAATTATTAAAAATCATTTCTTTGACGCTTACCTCAACAGCATGAATAGCAAATGCATGGAAGCTTGCTATTACAGGATGATTGAGAGTAAAAGGACAAACACGACTCTTTGATGATTGAAGAGTCATTGTTTAAATCTAGAATCTCACCAATAATTCAACCATGAGTTGAGACATGAATTTTTATCTAAAAAATAGTCTCATGGTTTCACGTACATGAAAATGGGCTCAGCTCCCAGGTCTTACACCTGCTATCCATAACGATCTCCAAAGGAAGGGACCTCCAGTGGAGCATTTTGTAAGTAGGTCAGCACACTCACCTCATTGGTGTGTTGTGTTTCTGAGTATATGATAGAGCGCGTCTTCATTATGAATGAGGAAATGCGGCATAGTGGGGAAGCTGTCTGTCACTTCTGGACATTTCCATGTTCTAGCCATTGAGGGCAAGTTCACACATTGCTGGAGCTCATATTTAATTAATCTACTTACAAAATTGCCTTGTATTTGACACACCGCATGGGCAGTTTTCTCCAGTGTTAGTGAAAATATCGTTATGAATTGCTGAAATCAGTTGTGACTGCTTTTGCATGTTGTAAGCCTTTTTTTTTTTTTTACAAAAGAAAATGTATGATTGATTACTATTGCACGACTGGCATTATTTGTTAAAAATCAGGTTTAACTCATTAAATGTATCCTGGGGAGGTTTCGGGGCTGTCTGCACAGCACTGAGACCGTACAGCTCCACAGCTGTGGTTTTCATTCACAGTATCTGCCCCGTGTGTACAGCTCTACGTCTCCCCATTTCTGCATGGCTTTGCTACCACAAGCAAAAGGCATGTGGTTTAAGTGGATTAGACTGTGTATTGGGTTGAGTGTCTGGTGAAGAAGTGTCCCAGACTCACCATAACCCTACAATACATAAGCAGCTATTGGAAACTGATAGATTCATATATTTTTCTGCAATTCCCATCACCCCTGTTGTGGAAATGAATACATTTCGTGCAATGTGAACTTGTGTCCACACCCTCCGATGGACTTCCATCCCATCCAGGTTCCCCTGCCTTGTGCACTGTCCCACCTGGGATAGGCTCTGGCCTCCAGTGACTCTGTCCTGGGGAGGAGGTTTATAATTGAATAAACGGGGGGGAAAAGCGGATAGGATAATGGATATCACCTACTCCTCTATAAGAATGCAAAATAGTGGTTTGCTTTGTTACACAAAACAACACAGGTGTCAAATAACTGGGCAGGAAGCATTTGTTTAGCTTAGGTAGAATTCCAACACACTTAAAGATAATCTGATACGCAGCCTTAATACAAAGGCAGTGATCCTGTGAACCTGTACTGGATAAGAGGTTAGAAGGTGGATAGATGTATGTTTATATAGATGTGGCCTTCACAGTCAAATCATGAAATACATCATAATAAAAATGATTTGCTGATCATTTATGACTTCAGCTGATATGGCTTTTTGTGGATAAAATGTGTCAAAACAACTCATAAGTTTTCATTTGTGAATGACAGGGTGTTGAGTTTGGAGTGGGTCAGATTTGCTTTCTGTCAAAGATACAAAACGCAGTGTTCTGGTTTGATGGTATATAACTGGGCACTTTATATGTCCTTCAAAAACAACAATTTTGCTGTGATGGAAAAAAAAAGTCTCATGAAATTGGAAAAAAATCAAAGCAAAATGGTATTTAGTAGCTGATCTCATGCTGATCATGCTACATAACAATGTGGAGCACATCGACTCATCCATACGTTGTGCAATCACAGATACTGAGCAGGGGTAGGATGGCAGCACATGGCACAAGGTTGGGGTACACCCTCGATGGGAAGCCAGTCCATTATAGGACACACACACATACATTACAGGCAATGTTAGAGGTGCTAGGAAGAAGCCGATGTAACTTGGGGGACCCAGCAAATTCCGCATACAGAGGGGAAACTTTACAGACCCCCCAGTTAAAGAGGTGTGGGGCAAAGATGCTGTCCAACAAGCCACCATGCCAGCCTGGGGTGATATTTAACTTTAGGAGAAATTTGCACTTGCAGAACCTGTTAGTTAAAGTAGCTTCTTCCTCGCCATAAAACGAATCCTGCAAGCTTGCATGTTATTACTTCTCAATGTTTGGCTGGCATCAGAGACTTACGAACATAACAGAGTGCGACAGTAATTATGTTTACTGTCCTGCTTCCTACAGACATTCCCTGCTTACTGATTCAAGTCAAGAAGAATGACAAGACACAAGTCTAAAGGACAATGTCCAGAAGTTATGTCCCCTGACTTTAGGGTTGAGAATGTGTATAGCAGATTTTACTCCTACATTTCTAAGAAATAATGGACAGAATGCCAGTGCAGCAATGTATCATGCAACACAGCCATTTAGATTGGGAGAATATGTTCGCCTGCTCAGAGCCCATTGGTCAAGCGATGCATCTGGCTATAGATAAACAAACAAAAGGAAAGCTTATGCTGGCTATTTGCTTAATTTTTGTCAGTATTGGCAACAGGTATTGAACTGAGTGTGAGATCTTTGCATTTTTTAAAAAACACATGCCAGAATATAAAAGATGCCTATCCCATATGTCAGTCATGGGTAAGGAATGGGAAATGCGCCTAAGGCCTGCAGGTAATTGCCAGAAAACCGTTAAAATACTACAATAGTTAAAATGAATAGCCATAGAAATAAGCTAAATATATTTTGCGTTACATTTCAAAATATTGCACAGGACACCGTTGAGTTTGAAGCCAACACAGTATTCCTTTGAAACTTCGATTACAGAAAGGCTTTGAAATCCAAATTCGCAGTGCACACTGCACCCGTTATAATGGCATCCTTGTCTCTTTAAAAAGATGCAGCCTACGCCTCAAAAAGCGGCTTGTTCCGGCTTTGCCCCTTTACATCTTTATCCTTGCCCACCCGATGAAAATAGTACCACGTAAACAGGGGCTCGGCTCGGCGAGTGTGACGCCGCGATTTAAACGGCTCCGTCGATCCCGCGGTGTCGGCGTCAAGGCGCGTCGCCGCTGCCGCCGCGGCGGTTTGCGCACATCTGGCCTCGGCGCGCAGCAAGCGCGCGGTGCAGGCGGAGGGATACGAGGCGGGGAGCCTCTCCAGCTGTCAATCGGAAGGAGCGAAACTGAGCGGAGATGTCGCGTCGTCGCGGAGCCGCGACTAAAATCAGAACGATATGTACGTTGAAATTACTGTCGTGACAGGGTATATATCATGTCATGACACGTAGCCCCGTGAAAAGAACCGCGGCTTTTTGTCGCTTCTGTGAAGTTGTTCTTGATTTTTGAAAAAGTATATTCACCATTTCCTCTCCTAGTCGAGAAAAGCGATGGATATTACTCTCTCTTACCGTAGTGCCTGAGGTAAGTGACTTGACAGTCGTGACTTTAGTCGCTGGTTTCCAGCAACGTCGCATGCTCCTAGATGCACGCCTCTGACTGACACTGATTATATAACATAATCAAAGGCACCAGCAGATCGATAAGAGCTAGGGGCAGCTGTCAGATGCGCCCTGAGCACCTCCAGCCCGAGAGAGTACGTATAGTAACACCCCAGTAAGTGCGGAGTTCCTCCTGCAGAGGGTCCGCGATCAGAAACGGGCTCTCAGATACGACAGGGCGATAGAAATTTCGCGAAAATGTCGCCTCTTTGGCACGCTGGAAAGTAGGGGCACTTTTTGGCGCTGCTGGGGGAGAAATTCCTCTCGAGACGTTGCCAGCTCCAGGCAGCTTTGCGTAGCCAGGAGCCTTTGGGCGAAGCCGACGTTTTGAGCGCCTTAACCGCTGTAGTGGCGCTCTTTGCTACGGAGGCATCCGAACTGCCTCCATAAGGTTTCCCCGAAGGGAAGTTCCCGTTTAAAAACGTTTCTATAGCCTCTTTCGATACTGCGGTAAACGAACACTGCCCGGCACGGTGCAAAGTGCACCTTAAACGTTAAATAAAACACCTGCTAATTAGGCCAAGCAAAACCGATTCGGCGTGTAACAGGTTAATAATCCATATTAATGTCAACTTAAACGGTTATTATAATATTTTTGTTTCACTTTCGCTTGCATTTATATGGCGCGCCACAAGATCGTTCGGAGTTCATTGGTATGGGCTGCTTAAGTTGCCAGTAATAAGTTATTCATAATGTAACAAAACATTTATGTTAGACAGATCTCTGCATTCAAAGTAACTTTGATATCTTCTGGTGAGCCCGATGACTGTTGCAGCATATACAACTTTCTCCCTGGTCTGAAATATACATTACATTATGTACATTTGATGTATCTTAAAATTACTGTAAATGACAATATGTCTAAGCCTATGGGCCATATATGTGGGTAATTTTAGGTACTTACATTTTCTAAGATTTTTTTACTTCAGATTCTTATAAAAAGGCTTTAATTCGTTCAGTTATCTAGCATATCTTGGTATCCTCTATTATGAACTGTATGCTAGCCACAACAGTACAGTAAATATAAAAGCAAAATATAAATTGGGATATAGTGTGAACAGTATTATAGTCATTACATATTTGTTAGATGAATACACATTTGTAACTAACTTTTTCCTCCGATCTCCCACAGCCCTTTACATTTTTATATTGTGCTACTTTTGTAGGGTTTTAGGGTTTGTAGTTGTAGCAATTGTATTGTCATGTAGGTTGTGGTTCTGTGTTATTTATAAGTAGAACAATAATTACTTTATTCAAAGTTATTAAGACACTTAATCTTTTCACTGATAACAGATATACATTAGATTACATTAGCCCAGTGTTAATTGAGCCTGCTGGTGTGATGCAGAATGAATCCTCTTTGAAATCTACATGCCAGAGCACATGCTCCCACACTTAGTGACTATTTTACAGCATTAAAATGCATTTTTTCCCCTGCAAAATGCTTTGTGTTTATATACATATAACTGGTAGACTGTGTTATAAGTTATTTGGTTATAAGTTAATTAACCAAATAATAATTAGAATTATAGACAGCATGATTTTGGTTGTGCTTCCACTTTTGAGTGAACCTGAAATAATAATCGTTTGCTGATCCTATAATGCTAGAAATCACATATACTGTCGCTGTTACTGTATGTGTACTGTTCAGTTTTTTGAACCAACAGGTACTTGTGCCGTCTTAGTTTTTATCGTACAGGGTGGGGGATACTTTTCCGTGTTAGACCATGAGAAGCTATGTTCAGCAGCTCAAATGGGGTTCACTGTGGTCTCTGAGCTTCCCAAGAGAATGTGCCAGGGAGCGCAAGGGCTTTGACTCTTACCTGGGATCCCTGCTCTGCGCACCAAGTAAATGGCCGATGTCCTTAGGGCCATTGTGGCACCGCCAGGTCATGTGTGCAGGCAGCCTTGAGGTCTTGTGGTACCAACCCATTTGTGTTTTTCACAGTTCACATCTTACTGCCATTGTTTGTTCCCGCAGTATCAAAGGATCCTTCAACGTTACCAGTATCTAAGTTTGTTGCTTGGTTTTTCTGTAAAATTGAAACTGAAAAATAGGGTTAAGCAGAGCTCGTGCAATGGGTTCCCTTAACGGTAAATAGTGTTAATATAGTTTTTATGACCTTTAGCCAGCTCTCAGTTGTTTGGTCATTACCTTTAAAGCACGTGAATGAAAAAAGGTTACGGTGGTATAATTTTGGATAATTATGATTAAGTAACATGTGACTATGAGAATTGTAGTATAATATTTGCATCTGTGAAAGTTGCCCTTTGAGAATTTTTTTTCTGAGTGTGGGACAGTTTCAGAAGCACAGCTACGCTTGTCATCTGAGGGTGTACAAAGCTTCCTGTTTTTTTTTTTGTTTTTGTTTTTGATAACTGTAGATGGTTAGGGGCTTTTATTTTTACTCTTCATTGGCCTAATCTTCGGGGTCTGTGTCTACAGGTCTTGTGGGCCACTCTAGCTTATAATAAATTTGATTTTATTGCCATTTCAGTTGAACGTCGGTTCGGACCTGACATAATCCTGAGCTACTTGCACAGTGTTTCTCACTTTAATTTTGTTGTTCCCCTGAAAGAATATTACTTATGATCGCTTACCAGACGGTGCCTAACATAGATACAAAGGGCTGGTTGGTTTAATGACGCAGTTTACTATCCTTGTACAAACAGGGGAAGCAGAGGCTATGGGAATGTGTTGCCTTTCTGTGTACGAGCTTTGATATCGCATTACCCTTCTGAGAGGCGTCACAACAAGTATGTGGGCTAAATGCCGACAGCATGCGTGGTCACATACATATAGAAATGGGCCTGTTGTGGGATTTTTTTTAAAGATTGTAAACAGTTCTTAACTATGAGTGTCCTGGAACCATTTCCATGTTCTATGCAGTATATGTGTGTACAGTTTTATGTGTTTTTATAAATGTATGTACAATTTGATTTGGTACATGCTTTTTTTCACACCTAGCTGAGGTCAGATAACAGGAAATGGCAGGTGGTCATCCATGTGAATGTGAATCACGCTCGCACTGTGTTATTTACAGCACGGCTGTGTCCCATATACCAACTTCCTCACAGAGCCCGCCCTTCCGCCACAGAACGTTTCCCTCTGCGCACGTTTCGTCACCAGCACCCTCAGTGTTTAAGGCAGCTGCCACCTTAAACGTGAGGCGCTTTTTTGCTCAGTACTCCAGAGTGAGATCATGAATGACAGGATGAGCGTGGAGCTGCCTGGGACTCACAGGCCGTGTTGGAGTGCCCGGGCTGTTCGGCACGGTATGTCCATTGGCTTTTCCCACGGTGTCTGCTTTTCACATGCCTCTCAAACATGCTGCTGTGATATCGACCGGAGATGTTTAACCATTTGCTATAGTGGCATCCTGCACAACAGGGTCGATTCATTTGTGCTATAAGCGAATCAATTTCCATGCTGTTATCAAAAGACATTAAGAAATCCCGAGTTAGAGAAGTAAAATTAAAGGTGGTTGGTAAAATGTACAGTGTGCAATATCTATTGCCTCCTTCCTGGTTTAGTGTATTCCTATTCAGTGTAAACATGTAAGGTTGGTTTTCTTTCTCAGCTTATATCCGTTGGTTTTTCAGTACATCTTTGTGGATCTTTTTCAGTTTGTCTGGTGAAACTGAAGCTGAGCTCATGTATGTCGCTAGCAGTATCTATTGCATGTAGTAGCCAGGCATTACATAGGTTTTATTATTACTTTCCTGTATATTTTAACGGATTCATGGAGTGTGAAGTGAGGTTTATTGGTTTAAAAGATTCCTCATAGTTGAGAAAGCAATGTGCCTAATGCAATTTCATTTCTATAGAAGCAAGACAGATGGGAAAGGCTTAAACATTCTATCTTGGGATGTGAGCTGTGGTTATTCATCTTGTTATTATCTGAGGGAGAATTAAAGTTAAGAACATTGTACTGTACATTTGTTTTTGGTAATACCTCATTATAAAAAGAAGGTGATTAATAGATTTCTGTAACGGCACACAGGTAGCACAGTGTAAGGAGTGTGTTAATAGAGTAGCATTATGCAGTTAACACAGTGTAAACAGTGTGTTAATAGAATAACAGTATGCACATAGCACAGTGTAAGAAGTGTGTTATTAGAGTAACAGCACACAGGACCCTGCCTATGTCACACACACCATTCCTGTCAGCCCTCTCCTCAGCCCTCACCGTCTTTGGTTCCCTTGACTATTTATAGCGGCTGTGATCTTCACATGTAAATCAAAGTGACGTGCAGTGTGTAAAACAGCCTGTTCTGAGACAGAAACTGTCCCTAACTCCACATGGTTCACAGGGAGTAGTCAAGGGCAGGCCTGGATGATTGCATGAGTGTGTCTGTTAGTGTGTGTGTGTGTGTGTGGGGGGGGGGGGGGTATGGGTTTTCCCTGAAAGGAAAATCACTATGGATACCTTCATTGTCGAGATAGCTACAATCATAGCACAATCCATGTGCCTAAACTAAATGAGTCATAAACCAAGCTCCCTAGACCCAGTTATACAGTGAGAGTTGAGAGGTGCGGGTGTACAGAACAGGGCCCCGGGTGCCTGCTCTGTGGCACGTTCGGGAAGGCTGGCCTGTGATCTTGGCCTTTCTGCAGGTGTGAAGGGCAAAGCAGGGGTGAATTCAGAGAGCATGACGCCAGCTAAGGCTTCACGCAGTCAGAGAAAGCCGAGCCTCGCAGGAAGCAGCTCAGCACCGGATACCTTGTGACTGGGGGTGGGATGGGGGGACTCGGTCTGCGCCGCATGCTGCCTCATGCGCTCGTGTTTTGGGGAAGCCCGATATCTGTGACTTGTTAACTTGCGGGAATATAATGCAGTATGTAAAGCAACAAAAATAGACGAAACACACGGCAAGTGCTATAGCAGGCAGCTGCTGCTGAAACGCTGTAAGGAAGTGTGGTGGGGCACGTGTGTGTGGTGCTAAATGCGTTCCAGCCTATTAATGGAGGTCTCCTCTCTGGCTTCTCCCCCAACCCTCAGCTGTCTGTGAGCCATCCGGGTGTGGCGGCATGCGATCCCCTTGAGCAAGCCCCCCCCCCCCCCCCCCCCCCCGGGCCGGGGCCCCGGGGGGCCGCCCCCCCGCCCCCCGGTCCCCCCCCCCCCCACCAGCAGGTGACAGGATGCCAGTGCAGGCGGCTCAGTGGACCGAGTTCCTCTCCTGCCCCATCTGCTACAATGAGTTTGATGGGAGTGGCCACAAGCCCATCAGTCTAGGCTGCTCCCACACCGTCTGCAAAACCTGCCTGCACAAGCTGCACCGCAAGGCCTGTCCCTTCGATCAGACAGCCATTAGCACGGACATTGACCTGCTCCCTGTCAACTGCGCCCTGCTGCAACTGGTTGGAGCTCAGGTGAGTGTGAAAGGTTGGTCACATGATCACCACCGGACCAATAGCGGTGATTCGGCCTTGATATATGCAAATATATGCAAATGATTATTACAGTACAAAGGGACACCGGTTTACAGTCGTAGTTGCTGAGCACTTGCTTTAGTGTATCAGAAGTGTGCTTTATTAGTATGTTTATGTTTTAATCTGATTATTTTACGGTGTTCTAAGTTAATCAAAGTTACTCAAGGCCATGGCGCCCATTGTATGTTCACCCAGGTGCCAGACCGCCAGCCGGTGTCGCTGAGCAGTGTGAGCGAGAACAAACACTATGAGGCATGCCGCCAGTGCGTGGAGGAGCTGGCGCTCTACCTGAAGCCCCTCAGTGGAGGGAAAGGTATGGTGGCACCCCCTTCTGGCCAGCTCTCCTTGCAGACAGGGGTGGGGAGGTACTTCCTTCCCTTTGTTGTTTTATGGTTTGTCACAGTTCGAAACATGAGAAAAACAGTGTGATGCATGGAGCCGCCTGGACTACGTGCGAACCTGCCTGCCTGCCAGCTTCTTGTCGTGATTCGAAGCGCAGGTTATTGATTTATGGCCCGTTACAGAAAAACAATGCAATGTGCAGCATGGTGCTGTCTCAGCATTCGAATACTGGTTCTATCGTTTAAACACCCCCCTCCATAATCCACCATGCGGTTCTGTGGGGTGGCGGGGGAGGCAGGCCACAAAGCAGGGGACACCCTGGACAGGACACAAGTTTGTCGCAGAGTATCCTAGTGTGCTTACGCGTTGCAGGCAGACATCTCTGTGTTTTTGGTGTTTTTAGAGAAGAGTGGCTGCTTGGCACTAGCTGACGTGACTGTTGCCCTCTCCCTAACGGCTTCCCTACCCGGCCCAGGTGTGGCGACCCTGAGCCAGAGCACGCTCAGCCGGCCCATGCAGCGCAAGTTGGTCATGCTGGTGAACTGCCAGCTGGTGGAGGAGGAGGGCCGCGTGCGGGCTGTGCGGGCGGGCCGCTCCCTGGGCGAGCGCACCGTCACCGAGCTCATCCTGCAGCACCAGAACCCCCAGCAGCTGTCCGCCAACTTGTGGGCGGCAGTACGGGCGCGCGGCTGCCAGTTCCTGGGGCCTGGTGAGTCCCGCCTCCCCCTTCTCTGTTGTTGTTTTCCTTTTGTCTGCTCAGTCGGAGTGACTAAACATACGTGTGTGTGAGGCAGGCGGAAGAGAGGCGACGTGGGCTGTCTGTGTGTGGTGCTTGTGCGTGTGTGTGTCTAAGCATCGGCAGGCGGTGGTTTACCAGCTCGCTCCCACGCCACCCACTGGTTGCCGCAGATTTCTGTCCATATAGAATAATCAGTGGGCGAGCTTGCGTTTCGGCATATCTTACCAAACCCACCCGCTTAACCTGCCGACCTCAGCAGGCAGCTGGTTCTGTCCCGGACGGGCGGGTGACCTCAGTCCTGTGTTGACGTCACTGGCAGAGCTGTTCAGTGCTCAAGGCTCTGAGAAGCTACAGGTGACAGGAAGCGATGCAGCCAGTCTCAGTTTCCGTCTATATTTAACAAAGTGGCGCTGCCGGATTTACCAGTAGCTCATATGAATGAATCTCGTGTGTGTACCGTGGTACCGGGCAGTTTATTCCAGTTATCCAGCCACCTTCCTCTGCTTTGAACTGAATAAATTCAGTGTATGTATCTGTGCTGGTTGCCGTAGTTACCGTTCCGAATATGTATGCCCCATGTCTGCATCAGCTATGCAGGAGGACGCCCTGAAGCTGGTGCTGCTGGCTCTGGAAGACGGCTCGGCCCTGTCCAGGAAGGTGCTGGTCCTGTTTGTGGTTCAGAAGCTTGGGGCCCGTTTCCCCCAAGCCTCCAAAACCAGCATCGGCCATGTGGTCCAGCTGCTATACCGGGCGTCCTGTTTCAAGGTGAGGCAAGCTCTCAGCGAGTGGTGGGCTGCAATTTCATATCCTGAGAATTTTGGTTAGAATCACATTAATTTAACCAATTAACCAACAGTTCTGTAAAACTATAAAAAAAGAGTCTTTTCTCAGCATGAATGAGTACATTCAGTTTAATTTGTTTTTTTTTTTCTTTTTTTCAAACCAGTTTAATAAGATTTAGTTACTAATATTGGAATATTAGAAATATTGGAATATGAAAAGTAACACTTTCCAATTCTAGAAGTTCCAAAGGGATTATTAAGGGGTATTAATTGACTGGGAAGAATAGGACTTAAATACAATGATTATTCCTTCAAAAGTAGAAGGAAAACTGGAATGCTTTATGACTGAGAAGTACATGTGAAAAATATCAGATGACGTGTTTGTGATTTGCATGGTAACTAGTAGTTATTAAGTGCACTATTTGAGCTTCCACTCACAAACCGAAAATAAATAGTAATGAAGGTGTTAGTACTGATAAATTATGCATTAACTGTGCTTAACTTAGCCTGGCATGGGTAGCGGGATAGGAATCCAGGCTGTTTTCCCAGAGTGCCCCAGTGCGCTATATTTGGTCAGATGCAGCAGATCGCACAGCTGCAAGGCCCAGGCATGTGTTTCTCCAGCAGAAGGGGCTGCTCTGCATAACAGCTGGGCTGTTTCAGGCCAGTGGAGCATTTGGGGTGAGGGATAGGCTGTGCTCCCCGTGTCTCCCCGCGTCTGGAGGGTTAGGTGCCGGTGGAGCTCTTCAGTAACTGGGGTTCCATGGTCTGTGGACTAGGGCTGGGTATAACTACTGATTTCCCGAATAGATAGACTTCAGATATTGTGGATAAGCAAGATAAAAAAGGCATCGGTGGTACAGTGGCACTTTTTTGCAGTTTAATGTCCGACACGTTTATTAAACATAAGGATATGCTGAGTACAAATTTTTGGGCATCACAATATTCCTCTCATTAATTTTCCAGGCATATTCCTAATTTGCTTATCAGATTGTGCTCATAAGTAGAGGTCCATATAAAACCCAAAAGCCAGCGCCTGGACAAATCTTTGCACCCGTTATCTAAAGCCCTGTAATCACATTTCATTTGTCGGCACTGATTTGTGGCTGTTGACACAACTCGTGAAAACACTGCCAACTTATTTGACACACTCTGTTGGTAGATAATAATGAGTTCTGTTTGCATGTAGTTTATTTTGAGTAAATTTCATCTCCTTTTTTGTTTTGTAGCGCAGTATTGAGTGCAAATATTTCACATAATCCTGATGTAATATCGTGTAGCCCAACTTTCAGTGGAGCAGCTCCCATGTTTTTTATCTGATTTTGTCGCCAGATCCTGTCGCGAAAGGCAGGCCACATGCAATTAACGCAGTTAAAGCTTCACACCTCCACGGGAAAAGGCTACAAGCTGTAAAAGGCATATGTTAAAAAATCGATCTCAGAATTTTATGAATCAATATTGGATTATGCAAATGAAGATCAGGGAATCGATTTTTTAAACGCAGCCCTACTGTGGACCTGCAGGGCAGCTTCTGAAGGGTCACATACTGTAGTGGGGGTGTGTACATTACATCATGGCATTGAAGGGGAAGGGGTCGGGATACTCTATGTACATACCAATGAAAAAGATTCAGAACCAGGATGCTGGATGAGGTTTCTTTCCATTGGCAAATCAAAAATCGGTGATGGAATTCATCTCTGCATCTGTAATAAGTTGGTGTCTAATGATGATCACTCATAGGGCAGATTCTGAGTGGGAGGACACTGGTTCTCACACCTGATTTGACCTGAGTTTTCATTGTCTGAGGACACCCGTGAAGCACTTTTAGATCAGTTATGAGTTCATGATAGAGGTGCGCTAACACAGACTTGCGGGCCGTGCTGCCCTCCTAGGTGACCAAGCGCGATGAGGACTCATCCCTCATGCAGTTGAAGGAGGAGTTCCGCACGTATGAGGCGCTACGGCGGGAGCACGACGCCCAGATCGTCCACATCGCCATGGAGGCTGGCCTGCGCATCTCGCCTGAGCAGTGGTCCTCGCTGCTCTATGGCGACCTTGTGCACAAGTCCCACATGCAGTCCATCATCGACAAGGTCTGAGCCTCTTCCTCGATCCTGTAGGCCATGGGAGTCGGCAACCTGCGGTTCGCGAGCCACATGTGGCTATTTGACAACGCGGCTGCGACGCGTTCACGTTTTCACGTCTTAACAAATTATTCAATAATACTTTTGTAAACATAACTTATTTATGGGTTAATATTATTTTTTATTTAGATATTTCTTTAGCTGTGAATTAGGCAGTCCGTCACGCACCTCTACGACACCTTAACTGCATCATCTACATCGTCCTCAAAGTAATTCTTTTTAAAGAGATTATGTCTGCGGTCAAATTATATGCTTTCCGGAGTTTTTCACAGTACCTGAGATTGGATGTACGCTTCAGTGTTTATTGGAAATCCTAATTCTTTCATATACTTTTTCTAGTAAATCATCACCACGCCTTCCCAGGTCTTCGTAAATATTATTACATTTTCTCTGATTTCCATATTATAGCCAGCTGAGTTTGGAGTGGTGAGTACGTTTTGCGCTGCTCAGTCAGCACAGTTACAGTAGTGAAGTGGAGAGTGAAGGCCAAACGACTGCAGAGCCGAACGGACTTTACTCAAGAAAGGTGGGGTGAAGGTGAAGACTGTCGCTACAGGACTGATCAGTGTTGTCATATCAGTCACCTTTGCGCTGTTACACATCCAAGTGATTTACTGTAAAACTGAGACGCTCCCCCCCGTTTTGAAGTTGTTTTTGTGTTAAATGCATATATACCAATATTGCAAAAAAAATCATATCCTAAACCCCTTTCTCTACCCATTGCAGGTCTTTGTAAATCTTGGGTCAAACATGAATATAAGCATGAATGAACATAAGATGAAATGGCTCTTTGCTTTAATAAGGTTGCCGACTCCTACCATAGAATAAATGCCTTGATTTCTATACATTCAGGACACCATATCCCAAAAAACAATTTCTTTTCTTATGCCGTGTCAGAGCCTTATGCATAAATAACCGTTTTCTCTGTGTATCCTCTGAAAAACGTTTTACTACTGTAAAAACGATAAAACTGACACAAATTCCATATGCTGTCATGTTTGACGCGTGCTGTCCCCAGTCATTTTTTCTGTGGATTTCAATCTCGTGTTACAGTGGCTATAACTAAATGTAGTAATTGTACAATGAATTGTTTTTGCTTTGCTCCATTTAAGCTCCAGTCCCCAGAATCCTTTGCAAAAAGCGTCCAGGAGCTGACCATTGTTCTTCAGAGGACGGGAGATCCAGCCAACTTGAACAGCTTAAGACCTCAGCTGGAGCTCTTGGCTGACATCGATCACAATCCCGGTAACATCTTCGATGTTCTGACTTCAGTAGAAAAGACCTTCAGCGGCAGCTGGGTGTGGAAAAAGCCTGTCTCCCTGTAATTCTCTGAGAAGTGAACTTTCCTTCCCGTGTACGCTCTGGCTCTAAAGATGCCGCCTCCCCGACGTGGGACCAGCTGGAGAAGGTGATGCTGGCAGTGAAGGTGGTGGTCCACGGCCTGGTAGACTTCATCCAGAACTTCAGCAAGAAGAGCCACGAGACCCCACAGGTAGCCGAGGTCGAGCGGCGCCACCCAATATGAGATTATCGTAAACAATGCAGCATGTGACATGCATGCAGCCGTCTGTCACTGTATTGTTCTCCTCCCAGCCGCAACCAAACAGCAAGTACAAGACAAGCATGTGCCGCGACCTGCGCATGCAGGGTGGCTGT
Source organism: Mormyrus hasselquistii (assembly GCA_026779605.1). NCBI lineage: Eukaryota > Metazoa > Chordata > Actinopteri > Osteoglossiformes > Mormyridae > Mormyrus > Mormyrus hasselquistii. The sequence goes on from JAODKE010000125.1 coordinate 16,907,527, forward strand.
CCCCGGGGGACCAACTGCACCTTCGCCCACTCCCAGGACGAGCTTGAGAAGTGAGTGGGCGCTGAGACACTCTGAAGCACAGGTAGCTGCCTTGAAACCCAGCCTCTAACCCGCGGCTCCCCTTTCTCCCCCACCGATGTGCCAGGTTTAGGATGAGGAACAAGAAGATCAGCAGCACTGGCAGAAACTTCCCACCCACCCAGACACCTTTAGGCAAAGGTGGGGGCAGTGTGACAAGTACCCCTGCAGGGGGGGTTTCTCCAGGGGGCTCAGAGAGCGTGGAGAAAGGAGTGTCACTGATGGAGGGCACAGCCCCTCCCCAGCTCATCCCTCGGGGTGGGGAGACCCTGGATGAACAGAAAAGGACGGTCCGGAATGGATCCAATGGAGCGGCTGGTCCCGGTGGCCCCTCTTCCAGCCAGACCGAGCAGTAAGTCCCGTCACTTGTCTGAGAAGCACTTGACATCCTTTCAGACCTGAGGAGCTCTAAATAACAGGCAGCTTAGTGAGACAGCTACCATAGAGTCTCGATATTATAGTGAGATAGCTACCATAGAGTCTCGATATTATAGTGAGATAGCTACCATTGAGTCTCGATATTATAGT
>JAODKE010000125.1:16913524-16935827 GCA_026779605.1 Mormyrus hasselquistii
CCATAGGCTGCAGATCATTGTGCCCTGTACTGCCATAGGCTGCAGATCATTGTGCCCTGTACTGCCATAGGCTGCAGGCTTCCCCACTGCCTGTCTGGGATAAGTGATTGGAAGATGGACGGATGGATGGATGTAATTGCAAATGTAGGATTTACAGTATAAGGTGTGATGTGATCCGCTGTCCAGCAGGACCTGGAAGGCTGCAGCGTGAAGCGAAGGCTGCACGGCCCAGAGCCTTACCGCAGGCCCAAGGAAGAGGACCCCATCATCCCGTTTGGAGAAGGGCCTATCATCTCCAAGTGGGGCGCCATCTCACGGGCCTCCCGCACGGAGTACCACACCACCGAGCCGGTGCAGGCCACAGCCTCCCGGGGGGGCGCCACCACCACTCCCATCAGCTTCCGAGGTGGGGAGCTTCTCCGGCTGGGGCCCTTATGTAGGGCAGAGATGATTCCATGCGCTGATTTCTTCACTCTATTATTGCGTCACTCCTGACCTGACCTGAACTTATACAGGACGTGTCAGTATTTCCTACATTATGCAGAGAGGCATCGCACCTAAATGCGCCGTTAAAATGAAAGGCCCCGTTCTTTGGGGCTAATTTTAATTATGGAGTATTTTCATGCACATAAAGTGAAAGCAAATCCCTCATATCTCCCGGATTTCCATTCCAGTGAGGGGGAAAAAAGCTCAGAGTCGCAGTTAGTGTTGAATCCTCTTTTCTTGCAGAAGAATTGGAGTTTGAATATTAAAAAAATGCGTGCTTTCATCTTCGCCCGCGGTTTCGCGTTAAGGTTCCTCCCCGATAAGCTGACGCTGCGTTACAGCGCCTTCGGTGACACTCGCATGCGCCGATGAAGGATGCTAGCTTTAGCCTTACTTTGCAGATTACGGCTCCTACATCAGTCACAGCGACTACAGGTGGAGCTCCCAGGGCTCTGACCCCCCCTGCCACTCCAGCTTCCTCGACAGGTACGAGGCCCGTTCCCCTGCAGCCGCGTGCGGCTCTGCTCTCACCTGCCTCTTTACTTCACACCTGTAACATCAGCTAAGGTTTGACCAGTAACAGGCTGAGCCTTGAAGGGCTTCTCTCTCCCAGTGCGTAGAGTGGAGACGCCTGTTTCTGTTGAAGTCTGCTTGTTATTCTTGTTGATGCATTTTGATTATGTGTGTCAGCCTTTATCCTACAGTCTTCTAATCTGTCGATGCTGTTATTTCCAGTTTAGCGACCGGCTATATTGCATGTATAAGGAATTTTATGAATAAATGCACCATTTCCGCATTAGCGGCTTAGCACGGGGTTCCCCAGGCTGAAGCCCAGGGGCCTCTGGTCATTAGCGACATCTGGCTATTGGTGTAAGTGCCTGCTGACTGAAGTGCGGGCGTAAAGGTGACATTTGTGACAGCTTGCCATGTTTCCGCAGTGACCAGCGGGGAGTCCCCGGGCTGAGAGCCCAGCGTCAGTCTTCCAGTGCCGAGGAGAACCGGAGCACGGACCTTCTACAGGTGTGCTGGGGGGGGAAGGGGCCTGTGCAGCGGGCAGAGGAGTCATTTACGTGCGTGAGACCAGCTTTGCCTCCCCTTTCCCTCCGCAGGCTGACGTCTGTACAGACGGCGTGGATGGCGAGCCGGACAGGGACATCGAGCTGGAGCTGTCCGCCCTCGATATCGAAGAGGCCGGCTCGCAGGACGACAAGACCCAGGTGCATCTCCTCTGCCAGACTCCCCGCTGTCGTTTCTCAGATTCGTAGGCGTGTTTATCTGCCGTACACCCCTGACCCCCCTCCCTCGGTAGCCGCCCACATGCCGCAAAGGCACAGGCAGTACTCTTCAGAAACGCTGGCTGCCAACCAGGTTAGTTTCTTTATTCAGTACAAGCCTTGTCTTCCTGGAGGGACCTTGTGTCCTTCGCCAGCCCATGCCTGAAGGACACGCCAGCTTACATTTTTTTCTCCCGACGCAGAAGAATAATTGCTTCTAATTATTTTATGCCAATTATTTTATATATTTATTGTTACTGTTTATGATTTTTCATTGATTTGAATGATTATTGAGCATCATTTGAGTTTTCAGGATAGAACTTGTGCCGAACTTAATGTGTTTTCTATTTTTGTCCAGATTCAGGAGTCGCTAAGAGTGCCCTCTCATGGCACCCACCTCCCCGACGGCCCAGCGTCCGGCAACGGGCACCAGAGGAGCCAGCCGGACACGCTCTCATCAGACAAGATGGGGGCTCACCTGCTGAAGAAGATGGCCTTCAGGTGAGGCTCAGCTCCGGCTCATTTTCACAGAAGAGACAGGTCCCGTAGCGGTCCGTCTACCCCGCCCTTTTTGGACTGACAGCACCCTTCTGCCTCTGTGTTTCAGGAAGCCTGTCTCCCCTGACAGGCATGGCTCATCTGGGCTCTGCGTCAGCAAGTTAGTCATGAAGACGGGGCGAGGTGATGTCCCCCATCCCAGCACTGGGGCTGAGATGCTGCTCAACGGTAGCTGAGGGCTGAGGGGAGGGGCGGGAGGCGGGGCCACGCAAAGACTCAACCTGCGATGCCACGCGGCCTCGCGCATAACTCGGGATGGATGACCCGCAGCCCTGGTATCACGGCGACTGTGCTGTCTAGGCTGCACGTAGTGTTGCATTCTCAAAAATGCGTCATATTTCCCCGTTTACTGTGGGTCATTTGGTTACACAAAAAAGGCCCTTGGAGTGTGTTTTTTAAAAAACTGTATTTGCCTATTCACTTTCCAATAGCTACAGAACTTGGATGTTACCATAGAGCTCAATGATATTAGCAGTGCTGTAAGAGCTTTGCTGACCATTGGTGTACTTTTCAAACACTGGATGGCTTGATCTTAAAGTAGCGGGGCTTTGCAATCATATTCCTCATCGACAGTGTGTTTTATTATGATTACTTTTTTCTGTTGATTGTCTGTTCAGGAAAACAGCGCCCTCTCTGGGGACAGTAGTAGCAATTTTAAGAAAAGATTGGTTTCTGCAGCATTTTGGCGTGACCAAGCAGTGAATATTAGGGGTGTGTTCACCATGGCTGGTTTTCGGGGCATGTCACATCTCTGATATTACACAGATTTTATGTTTTTTTTGTTCTTCTTTTCCTGGTCTGTTGCTGTTAAAGACATAGTTATTTATCTCTTTATCAAGAGCAGTTAATGGGTCTACGATCCATCTGAATATAATGGCGCATTATGAATGTATATGAAAACTAAATGATTATCTACTATGAAATTTTTGAATACATTTTTGTGAATGAACTCTTTTTTTAATGATAAATTTCCACTCTTTTTGTGCATGTGTGCCTGCAGTGGACGGGCATTCTCCTCTAGGATGATTGACCACTTTATGCCCTATGGCTGGGATTGGCTTCCATAATCCGGTACTGGATTATTGTTTGGAAAATGGGTACATCAATGGATGTTGTCTTGAAAATAAGATTCCTCATGCCAAACCAATACAAGTAAGTGTGTGTTCTGGACATAAAGTGGTCATATTTGTGTGAATTTTTAACAACAACAGAACAGGTACTTCCCACCATCAAGATGTGTGTGCCCCTTTGGTAGTGTTTCCCAACCTGGTCCTCGGAGACCCACAGACAATACTGTACGTGTTTTTGCTCCCTCCCAGCTCCCTGCCAGACAGTCCACATTTTTGCTTACCGGGAGCTGGGAGGGAGCGAAAATGTGGACTGTCTGCGGGTCCCTGAGGACTGGATTGGGAAAAACTTCCTAAATGCATAAACAGCCATGACACTTACAGCCCTGACAAGAAGGAATGTTTTTCTGCGCCGTGATGTTCTTGCACATTTCAGGCATTTTCCATCTCTGTGGCTGGGAGGAGCTGTCTGACTGGGACAGACAGTATGTTCAGGGGACAGATGTGACACATGTAACCAAGAAAGAACCCTCAGTCCAGCACCCCTATACCCACTAAGCAACTCAGTAGATATGTCAGCCATTTTCAAGCTCGTCCAATGTTTGTTCTTTTGATCATGTTCCTTATTTGATCCGACCTGTACGTTTTCAGTGCTAGTCGAGAGGAAGTTCTTAAAAGCACTTACTTAACAAACAGCAGATGCTATTTAGACTGATACAGTTTACTTTTGCACAGTTTCTTAATGGTTGCTAATTGCTTATGATCGTCGATTCTTTGTTTACACTGTTGTGCAAAAATGCAGGACATAACCACGGTGCTCTGCACTAACAGCTAATGGAGAATAACCTGCCTGGCTGTAGATTCTGTGCTGGATACAGTGCATTCATTATTGACATTAAACAGGAACAGGAGTAATGATTTTATTCTTAAATTATAACGATATTGATGTTCATTTTCAAAATGGTTATTGAGTAACATTAATGAGTATATGTAGGCTGCACATGATGTGTATTCTTCTATATTCCTGTAGGGGCAGCGTTGTCTGTTATCACAGTAGCCACAAGAAGTATCTAAGGTTATTGTAAACATCACTAGTACCAAAATCATATTTAAAACTTGAATATCTGTGTTCTGGATATTTTTTTTTACTCGAAAAGCCCTCGTGACACGCTGCGCACACACAGAGCTGCTTGTGAGCATGCAAGGCGTGGCTTGACGACAGGGGATGCTCCACTGGGAAGCAGAGACGACGGTGTGTTATGTGCGTTACGGTGGTCCGGCCCGGCAGCATTAAAAAGGATCCCGTGATCATTCTGACAGGAGGGACTGCTTGGTTGTTGTGAATGTGTTAAAGCTCTTGCTTAGGCCTCCTTAGCGTATGCTTATATTCGTGAGGTGATGCTCCTCCTGGGTGACAGGAACTACTCTAGGAGCCGCCGTGAAGCTGAGCAGAAAATGTCAGAAACTGATGTGTACCACATAAAACCAGATAGTTGTTGTTAATGCTTCCGCCCTCGTTTCGTCTGCCCCCTGGCCATGTCACTGTCGGCCACCGCTGCCCTGTCCCGACGCTCTGGAAAAATTTGCTCTGACTTTCTGGGTTTTCCGTATTTTAAAACATTCTAACTTCCGTGAAGTTGTCTGTCAAGATATTTTGTATCGGGATCTTTTTTTTTCCATCATGTTTTGAAATCGTGGTCTGTTAACCTGTTTGTTTTGTGCTGATTCTGTGTGGTTCTCTTGCTAGCTGACTGACATGGTCCATAACACAGAAGTCATAGCGCTGACCAGACCAATCACACATGTCCAGAAGGGTTAGAGATAACGTAACTAGGACTGTGTTTGTGGCATTTTGGAGGAGGTCCTCTCCTGAGGGGCATTAGGGATCCCTGAAAGTGAAGCTGAATTTTCAGGTACCGAGTGAAACATTTATTTTAGACTTTCTTAGGAAAGGTTAGAACCAACTTGACCAATCCTCCACAGGCCCCTGTTAACTGACCCTAGATCAGCTGATGTATGCTATGCTGCGCGGTCTGGATACGCTCCTGGAGACTGGATGTTCCAGGACTTACCTATTCAGGATATACATGGCCACATGCTCCTGTATAGAATTTACCAGCTCATTTATGTGCGCTGTAAATTTCTTGCTAAAACTTACAGGCATGGTTTGAGATTAAATATTATTGATTTGTTCTGGACTGTGCATGGAATTTTATCAAAGCAGTTCTGCTGTAATCCTTTGCATATGTATGATTCTGTGTGTCCTTTTCGTTGCAAGGTACAGGCACTTTTTTTCAATTAACCTTTGTATTAGCTGTTATGTGAATGCATATGAGTTTTAGGCAACTTGGTAGGTACTGAGAGAGACTTAATTTGTCTTTTTGACAAACCATATAGATTGCAATGAGAAACATTTTTTTGTATGAAAAAGAAAATGGGACTGTGGAATTCTCTTAAATATTAACTGCAGTATTCAGGTTTATAGTAAGTCTTACTGATCTCATCTGTTGAAACGAAAGCACTTCTACTCATGTAACACATACAGTTCATAATTAGAGTTGGTGTGAAGTGTGTAATTCATGGCTGTCGGTGTGTGGAAACATTAGTAGAACACTATTGTTTTACCATTGCTATTACTAGTCTGACGTCAGGATTGTTCATGCATTGTGGGACAGAGTATGACTCTGTGCCATACAAAACCTCAGGCAGGCAGGCAATTAAAAAAAAATTAATAAACGAGGCAAAACCACTCACACCAGAAGATTGGTCAAGTTGAGTGCAAACTGGAGCATCCAGACTAGAGTTCTGCCTCTGGTTGTTCAAGCTGATTATTGCAGGGGTTACCAAAGCCAAGTACCTACAACCCTCAGGATAGAGCCTCCTTTTTACAGCATCCTCAGCAATAACGGAAGGCCAATGCAAATATTACATACAATTAATACCGTGTATATAATTTCAGAATTCACCTTGTGCAGCAAGAAGAGTTTTATTCTTTTTTAATTTGTTACACTGGAAAAGGTTTATGCTATGTGGAGTTGCATAGAACACATGGGGTTTACAGAAGGTCTGTGCAGGACTTTGGAGGTTTAGAACCACGAGTGCGCCGGGTAGAACTCGAGGCCACTCTGTCTGACCGAAACTGATCCTGATTGCAGCTCCAGGCCCGAGGCCTCACATTCAGAGAGCAAGGCAGTGCTTCATCTTGCCATGTCACACACATCCCCACCCCCACGCGGGCGGAGTCCAGGCCGCGTCCTTGTGGATGCAGACCAGGGCCGACCGAGGCGACGTCGTGCATGCTGTCCCTTAGCTGGGCGATGGAAGACATTATTCTGTAGTTGTGATACAACACACCTGCCGTTGTACATGTTCTGCACATGCCCACTGTGTGGCCACGTCATGTATCGTGGTTAAGCTTGCAGCATTTACTGTCTGCTTTTATAATGTTTTATTGTATATCATTATTATTACTGGTAGTATTTTATTGGAAATAAAAGAAGTCCTCTTTTTGTATTGTTTGAATTTTAAAAATTTGCTTAGCTGTGATTGTTCTGGAGATAGGGTTGGAAAGACGAGAAGCTTGTTTGTCAATTGTACAACCAGTAACGGAGCTGATGTTTGAATATTTTTACGTCTGTATTAGACATTTTCTTTGCAAATCTATTGTTCGATTGAATTGTAAATGAAATAAAAGATGGTACACATCCGTCATTGTATACAGCTGGCACCATCGTTAGATGGACTTACTGCTCATTTTTATGACATAATCAGCTATATTTAAATATATAAAATATAAAAAAAATAAATATAATTTAAAACAAAAAAAACTTTTCAGGAAAGCGGGGTATGCCCAAAGTAATGATTTTTATTCCATTTATTTCTTTTTACTTACCACTTGTGAAGGTTTTTGATTTTGCATTTTGGATTACAATGCAAGATGACCTCTGGCTTGTGTGTTAAAATGTGGCACATAGAAAAAAGAGTGGATTATTTTTGTTAAATGTTTGCTCTAGCACTAACAGGTCTGTTTTCCTGTATGGAGCAGAACGGTAATATGAAACAAAAGGAGACTGCAGTATCTGAAATGTATTTGCATGCATAAAAATAAAGATGCAAAAAAGTTCATGCTGGTGCAACTGCGTCTGTCGCTCTATCTACATTACTGTACTTTCTTATGGCCTGAAACTCACCTGTTGTTTATGTATAACACGGGCATCTAGTGGTTCAACTCGGTACTGCAAGTACTGTGTCGCTTTATTTCTCCAGCAAGACGGAACAAGCAGTTTCTGGGTTTGTAGAACATCTTCCCACAGTTCTGAATAAAAGGAAGTATGACTTGATTTGCGTTTTTGCCATTGATTATATTGCTGCTGCTACTTCCACTTTCGTGATTCATAAACTGACCACGGGATTCTTAAATTCCATAAACATAAAAAGCAAGTTATCATTAAACCTATTTACAGTACATAGGGAATAAAACACCAAAATGCCAATTACACACCTGGGCGTGTTGATTGTTATCCTGCTTAACAAGTCATATAGGCTATTACACAAATCTGCATTATATGAACTGTGCTCACTGAAATACCGAAATTAGCATCATTTCAGCTGCCAAGAACAGAAATATATAAATTCCCAACCCCGTACGCCTGTTGTACAATACGAAAAAATGGAACTGACAGTAATACTTAAGCAATTTAATGTTTAGCAACCATTTTGAATCCCCGTTTAAATGTAAACGTAGTTTTAATGCAATTATATATAATTAAAGAACCAATTAAGTATTAATCTTGCGTAATATATAAAAGGTTATACGTTGCGTTTTATGGTTATGATGTAATCCAAAAACAGCTATTTCAGGCAGTATTACCGTGTGAATCATTCAAAGTACTACAGTAAGAAAGAGTGCACTGATATATTTCCTATTGTAATCTTTAAATGAAACTGGTAGAGCTTATATACCTTATTTATTAAGCCCTGCATATACACATTTGGCAGCCCATCGTGGTTTTAATGTGAACTTGTTGCCGCAGAAATGGTAAATAGGTTAAATAACGATCGAGCGCCGCTTTTGCTTGTATGCATAAAATCAAAGTGAGCGACTATTGACGTTTTTCTCAGACTTGTAAAAGTTAAGGCCCACCAGGCTCGGGGGTAAATGTAAAGCTATTATCGTGCTCAAATTCTCTTGTAGTTTATTTATCTTCATCTGGAACACAAAAATTTCAAAATTGTTAGTTCAGTACACGTGACTCGATTTTTAAAAATATATAAAATATGTGAAAATTAAAAAATATTTATGACGTAAAATATAATAATTATTATGATTATTACTATTATTATTACTACATATACCAGAAATGTGGTTCTGATTTGTGCAATATTCAAGAAAACTGACAGGCGGAAGCATTAGCCCAGTTGGTAAATAAATAGAAATACTTTCTTACGTGGATACGACAACTACTCGCAAAGGCCAAGTTTAGAAGATTGGTGTGGCACGTTAACGTTTAAAACACACGCTCAACACTGGAATAAAGGAGCATATAATCTGACAGTTACCCCGCATGTACTCCGGCTAGGCGTAGCGTCCTTTGCGGGACGCGCATGCGCACTCCCAGGGGTTCGGTTTGTGTTTACAGCCGCCCGACCAGTGTAATGTAGTGCAATGTTATGACAGCCCTTTTTGGAATTAAAAATTCTATACGGCAAACAGGTAGGACGTCCGAGAGCTCAATGTCGTTTCGTGCAGGAAATGAAGTTGTTCGTTACCACATAAGATAACCGTTTTTCTTCCTGTTAAAGAAGGGTTGTGCCTAGCTAGCAGCTAGGAGGATAGCTAGCGATAAGGCTCTCTGTGAGCCCAGGCCGTGCAGCGCTCCCTCCGGCTGCTGACTGACAGCACGGCTGCCGCAAATGCCTTTGCCTTACGGGATTAAAATGTCGTCTGTGGCAAGCATTTTGGAGAGTGCTGTAAACTGGGGCGAATGGGGTCGTGTGTGAGGTAAATGCGAAGGGGCTTGTCCGCCGTGTTCGTACGGGCGAACCGTTGATTGTTCTCCTGCAGCCGAGCTAACGGGACCGGACTAACTAACGTACCCGGGAGTGTGTGGAGGCGTATTACCGGCTCTTAAAATGTCACTTTAGCAGCTATCGAGCTCCCTATGTCACGGCATCGCCGACTAAATGGCCGTCACGTAGTGCTTTTAGCAGCCTGCGAGAGTACCTCCGATACGGCCGCCGACACAGGAGACATTTTCTTCCTCCGTTTTACGGTAGTTTGAAGGCAGATAATCCCAGTTGAGGGCGATTAAATGTCCCAAGTGTGATGATGGCCGACAGGCTGTGGTAGGTGGTTAACCGTTGCAGCAGGGTGGGAGGCTAACTAGTGTTATTTGTAAACCAGTCTCGCTCCTTCGCCATTATTGCACCGTGATTTCTGCACTCAGTCACCCCTGTACGATAAATATTCATGACCATGGCGTCGTGTGATTCAAAGTAATAATCATTGGTAAATAATAGGGCGATGTTTTTCGCCAGTTTGTTCGACGGCCAGCATCTTTGCATAGGCGACCAGTGACGTAAGCGTGGTGCGCATGAGTTTAACTGGTTATTTGTGGGTGCTAGTTAAGGTGTCCCCGGTTCGATATATGCCGCCGCCCCTGTATGTGCGGTTCACCCGAGGTTTTGGTCTGCATTTAATTAATCGAGCAGAGGTGCAATAAAGTGTGTCTGCCCTGTGCTCATTTTTGCATTTATCTTATTATTTTGTTAGTCTGAGTTGCAGATAATGAGTGGCCTAATTGCTGGGGACAATCGTTCAGGCAGATCAGCTTCTCCGTAATCTCAGGTTCAAACTTGTCGGTGGAGTTTTGCATAACTTAAAAAATTAACGCAATGAGACGTCAATTGTTATATGTGAAACGTCAATGTCTCAAATTTACAAGCAGGTCTACCTTCATTAAAAAAATAAGTGACAGGTTCGATGTATCGATGAAGACCTGTACAACAAAGCCAAGCAAACTACTTGTCCAAAAGTTCAGTCCAACTACAGTATAATGCAATACTATATTCAAATATTTGAAAATAAAATGAGTTCCTTGTGCCGGAAGTATTTCTTAAATCACATGGATTGGGGTGGAGTTGCCTGCATTTTTCCTCTGGCTGGTAACCAAGGGCACACTGCACAGCTTTATGGCATAAACAATGAGGAAACATCACTGCCAGTTTTGCAGCTCTGAGGAGGAACAGGTCCATCCAGTGAGACCACTAGAGGGTTTTTTTTTTCTTTTCAAGATGTGAAAGTTGCTGCCTCTGGAGAATACTGCCAGGTAACACCAGTAACTCCTGAGCAGAGATCAGTACCACCTGACCTCGCTGCTTAGTGGCAATGTGACTGTTATCGCTCTCGCCAGGCGAGTTCTTGGCTGCCAGTGAAAAGATGGCACTGTCTTTCCGGCAGCTAATTTGGGTTAAAGAAGATTCATCACCTCTTGTTGACTGCTGTTTGTGTCTTTTTGAACATTGCGTTTTCATTAACTTCAGAACAAGAATGGCTGTCATGAAATCTGAAATTGGTCAATTTATTTCAGTCTTTCCCAGTCTTTGTACTGTCATGACTCATCTTTCGAGCTGAGCTCTTCTCTTTCTGCAGTATCACAGCTCAGAAAACTGGCCTACGACAAGTTTTTTTGTCTTGAGAGGGCAGGGATTAGAACTTGCTAATATTTTATACGTCCTCCTGCACTTTATCTAGTGTTTCAATAGGAAAAGTGCTCAGATATATTAAACTTCAAGTGTCAGTGGTATTTTAATAGATTATATGTGGTGCTAAAAGGAATCATGTACACTTCCAGCTCTTTTAGGGCGACGCACGTTGCCAGACTGTTCCAGTTTCACTTTTCAGTGTGAGGAACCATTGTATGTGACCAGCAAGTCCTGCCCATGTGCTGTCCAGTCATAAGACCCTCCGCGTCATGCCTGCTTCTGTACCCGCTGGCTTGCCTTGTGCTGAGTAGCGGCGTGAGGATTCCGGCTAAGAATTGGACTCTCAGGATGACTGACAGTAGCTGCTCATGATGAAATATTATGAACTTCCTGTGTGTGAAGTTGTGACAGCTGCAATCTGCTGCCCTTCGCTGATTTGTAGAGTAGCCCCTTAAAGTCTGAATGGATGTCTTGGAAAATCACTTATTTAAAAAATGGGATGGCATGGTGGTGTGGTGGTGAGAACTGTTGCCTTACACCTTGGACCAGGGTTCGAGTCTGCCGTGGCTCCATGTGTGTGGAGTTTGCATGTTCTCCCCATGTTGCTGTAGGGTTTCCTTGGGATATACCAGTTTCCCCCCCACAGTTCAAGAACGTGCTGAGGTGAATTGGATTAGCCAAATTGTTCATAGTGTTTGTTACTGTTTTGGAAGCGCCATCTGCATTGAACATAAGTGGACATGCAGCAGGCAGCCAGTGACTGTCTTCTGTATTGTTTTTCCTGTATTTTCTTCAAGTTGGACGGACATCAGTATCCCTGGACTTACTGCAATTAATGTTGTCTTTACTGTCAGTGTCTGAGTTCTATTAAAAACGGTTTTCCTGGTGTCTGCAGCATTGGGACAGCTTCTTTTATGAAAGCTTCACAAAGCTCACGGTTTGGTACGGACCTCAGTTTTGGATTCACAGCTAGTCGGTACAGTACGGTACAGTAAAACAGAATTTGCTCTGAAATGATTATTAAAAACTGCACATAAGCACAATTAGGAACAGCCGAAAACCAACGGCAATGCATTTGACATGTGTCTGAATAAAACCCATGTCTGCACATTGTAAAAACAAGTAAAATTAAAAAAAAAAAAAAACGAATACCATAACAATCATCTACATTGCACGTGTTCTACTTCCCAATATGGCTGCAGATCTGTAGTGATAAACACCCCTGTAGCCTATAGTTATTTTTCAGTCTGAATTTCCTGGCAAAAGCACCTTAAATGCCAGAGGGAGACTATCTCGCTGAGGTTTTTTGCCTTCAGTCATAGACACATTTGGATGATGTCATCTCAAATGAGTTAGCATGTTTACTTGTGTTTTCAGCATCATATCTGAGTTCAGTAAATTAAACTCAGCTTAAGTCTTTTTAACTACACTTGCTCTGGCGTTCATGTAACATATTGGAAAACCAAAATGTTCCCAAACCACCAATAATGACTGACGGTTTCCAGCATTAGCCATAATCAACTCGGTACGTTTTTTTTTGTGCTGAACGTCTACCTGTGAATTTAAGTCCTGCCCATATCAGTAAATGTATTCATTCATTTCATTTTGTCTACTGAACTGAAAATGTTGAACCAAGGGGAATATGATAAATACATTTACTGGAACAGTCCTAATACTTAGCTAAAATGACATATTCAGATGAAATGTGGCTGCATACATTCAATGAAGAAGAAAAAAAAGCATTATTATTATCATCATCATTATTTTGTCAGGTTTCCCTTTGAGCAGGGCCCCCTAGAGGATGGGACTCGGTGTAGCCACACCGGTTGTACCACCCTAATGACGCCACTGGTGGCTGGAACTGTTGGGAAATCATGAACTGTTGTCGTGCCTGTGATGATTTCTGCACCATTGGTCGTTTCTGTTCGGTTCCTCTCTCTTAACTTAAAATACTCCAGTTTTCTGTCGCCAAAGTAATGTGCAAATCTAAGTTGGCACATCTGAAAACCTTCAGTTTGAAAACTCCAGTTGTGAAACATCACATTGCAGCTGTTAGTGCTGATTGTTTATATGCTGTTTTAGCCATGCTACTTCAGTGTAATAAGACAGCATCTTAAATTCACCTTGCATTGGTTTTGTTATGGGTTCTAGCGTTTTGTAGAATTGGGGACACATCCCACGTGTGTGCTGCCCTCGGGGCGAAGTTACGTATAGCTTTTCCTGGGTTTCCCCCATGTGGTGCAGAGGACCTATTTCCAAGAACCTAGAATGGCTGCTGCTGTAAGTGATAGTTAACATGAGGTTTCCTGTTAGCTCTCTGAATTTGGCCAGCAGCTGTTGCATGAAGGTTTCTGTCACTGGGGTCAGCTTCTGTCTCAAAAACCTATTTCCTGCTTCTAAATGTAGGAATGCGAGCTTTACTTTAAAGGGATGCATATTGAAGCCACCCTCTTGGCTTCCCTGCACGGTGATGAAATGCTCCCTCATGAGGCAAATGCAAGCTGCAGTTGTGCATTTATCATCTTTGCCGGATAAGGGAAGTCTGCCATGGGGTCGTTCTGCGTCACCTGCATATCACATGGAGAACAGGTGGTTGTACCTGCCAGCAAGCCGGCCAGATGTAGGTAGCTTACCTCGGTAGCGATTGTGTGTTTGATTTTGTGTCACGGTATAATGCACTAAGCCTGTGGTGTCCATTATATCATCTTATCGTGTCTCGTTTTGTGCACGCTGCAGAATCGGGCTGCCGTATCTGCGGCCCCACTCTGGCGTAGTCTAATGTCTCATGCTGGTCTAAGGCTACAGCGCTGTTCACATCCCGTGGGTTCTGTGGTCTTTAAGTTCAGGGCAGAGCTTCTCATCCATTTAGCCTTACAAGGCGGAGATTTCTGGGTCTGTCAGTAAAGCTGAATCTGAAGGCGGGCTGTGCGAAGCTGCTTGTACTCCACTGGGCCCTAGCGGATCTCCCAGTGTCAGGGACGAGCGCCGGCTCTGGTCTGTGACATCACATCTGTGGCCGGAGTTTGTCTGCCGTCCCTACTTTGTTTCCTGCACTCCGTCAGCTCTCTTCTGTCGTGTTTTCCCAACTGATTCCCCAGTTTTCTGTCACATATTTTTAACATTTATTTCTTAATATCCCAGTATTTTAAAAATACAGATAAATCGATATATGTTCTGGTGCTAATTTGTCAATACACAGGTGTTCCATTAAAGTTGTTGCTCAGATATGAAGCGTTTTTGAATGTTAAACACAGATCAAAATACTGTTTAGATGTCCAGTGCACATCATTTCAGCATGATAACTTAATTTTTTAATTCAGTCTTACAGATACTATTCCATTGCAGCTAGTATAATTTGATCATTAAAATCATTGAGACACTTATTCTTTATTACATGCAAAAAAGTGCAGTACATTAACAGTACCATTGAATATTCTCTTTACCATCATAAATGTTAATTACCATCGCACATGCACATTTCCATTATATGTGCACATTACAGACAGTCTCCAGGTAATGAGCCAGATTCATTCCCTAAGTCTTTAAGTTGAATATGTAAGCAAGTCAGAAAAATCATAAAACAGTACAAAATAATAAAGTACATGCAGTACTGTACTCTACCTTGAGCTGACAAACCACAGAAGCTGTGCAGTGTTTTGTCACGAATCTCACAATGTAGTGCGTTCGTTATTATGAGCCATTGTTTTTTAACCTGAATTTCTCATATACTGTAATAGGCTTTATGCATGTCCGTTCCTAAGTACTGTATGAGTTCTCTGCAAGACAAACATTCATAATGCCAGGACTGCCTGTACTTTTTTTTTTGTATGTACAGTGCTGGGTTTGAATTCATTTCATAGGTATGATTTATTCAAGCTGTAATGCAAAGCAGGAGATTAATTTCAAAATTTATAGCTGCCTTGTGCCACTAGGTATTATTAAAATCATAATCTCACCTGTAAAATAAGCGTAAAAGTACACTTGAGTATACTAGAATGCTTTGGTTAAACTTTTGATTGGTGATCGGTGCATTGTGTGCTACTTACTGGTGAGTGAAATGAGGCTGTAGACACAACAGGGGGTGGGACTATTATGCTGTCAGTTACAGGCTGATTCATTCCCCTTCCTGTTGGTTAACATTCCTCTTTGACTCAAACAGGCAGCAGATGACAACATTCGCTGATTTCACCATCCTGGGTTTCAAAACATTGGTGCATGTTTATTCAACTGTTTTCATTTTCAACTTGCATCTTTAATCAGCTCTGCAGATGATTGGCCTTAAGATGCTAATAAAGGCAAATAGCCCTAGAAGGTAAAAACAAAAAAAAACTTTACGTTTATGCCAGGTGTAAGGTTACTTTTTAATTTTTGCCTTATAATTCCTTATGATGGATTTGGGGCAGGAAGCAAGGAATTTCATCATTCTTTTGACAGCGTTGTGTGTAAATGGCCGATCCTTGCTTTTAGGAAGTGTAATCGGTGCAGTGTGTGCCCAGTGCTTTCACAGGTTCCTCCCATTCCCTTCTGGGCTTCGCTGAGGGTGGGCACGGTGCAGCCGCGAGGCGTGGGATGTTTTTGCATGGATTCAGCGTCGCCGCCTTCATCGCATTGTTCATCTCACTTGGCTGCTTCCTGTCCTGTGAGCAGTTAGACATCAGATCCTCCAGTCAGTCACTTTCCATCCGCACTCAGTGGCTTTGTATCGATTCCCTCCCCTTCCCCTGTGTTGGTAGTTCCGTAAGTGTAATGTGATCTTTTGATGAAGTGAGAACTGCCGGCCTCGGTGGTTTCCTGCATGGTTCCGGGTGCCGGGGTCCCGTCACACTGTGGCTGTACTTCCTGGTTCCCTTACCCATCCCTCCATTTGGTAGCCAGCTTCGCTGATTTGATTGCAGTTTTGTTTTGTTTTTTCTTTCTTCCTGTGGCATGAATCGTATGCCTGTCCAGTGCCAGTCAGTGACTTCCCTGCAGGGGGTGGAGGGGGGGCCTCTGGGGGTGGGGTCAGAGTCAGAAATGCGACCGCTGTCACTCGCAGACTGTGTGCCTGCACGGCAGAGGAGCGTCGTGCCGGTGGGGGAGAGAGGGAGTGCTGCCGGTGACAGTCACGCAGAGGTGGGGGGGGGGAGCAGAGGTGCCATGTGCCTAAACCGGCCTGAAGCTAAGAGAATCGCAAGCATCAAAATCCCCCAGCTGCCGTCTGCTTTGATGAACACTTCAGGAGAAGCAGGGAGACACGCTGTACTTAGTCTGCTGGATAGCTAATAGTAATAAAACCGATAATAATTAAAAATAAAAAACAAAATAACAACAAAAATAATAAACTGTAATAATATAACAGAAATATTATCAAATGTTAATAAAC
Organism: Mormyrus hasselquistii; assembly: GCA_026779605.1. Lineage (NCBI taxonomy): Eukaryota > Metazoa > Chordata > Actinopteri > Osteoglossiformes > Mormyridae > Mormyrus > Mormyrus hasselquistii. The sequence goes on from JAODKE010000125.1 coordinate 16,929,976, forward strand.
ATAGAAAGCAGAAGTAGCAGTTTCTATGTATTTTTTTTTCTATCGATGTGCATTTTATTTTGTGTTTTAATTTCGTTATTGTTTTTATTTTTCTTTTGTTTTGCTTTGCTGTTGTCATTAAAATAGATTAATAGTAGACCGATTGGTAATTGGTAGCTTGGGGCTCACTGCCCCAAAAATGTTAGCTAAAAATGTCATTATCAGCATTACTTTTATAATGCTTTTAATTTTGTGTTTTCTACTCATGAATTGTGTTAAAATGTTGCTTTATTATTTATTCCATTAAGAAATGTGTGTTACTGTCTTATTGTTCTAAAGATTAGAATCTTCCATTAGATTTGATTGATTAAGATGCTTGTGAAGATGCCATAAGGTTAGGATATTGGATGCGCCATAGCAACAGGAATATGAGTATACCCACTGGCCTACCCATGTGACCACGCAGCAAGCCGCTTCCTCATCTTCATTTTCACCGTTTGCTTGCATGGGGCTTTTCTTTTGTGCTGCCATTACATCACATTTTTCAATCTGACGAACGGGCAGCTCCTGAAACGAGAGACCCAACCGCATAAGGACGGGGAGACGTAGCGGCCCCGTCCTCCCCGCCCCCCGAACACACTTGGCAGGCCCCTCACATTGCTCACGGCGTGCTCACCTCCAGACCTGGTCGCAAAACGTGGCTTCTGGAGATTCCTAAACACATAGACAATGAGGCCCTTCCTGGCAATGGCTGGAGATCCAGTATTCTAACCTTAACCGTAGCAGTGATGTGATGAAGTAGACGGAGAGCCCCCGCTAAATGGTTTTTTTTATGGTTTTGTTTTCTAGGTGGTTTTTATAATTTAGCCCCCATTCATGTGCTGCGATTGGTTTAGCAGTCATGGATGACAAGGCCTCGGTTGGGAAAATTAGTGTGTCGTCCGACTCGGTTTCCACCCTCAACAGTGAGGACTTTGTGCTGGTGTCCCGCCAGGGGGACGAGACGCCCTCCACTAATAACGGTAGCGATGACGAAAAGACAGGACTGAAGGTAAGAGCGCCTGAAACGCGGGGGGGTGGGGGGGGGTGCTGCCCTGAGGTTATAGAATCTGGTCTCTTTGTGGATCACGGTTGCTGGGTGAATCCAAACCAGACCCACCTCTGCCTCTGTGTCCCCAACTGCTTCCTGACCTAATGGCTTGTAATATGTGGGTGCTGATGTAGTTGACATTTCCAGGTACAGGTGGGTATTGTGTAAGACTGCAAATGTCGTCTTTGGTCTGCCTCGATAAATGAGCGATCTGGTGTTTTACTCTGTATCTGTCGGCCAACAAGGGCCAATGGAGACCGAGCAGTCTGAACACCTGTTTAGTAGTGTAACCTTAATATTCACGCTTTTCACAGTTTGGTAGAATTTCTTTTTAAAAAAACGAGGGTTTAATCTCTGCCTTTTTTGTAAGTGTTTTGAGCTTCTCTCTCACGCTGTCAGTAGGGTTTCAGTACGAATTGCATATTATTTTGGGTTTATAAGATAATATCTATTCTTCAAATACCACAAATAGATATGTTGGAGTTGGGTTTCTGCCAGCAAGCTTGGAAGTAATGCTAAAGCTTGATTCAAGTTTCAATTAGAATTGCGGTCCAGCATTCAAAAAAACAGCTTAAATTCTGTCATATTATGTCAATATTATGATTTGTCTTTTACATCAAGTCAGGATGTTAAACCATTTAAAATGAACGAAACACCCAGAATTCTTGGCAAGAAATCATAAAATAGTGTTAATACTGTGATTTAAAACAGGAAGGTCAGTCTGTGAGAATGCCTGTATCTGTAATTCTGACTGTCACGGCTGCAAAATTTGCACGTAAATTAGAGCTTTCCTGTATGTAATTAATTGATACTTTATTGTCCCCATGGGGAAATTGTTTTTCCACCTCCCTCAGCTTGCTCTATGTTGAGTAAGTTGTCCACGAAGGGCAGCCACCCGTAGTACAATCTAACACCATCACTTATTGTTAGAATGACCGTTTGAAATCAATCTGAAATCTATCAGGTTTTATAAACGAGCTTTTTCGAGGTAAGAGAATTCTGTGAAGTCCAGCTGTGCTTCTGTTGTGCACCGTGGGCTAGTCTTGGCTTTCCCTTTGTTTTGAGGTATGTTTTGTTTTGAGTTTCCGTCTGGACCTGGAAGGAGGGGGCGTCTCTGCTCTGTCCCTTTGGCTTAGTCTTATCTCTGCAAACTAGCTCCATTTTATGGTGGGTGCACCCATCTTGTAACTAATTGTGTCAGACGACTGTATCAAGGTGTGGGGTTGGTAGTGTAATGCATACACTGTTTGTCGCTTGTGTTAATCCCTCTCCCCTTTAGACAGTAGGTCCTGGGTGCCCTTATTTTTCCACTCTTTTTTGTGTGTTTTTGAGTGAGGTGTAGTGTTGTTGCCCTACATTCATTCTTTGTAGGAAAGAGGGCGATCTTGTACATTTAGGTTCATGTTCTGTTTGTTGTTTTGGTGAAATTCGCAAATGACGCAGGTCGGCTCATCCCTCAGAAAATAGGATTTCCTTTGGTCTTTGTCATATATAGCAACACACACATATTGTAGACTGAGCTGTAACACTCACTAATAATCCTGGGCTAAGAACGCTAGCTGGAAGCTTAGCTTCTCTGCGTTTTCTCCGGAGAGCTGCCTCTCTCATCATAAATGTTTAAGGAGACGTTATCGGTGCTTTAGTGATGGGTTTTCTGCCACTGCCGATAAATTTGCGAAACCTTAATACTGGGCGACTTTATCAGCCAGCTGTAACTGGTCTGGCTCTACGATGTATCCATTTCGCTTTGTTTGTAGCCCCCGCTGTAGGTTATTCAGGACGGTGCTCACAAATATAGTGATAGTGAAAACACATGGCCAGTGAGCTACTTGGCTGCAGTCAGCTAGAGATCGGTGGTGACACTGAAACCAACTCCCCCCTTTGTCTGGTTCAGAAAGGAGGCTGGCCTACTGTTACAGCTCACAGCGGTGACTTAGGTAGCCCTCAGACCTCACAGTGACAAGAACTACAGTGTGTAAACGGAGTGCGGTTTGCAGTGCTATGCAACTTATTTGCGACAAAACAAGTGGTGTTTGTGCACATCTGCTGATGCCAGATACTACACTTGCCTGCATTGCTTTTCTTGTGCTTAAGCACAAATAATATAAAATGTGAGCTGGCTGCAACACCTGTTTCTATTGTGTCTCTGATCCTAATGAACACATGAATCCTACCCAAGATGTGGGCTCAGTTTTTCCTGGTTTTTCAGTTTCACCATGATATTATTACAGCTCAGTGTGATTTGAGATGATTCCAAGAGATCTGTTTAAAACATAAATAACACAAAATATTCACTTTTGTCGTGACATTTATAAAGTGCTTAATTTATTATAACTGTCTGGAAAACGTTTACAGTGGTACATGTTGTAACTGCTGCATTCCTTTATCCGTATGAATAGAAGCATTGGTCCAGCCTATGAGGGTTAGCTGTAATAGAGAGGCTTTGTTTTGGCTCTGATGGCAGTTGGAGAGTCTCCAGTAGGGATGGCACGGTAGCTAATTTGCTTGTTAGCCTGGCCATCCCTACTCAGCCTGTTGCTAGGGAGGTGACCAAAGCAGCTCATCAGCCGCTACCTTGGTGGCATGCCCCCTGTGGATGCGAGCAGTTACCGCAGCAAGAAGACATGCATTTATATATACACGAGTCTTTATATGGCGATAGTGAACATAAGCTGCGCGCACTGTAATCAGTGCCTTTGGTGTGCATTTAGGTTCCGTGACCTTGATCAGCGCGGCTTCAGCACTGCGGGTCCCCTCGGCTGCCTCCACCCAGTGGAAGGGTGAACCGTGTCAGGTTCCTACGCTCATCAGATGTCAGCCCCGTGTCACAGGCGGTTTGCACAGGCTATAGGGTGGCTAGGGCAGTTTATAGTGGGGGAATACTCAGTTAGCATGTATCGGAGCCCCAACTCCGGGCTGACGCTGATGCTGCCTGTAATATTTGGTACAGAGTGCCCCACCCCGCCAGTCAGCGTCACTTGTTTGACAGGGTAGCCTTGCTCTTGCCAAACACGCAGTGGGCCGGATGGCCTCTTTGACATGGGTGAATCCTCCTCTTTTGGCCAATCGTGGCTTTAATATCAGCCCCAAGAAGAGGCATCTGTCTTTCGTCTGGATCCCGCGAGGGTCGCCTGGCGTACCCTTGCTGTATAATATCGCTGTACGCTCCAGCATGCCTTATGTGGGCACAGCGGTGTGACTCGGGCTCATTCCTCTTTTGGGGATCAACATATGAAACGAGGTCCTCTGCTGTCCTGATGGCTCTGACCTTTGACCCCTCACGGGTACCCAGACCTCCCAACACTGTGTGGCATTTGCTTATGAACCTGTATATGCCCAGACCTCATGCTGAAATTTCTTTGGGTTCTGTCTCGGGCTGTCAAACAATACATGTTTTTAAAAATTGCTATAGATCACAAACACTATCATGATGCAATAGCAACAAAAAAATTATATATATTTCAAATGTTTTAGTCTGCATATTTACTACAGGAATGTATTTATTCCCAAACGAAGTGTCAAAATAAAGACAAAAATAAATAATGCCTATATCAGTGTTGCATGGGTCAGATAAAGCAACTGCAACATAAAAGCACTTTGCTCCGCTGTTTCCTCACCTTTCCCTTCCACTGGCTTCCCCGTGAGACACTAACTGAAGGTTTTGATTTCAGCTGCGCCTTCTGACATTCTGTGCGACAGCATGACCAATATGCTGACTTTGTGTACAACCAGCAAGGAATACAATAGATCTCTATTAAAAAAAAATCTTTGCTCGAATTATTGTGACATTCAGGTATCAAAATACTGCATGTCTGCCACACTCAAAGAGACAGTAACGTGTTACAACTTTTAAATTAATGCTAATAGTGCTAACTTTGGGAGCTCAGGAGCGTTTTGGCTCTGTGCCAGTCCCCCTTAGGCTTTCCGGTGAGGCAATGATTGAATCCCCTGGTGAGCCGCTCATTTCCGTGTCCCCCATTGATGATGTCACAGTGTTTCCCTCAGAGAAGACCAGATGCATATTGCAGGCTTTTCAGTTTACTCCATAGTAATGACTGGCAGGCATAATATGTATCTCAAATGATTGTGAATTGTTTGATTCCTGTGGCTAAAATTCCATCCTTTAAATCCTATGTCCCTTCCCACAAAATGTAGATATTCTGCTGTTAGCCCTTTTCTCACCACACTGATTGCTGTCTAATCATGATTTCCTCTTGGCTACAATAAGATCATGTAGATCATTGCAAGGATTGTACTGTAACCTTTAGGCAACCAAGAGTACAGTCAGGAAATAAAAATCCTGTATTGAAAGATAGACACTGTTCACAGATTTTAACTTTTATGATTCTCCCAATGTTTGTGGCATCTCAGGGTGATCTGAATGACCCCTTGAAAGGATCGCGTAGTCCGGGGGGGGAGCCCAATGCTAGGTCTCCATGGTGATAGACACTGCTTCCTTTCTTTCTCCCAGTGCAGCTTGAGCCCCTAATTCACAGTGAGTGAAGAACAAAGTCAGACATTATGTGCTGGTGGCAAGGGAGAGTGAGCAGTGGCAGGTCTGACCGCACAGGATCGAGGGCTCTGACCGCATGGTCCATAAAGCTTTATAATATCAGGTCTGATCGCACAGGATCGTGGGCTCTGATCGCATGGTCCATAAAGCTTTATCATATCAGGTCTGACCGCACAGGATCGAGGGCTCTGATCGCATGGTCCATAAAGCTTTATAATATCAGGTCTGATCGCACAGGATCGTGGGCTCTGACCGCATGGTCCATAAAGC
>JAODKE010000125.1:16941720-16964864 GCA_026779605.1 Mormyrus hasselquistii
AGCAGTTAGGGCTGCTTTAGCTGCGAGCAATTAGGGCTCAGGACTGCTGCCTCGTACCTCCAGGGCTGCGTTAGCTGCTAGCAGTTAGGGCTGCTTTAGCTGCTAGCAGTTAGGGCTGCTTTAGCTGCTAGCAGTTAGGGCTCAGGACTGCTGCCTCGTACCTCCAGGGCTGCTTTAGCTGCTAGCAGTTAGGGCTCAGGACTGCTGCCTCATACCTCCAGGGCTGCTTTAGCTGCTAGCAGTTAGGGCTCAGGACTGCTGCAGTTTCCGGTCCTGACTCTCCTCTTAGTGTGTGTGCAGTTTGCGTGTCCCCCCCCCATGTCGTGTGGGCTTCCTTCAGTAACTTCCATTTCCTCCCGCAGTCCAAAGGCTTTCAGTTTGGTGAATCAGTGTCTCCAATTTGCCCATAGCACATGAGTGTGTGCCAGTGCGGGTGTGCATTGTAACTGACTGGCATCCCATCCAGACCGTCCCATTCCGGGTGCTTTGTTCCACCTGGTATTGCAAGCCTCTATTGGATAAGAAGCATCTAGATGGATGGATGGATGGTTTAGGAGCCTTATATAGTATTTTCCTCAGGGCCTCATTTGCACATCCTGAGATGCGTCGTCCCCCCGTGACTCTGAGTGAGGTGTGATTCTGCAGGAATCCTCTGATGTGGGGATTGTTAAGTCGCAGTTTGAACATCACGTGGTGTAGGCTGGTGTGTGTTTTAGGCTGTTTTGGGGATTTTGAAACACCCCTCTAGTCAGCCTCAGGCCCCCACACATTCATAGGCCCCTGAGTACCGCCTCTCCAGACGTCGACAGGTCGGGAACGAGCGGCAGGTCCCAGCTCGACTGCCTGCTTTTTTTCCGACTTCCTGTTGGAGTGGAAATAAGCTGCCCATTACCAAAAAAAAAAGAAACAGCGAAGTTTTCCCTACCTCACAAATGACCAATCTTCTGGATTGTTTGGAAACAAAAGAAGCGTATTTTTAGCCTCATGGAGAACAAAGTGCATTAGTGATTAGGATCTTTGATCTGTGATTTTGTGCACTGAGGCAGGATGTAAGTAGGTATGGGGCGACTCAGAAACCGGGTAGAGTCCTGTTATTGTGTCTGTTTACAGAGCTTAGTCACGTCTGCTCTGTTGGTAAGAATACAGAAGCCCACCAAGGAATGTTGTTAACGGTTTGTATGTGTAACTCGGGCTACGCGCTAAACGCCATGCGGCATTCCTGAGGAGGCCATCAGTCCGTTTCTGGTTCCCCTTTGATGAAGCTGTTGGATTAGCTCTCCGGTTAATCTTCCTTTGCCCTCAGAGAAGGCTGGCGCATTCATGCACTAATCTCATTTCATACAGCTCCATGTATCTGTTACCATCCATAATCCGCAGGAGCTGAAACCAGACTTTATTTATATTCGCCGTGAACGATCCAGGGGTGGGGAAGTGGCCGGGGCATCTCACCACGTCTACCAGCAGGGGGAGCAGTGATCAGCAGCCTGCAGCTCTCATTCATTGCAGTGTGTTTACTGTAACGTATATCAGTCGTAAACAGGAATCTCCCATGCCGGTTTAAGCCTGTTCCCAGACATCATGTTAAGGCACAAGTGGCCGTGTAGTGAGGAGAAGCACGAGTTCCTCCTGCTTCTGCGGCTCCCAGGCAAGATTCTGGCTTGAAGTGGATGGTGTGTCTGTATATTCATGGAATGTGGGTTTGGCACGGGGCTAAATCCCGCGACCGGGGGGCCTGCGGCCTCCCAAAAACAATCACACGTGAGGCCGACCAGCCCAGTTATTGGCATGATGCTTGGCGGACCTTTCAAGGTGAAATATTCAAAGCAGGGACTGTTTGGCCAAAAAGCGTGCCGACAGCATGCGAACACAAGCCTGTGTGCCGAGGTGTACAGCACTGTCTTAGGCAGTCAAAGAATATGTTTCGAGCCGTTTATCTGGGTAGTAAATGTCTATTTGCTCAGGAAAAAGAAACATTATGATTTATGCAAACGATAACACGATAAAAACCCAAAACAGTGAAGTGAAGAATTTCTCCAGTTCTTAAAATGGTGCGGTGACTTGCTGGACGGCTAGATCCCAGAACACTGCTCCGGTTCCCAAAGCTCTCCTCAGGGGCACCTCAGCCATTCTGTGTATTTGTTACTTGTCACCACCAGTTCACTTAATTAGCTGAATCTGTTACATTGTTTTATGTTGTATTGATTACCCAAGCATGCCTGTGATTGAGTGAACAAATATACTGGTGTATTGGAAATACTGAGGCGACATTAGGAGAGATTTTGAATTTGCGGCACAGTTTTTAGCAGACGTTCTCACAGTCCTACACCAACTTGAAGATCGCCTTAACATCAGTTTCCTCGACGGCCGTTAGCCGCTGTACCAACGCCGTTTCTCTCCGTCTGTTTCAGCGCTGTGTCGAAAGACAAAGACAAGCAGTGCTTCAAGCTGCGCCCTGGGATGGAGAAAAAGATAGTGATCTACGTGCAGCAGACCTCCAACAAAGAGCTGTCAATAGAGAGGTGAACCGCAGTCGCTTTCCCTCCCAGGCAGAAGGGAGTCGCCACTGAGCACTTTCCGCTGAAATAACTTGCAGCTGTACCGCGCCTCATCTGTTAAGCATGAATATTTAATGTGTGACACAACGCCGATCATCACTTATTGAAATGTGTTTTTTTTTAAATTATTAAGATCTTTTTAGTTTAGCTTTACCTAATATTATTTTGGAGAACATTCAGAATGAGGTTAACTATCTAATAGTAAATACGTACTGCTAAATATGTAATTTACCTGTTATTCACACCTTCACATCTTGTTTGTGTGGCTACTTTCGCTGTATATATGTGTAATATTCAGTTGATGTCTTTGGGCGACACCCTATCGATAAACTCATTAACGAAATGATGAAGAGGAGAACGTTTGGCTGCGTTTCTTCAGATCTGGCCTGGATCCTGTGTAGCTCCAGCCTTCGCTGGCGGATCATGTGGTGCTTCTTGTTTCTAGGTGCTTTGGTCTCTTGCTGAGCCCAGGCAAAGATGTGAGGAACAGTGACATGCACCTGCTGGATCTGGTGAGTGTTCCCTCCCGGCAGTCTGGCCCGGCCCGGACTGCTCCGCCCACACACCCCCCCCGCCACCCCCACCGTCGCTCACGTGCCGACGCTCCTGCTCTGCCCCCACAGGAGTCCATGGGGAAAGGCTCAGATGGCAAGTCTTACATCATCACAGGAAGCTGGAATCCCAACACCCCTCAGTTCCAGTGCGTCAACGAGGAGACCCCCAAAGGTGAGGAGATGGCACGCACACGCTGTTTACGGCCTGCCTCTCACTGCCCGGAAGGATTCCGTCGACGTGGCCCCCTTGTGTCCCACAGATAAATTCATGTATATGACCACGGCTGTGGACCTGGTCATCACGGAGGTGGAGGAGCCCGTGAGGTTCCTGCTGGAGACACGGGTGCGAGTCTGTTCCCCCAACGAGAGGCTCTTCTGGCCTTTCAGCAAGCGGAGCTACACTGAGACCTTCTACCTGAAACTCAAGCAGGTGAGAATGGGAGTCTGTGAGAGTGAGGGTTGAGGGTATGGTGTGTGAGAGGGTGTGTGAGAGTGGGGGCCCTCTTTAAGGCAGGGAAGGAGATGTAAGCATCTTCCATAGGAGTGAGAGGTCTCCATCTACGCTGGGTCATTAGCCTGCTGTGTCATGTTCTGCTAAGCAGCCCTCTGGATTCCACTGGTCAGGGCTGCATCTCCAGCCTGCTGCGCGCTGACAGCTAATAGGCCAGGTGCCGCGAAGGCCAAAGTACCCCTGGACTCAAAGTAGAAGAGCTGCCGCCTCTGTAACCTGCTTCTGCCGTTCTCCTTCATCCCAGATGGAGAGGAAGGACAGGAAGAGCAACACAGACACGCTGTACGAGGTGGTGAGCCTGGAGAGCGAGTCTGAGCGGGAGAAGAGGAAGACCACGGCCAGCCCCAGCATCCTGCCCTCGGCATCACATGGCCCCATGGTGCCTTCGCCCCCCGAGGACGAGGAGGAGGAAGGTGGGCCCGAGTCTTGCTCTAGGTGTGGGGATCATGTGACACCGGGGCGGGGGAAGTTAGCAGGGTCTTTATTGTGGTATGGATGTGGGTCTAACATAACATCGGGAGGGGGGAGTGGACAAAAAGGTGCCCGGGAAGTCCTCCCCGCTCCCCGCCAGTAAAATCAGCTTGGCTCTGACCTGCCTGCGATGGCAGTGCCCCCCCACCACGCCGACCCTGCACTTCCTCCCCCCCCAGACAATGACGAGCCTCTGCTGAGCGGCTCGGGGGACGTGTCCAAGGAGTGTGCCGAGAAGATCCTGGAGACCTGGGGCGAGCTGCTGTCCAAGTGGTGAGCGCCCTGTACTCCTCTCCTCTCCCCCGTCACTCATGCGAAGTACGTCTCTGGTCTACCGGTTCCATTTGACTGCAGCCTCGCTCACACTCCCAGCCTCCAGCAGTGACCCTCGGATAGCCATTTTTATTATCGGTCTCAGGTACGCTCCCATCCAATAGGCCGCTAAAAAATCCCCCCGACAAGTCACTTACCAGGAAGCTTTATAGGCGAGTGGCTCCTTCAGAACTGCTACTGGAGGAGGGCTTCACCTTTGGTTGTAAGAACATAAGAAAAAAAAATTACAAACGAGAGGAGGCCGTTCGGCCCATCAAGCTCGTTTGGGGAGAACTTAACTAATAGCTCAGAGTTATTAAAATCTAGGAACCCAGGGTTTTAGCTTGCGCTACACTAGGAGGAAGACTATTCCGTCCTCTAACTACATGCTGTGTAAAGAAGTGCTTCCTCAAATTTGTTTAAAAATGTTCTCCTGCTAATTTCCACTTATGGCCACGAGTTCTAGTATTTAAACTAATATTGAAATAGCCATTTGGCTGAACAGCATCCAGACCTGTTAGAATCATATATATCTGGATCATGTCCCCCCTTAGTTTAGTGCTGGGGGGCCACATTTGTTGCGATGCTCTGTGACCCCCGGCTGAACTTCCTTGTGCCATTTGGCCTGTCCTGAATGTCTGAGCCAGGACTCTTTTTGGGGGGGCGCCGCAGAAGGTGCCGGGCGCTTCAAGGTCGCGCCGGTGGGTGTGTTTATCCGTCGGTGATGAGCAGTGGAGTTTACATGGATGATAAAGGCGGCCCTGCTTGGTCTATCCGGACAGAGACCCATGAAGCGTTACGGCGCCTTCCCCCACAGCACATATTACCATTTTAAATGGAACAGATGGACATTAAACTTCTCCCCCGCTCCTGTTTTTTGGCTGTTTTCATGTGCTTAGCTTTGCTCCGGGCTCAGATTCTGACATGTGCTGCACCGTCACCCCTTGTGATTTTTACAGTACCTTCAGAGCAAAACATACTGAGTTTGCAGAGTGAATTTATGGGACACAATCTTTTATAGACGAGTGGAGGCAGGTCAGTAAGAATCAGGGTTCCTGGCTCGATTTGAATTCGATCTTTGCGCATCTCTGGGAGGCATGACCCGGAAGTCTGGTTTCTCTATTGTCAATATGATTAGGCCCGTAGAGCGCTCGTTGCTTGTTGTCGGCCTTTGGGTAGAATTACTTTCACAAGTGTGTCCGATCCTTTGTGTTACAAGCAAACGTTTGTTTTTTATTTTCGAATGTATGGTTTACCCAAGTTTTGCTAGGTAATACGGAGATAAGGTTGACGTTATAGAACCCTCAGAAGGATACGCACACACACACACACACACATCGCAGTTTGGAGAATTCATTCTGAATGAGACATGAGATAGCTAACGGATCCCAGATATAAGGTATCCCACCCGTTTGTGGACTCTTACTGTCCTTATTACATGCCGAGATGAATTCAGATCAAAAGCTTGACCGTGTTCAGCTCGGAGGCTTTGCCCATCTACCCTCCCTGCAGATTTGCTTGTTTGTCTCTCCTCCCGCCACCTGTATTTCTGGATGCTCCTACAGGTCACGTTTCCAAACTCGGCTGGGACAGGGAGGTAGCTGGTTTCCTGGTTACAGGTCATCAGCTGTAGCTCATGTCCTATTCCTTTGGTAAAATGATCCCCGTTTTACACTGAAACTTTGCCGGAACAATGTAGCTTTTTCCGCCGGAGCCGTCGTCAAGCTCGTCATTCTCTATTAAGGGAGGCTTATGCAGAGGCGTGTCATCAGAGAGCCCTAACTGCTCTCACTGCACACTTTCAGCAGAAAGCCCTGCCATCAAAGGTCACTCGTCAGCTTGGTCACGTTGTCTTAGTCCGTTGAAATGAGGGACGCTGTGGAACTGAGATGCAGCTACATTTCCTTTGGGTTTAAAGGCCATGGATACAGTGACTCATCCTCTTCGAATTGCACTGAAGGTAACACTCAGGACACAAGGGACTGAAAGGCCGCCCACACCCATGCCATTCAGCATAGGGTATTAATACTTAAAATATGTGTATCACTTTCTGTGTTTCTAAGGATAGACCTGATATCATTTGTTGATATAAATAGAAACGTTGTTGTTGAAATTAAAGTAAACCTTTTTATTCTTGTTTATATTTGTTTGTAATGTGCTTCGAAGGTTCTCTAGGGCCGCTTTTCCACCGCACCAAGTATGGTTCTTTTCTTTACTTTCGCTTTTCCATTGACTTCCGGTTCCCAGTACCAAAAGTGCCAAACTCGCTGGGGTACTACTTTGGTACTTTGGGGTGGGACTTTTTAAAGACTTTCTTTGTTGATTGTTTATGCAAATAGCCTCCCACAAAATCAGAATACAGCCACCGGCTTGAAAACAGTTGTAAACTCAGAACACAACAATAGTTAAATATATATATATAGCTATCTGATTGGAAGAAAAGATTCACCAAAAAGATCCGGATGGCATGACAAGAAATTTAAAAAGTATTTTGTGATGATGTAAACAATTTTGGGGTATTTATAAAGTTAAAAAGAGTTAATAAATTTCTCACAAAGCCATATAGGAGTGAATTAAAACAGCAAGGATGAAAATGAGAGAGAACACATGCTTATGCTTAAGCAGCAGAGGTTAAGCGGCAGAACTTTAAACTGAATTTTAAGCATATATTACATAGCCAAATAAATAATAATAAAAAATTCTATGCCAGATTGAAAATGTTTTGCCAAAACTTTAACCCCCTGCGCTATAATGTCCGTACAGAATTGAATGTAAGAAAAGGCCTGATTTTAATACAGCTGACTAGCAATGTAAGAATTGGACGCGTTGTCATGTGGCGCCGGTACCAGTTTTTACACCAGTGGAAAACCAACACCTTGATGTACCGAATTTTTTGTATTTTCCTGAAGTACCAAAAGTACGGTACCTGGTGTGGTGGAAAAGCGCTCTAGGTGTATCTAGCATTAGTGTTTTTGAGCTTTCTGTACAGTGACTGTGAGCAGGCTATCACCATGCTATGAATGCACCATTTTGCAGTCGGCGCCTCCTTGACGGTTGCGGTGTTCTTTGGGGGGGGGGTCCAGGCACATGAACCTGTCTGTTCGGCCGAAGCAGCTGCCCGCGCTTGTCCGCAGCGGCATCCCGGAGGCTCTCCGGGGGGAGGTCTGGCAGCTTCTGGCCGGTTGCCATAACAACGACCACCAGGTGGAGGAATACCGCACGCTCATCACAAAGGTAGGCCCCTCCATCAGGCGTTGCGTGTGGGGGACTGTAAGCTACTGGTTAACGGACGTCTGGGTCTTGAGCTGACGAGCCCCTCTATGTGTGTTGCAAAGCTGCTCCCCCCTTCCCCGTCTGACCCCTCCCTTCTCACAGCCCTGCCTGCTTTCCGTATCGCCCAGAACTGCCCTTCCCCGCTGGCCCAGTCATTTCCATTATTTTGCAGTTGGGCGTGAGAAGCATTCACAGAGATACCGAGGCTGCTGCCCTTGAGTATGTCCGACTGCACTTATGTTCTATTCTGCAGAAATGGCCCTCGTCTGATTTCTCTGTGGTTTGTCTCTCAGGTTACACAGGTTCTGTTTTGGGGGTACCTGGGATGATGGTTCTTCACCTTGTGGTTCTGTGGTCACGTGACCTTCAGTCACTTCAGCTGGTGTGGCAGAAATGTGCCCAGACCACACGCAGCACACAGTAATGCTGGAACCGTGTTTCCCAGTACGGTCCTCGGGGCTCCACAGGCGATCCATGTTTTTGCTGCCCAGCAGGGAGCTGGGACAGGGCAAAAATGTGGACTGTCTGGCATGGAACTCCGAGGGAACAAAAACACAAAATAACTGTGGGTCCCTGAGGAGCAGAATGGAAACCCTGCTGTATAATGTCAGGTTAACCCCCTTCAGTTCTCTTCTGTCTGTGGACATCACCATTCAGTGCTTAACAGCTCTTTATTAATGCAAAAGCCTTCAAATGCCAACCATCTTCAACATATATGCCTAGTTACATTGTTTTTATGTTTCAAATAATATTCTTAAAAAAAAAAAAAAACTGGAAAAATGATTATGAGCAGAAATCATGATATAATTTGATTTACGAGAGAAAATGAGTGGAAAGGTCATCTGAGTTGTGGTCTGAATGTTCTGGGTTTATTGAGGTCACACATAGATACGTCGTGGGGCGGCTTGGGGCTGTGCCAGCTATACGTGGGCTAGTTACCGTGTGGACATGTTCTGAAGCCAGACCTGCCACATGTGCGACAGTGCTGTGTGTTCGAGTGACTTTTCAGGTTTTCCTGCACCGTGCTTCTGCAGTTTTCTTGCTGTAACGCCGAATTTGTAAGTTGCCTTACATAGTTGTCGGCTAAATAAAGCTGCTGCTGTTATTATTATAACGAAAATAATAGCACAGGGGCTCTTTTTTAGCTGAAGTATGTGGGAATTCTCCATATAGGGAACTTGGGGTTTTTGGGCTTTGCTGTTTCACCAGGCTTGTGTTTGTCCTGGCCTGCAGCACATTGTCTGTGGTCACTTCCAGCCAGAGTGTCCCAGGTGTCTGCAAGCGACCCCCCCCCCCCCCCCCCAAGTCTTCATACTCATTACCCAGCATCTAAACAGACTCTCCCCTGAAGCCGGAGAGGCTGGCGATCTCCACTGGGGGGTTCCCTGAAAGATCATTTCATGCCCACTGAGAGGTTCCTCCATGCTGCCCCGCCTGCCTCAGGGGGGGGCCTTGTCTTAATGGCTTTGGGGGCTGCTGTTCCTCAGTGGTGCGGTGAATAATTATTTGCCTGTGTGATTCTCTTCTGAAACATACGGCTAGTCTGATAAGCGGATGGGATCATTTTGTTAGTTTTGTCTCAAAACTGATATGCTGCGGTTGTCTGTACTGTGCAGAAGGATCTGAGAGAATTGCCTATTAGCGGAAATAAAGCCAGAATAGACTCTTTTGTTTAAAATGACATTGGAGTAGCCTTATTCAGCATAAACCGAGGCAGTGGCTTTACCAGGTTACTGCATCGTGGGTGCTCATGATTAATAAGCTGACAGTGGAGATTCCTAGAGCAAGCAGTTCTGTGCTTTGGTTTCCCCTAAACAGGAGTGTTGTTACAGGGAGCATTACTTGCCTTTCAGAGTGTAAGGCCGGCCTGCTTTGAACCTGAGCTCCCAAGAACTCGCTCTGAAGTCAGACATACCGTGTGGTCGACATGTTCTTCAGTTTGTATCTATAAACTGATCATAAACTGCTTTCCTAGCTTGCAGGTTACCTGTGCTCACTATATAACCGAAATCCTCAGTTGTCCTGAAGGTTCTCCGTTTTCTGCTGTTTGTTCTCCTGGTTCATTCCGTTCTCCTGTAATTCTTTCTGCTCGTCTCTGTCGTCGTTCCCAGCATATGTTAGGGATCTCGCTGACAGACACTAGCGTGGCGCGAGCTCCCTGTGATTTCCAGACCCAGCGTGTGCTCCTGTGGTGGTCTGATGCTCCTTCCTCCCTTTATCTCTCGTTCTTTATTTGCTCACAATAAACCTGCAGGAAAAGCCTCCCAAACATAGAGAGCCTTGAATAGAAGGTACAGGCGGCGAGCGAGACGTCCCGCTTGGCCGCAGCTGCCCCGCAGGTCTGCATGCTTCACAGATTCTTAAATGCTTCCGTCTGTTAGCCACAGGGCATA
The DNA here is from genome assembly GCA_026779605.1 of Mormyrus hasselquistii. Taxonomy (NCBI): domain Eukaryota; kingdom Metazoa; phylum Chordata; class Actinopteri; order Osteoglossiformes; family Mormyridae; genus Mormyrus; species Mormyrus hasselquistii. The sequence continues at coordinate 16,951,790 of JAODKE010000125.1, forward strand.
ATGTTTCCCATTTAGCTTTGTTATATAAATCTCACGCTTTTTTTTTTTTTGTTGCCGCCATTCCTTTTTGCGAATCGCTCTGCAGAACCCGACTGCTCCTGTTGCCAAGTTTCACTTCTGGCTCTTCTTAGCTTCTTCTCGCACCCAGATTCTTAAAACCTCACATTCCAAAACCAACCCCAAAACAAAAAGAGTAACGATTCTCTTTACTGTCTGCGAATAAAGGCCAAAAGGGATCCAAAGCAGGTCTGGGAGTCACACCTGTCCTGCAGGGGGCACCCTCCCTGGGTCTTGCCACGTCGGCGATGACTTGGCAGATCCTGTACCTCCCTGCATCCGTCAGCCATCCTGTCCGGTTTGGCCGACGGCGTGAACAGATCAGGGCCGAAGCCGCAGCCCGGCTTCAGGCTTTGATCCTCCTGCGCGAGTCCCCTGGAGCCCATGTTCCTCGGCAGGTCACACGGGAGCGAGCGTTGACAGCGTGGCGACGAGCAGGACGAGCACGGAATAAAGCACTTTTTTGTTGTTCAGTCCCCCACATTCTTTAGCGGACGATGAGTCCATCTGCTGACTCGCGGTCGCAACGTGTCGTACGGTTAAAAGTAGCACTGACGGCGAGCTAAAACGAGCTAGATGGGGGTGGATTTAGCAAAGCTCACAAGAGCTTGGATACCCGGTACCAGCTTCCTCGTTCAGGGAAATCGATCCAGGTTCGCTCATTCTCCGTTTTCCTGTCTCCATAATGCATGCTTACCCTCACTCCCACACTGTAGATGCTCCAGGGGGGAAGGGTTAAATGTGGAGTGAATGCCACACTGGCGCTGAGCCTCTCCGGTGACCCCAATAATCTCTGCCGCAAAATGTCAGACCGGGGGGGTGCATTTATCTATGGAGAACATGCAGAGCCCCTAGAAATACTAGCAGAGAAGCTGGGAGAACAGCAGAATAGATCCGGCCGGCGAATGTCTGAGTGTCTCATCATGCATCACGCGGGCATCTGTCGAGCTGCCCCCCCCTCACAGCAAGCAGGCCACTCTCGCAAGGCACAGATCCTGCCAAGCGTACGTGCAGCCGGCCAGACCGCAGTGCCGCTCACAGCGCCATCGTCAGGTCAGATGGTGACCTCTGCTGACCTGCAGACGGGAGTTGCTGCTGCTGTGGGTCCTCGGGATGCCAGTGAGGTCCGAGAGTCACAGCTCAGGGGACAGAGCCACTTCCTGCCGGCTTCCTGGGCCAGGGAGAGGACTGCAGTTAAATACAATAGGACGGGCACTAGCTGTATGGATACGGTCACATACCCAGAACCTCATACGGCTCAATTCTGGCACTTTCAAACACAAGACCGGCCTCCCGGCTAGACTCTGCTCGGCTGGGTGTGACCACAAACACACATGGGGGGGGGGGGGTGAACACTCCAGTGCACCAAGTATTATGTCTAATTCTCACATACATGATGCATGAGGCCCTGAAAAAGCTTCAGTGGCACAGTGAGTAATGTTTGTGTGTGTGTCTGGGTCTGTGTTTGTGTCTGTGTGCTCGCTTGCGCTTGTGTATGCGTGCGCACGTGTGTGTGTGTGTGTGTGTGTGTGTGTCTGTGTGTGTGTGTGTGTGTGTGTGTGAGTGACGGCATGCAGCTCCTCCCTACTCATGCTTCCTGCTTCAGCTGCTCACTGGTTGGATTTTTTGGGGGTGGAGCTCTCTGCTGCCTCCATTGCTGCAAAGACGGGATGAGAAGCAGAGAAGAGAGAGAGAGAAGCAGAAGTAGGGGGAGGGAGGGAGTGAGACAGAGCGAAAGAGGGAGCAGAGCTGCATCAGGGCCACAGCAAAGGAGGAAAGCTGCTCCTCTGCGTTTGGGCGCGGGGCTCCCTCATTTACATTCCAGACACCGCCGCCTCTCTGGGGGATTTGCAACGTCTTCGGGGCTCCGTGCACCGCTGTCTGTCTGCAGCTTTCTCGACTCGTCTTCACATTCCGTGATTTTAGTATCGTTATCACTATTATTATTGTCGTGTCAGTGAAGAGAACTCTTTCCGCTGGTTTCCCCTGCTGAAGTTGTCCTGAAGAGCTGCGTCTCTCGCCTTGGGGCCGTCTCGGAGAGGAGAGCGCCGGCTCCATCTGCCCGGCGCCCCGGCCGTGCTTGAACGCTTCAGCCGCCGCTGCCGTAACCGTGGCGACACCTTCCTCCTTTAACAGACCAGCGGCTTCCCCTAACTGTCTCCGTCTGGATTTTGCGTCCCGCTGTTCTGTCCCTCTGCCCTTGGCCGGCACCTGGCCGTGTCACTGCCGAGCGAACTCCCGGAGGACGCAGGCCGCCAGGACTGCCACCGCAGCCTCCAGCCCGGCACCTGCTCCTCACTTGCTCCTGGGAATGCGCCGGTCCTGTGGGGGGGCCTTCTCTCCGGGTCTCGCTGCATCGCTGCTGACATGGCAGGTGCCATATGCGCCTGCATCTGTGGACTCTCGCTGGGGCACGTCAACTGTCAGGATTTGCTGAGAAAGGAAGAGGAGAGGTAGAGGCGGGGGAGAGAAACAGACTCGCAAGGGGGGCCGAGGGGGTGGGGCAGGAGTGCGGGCGGTTTCTAGGGCACCCGAAGTAAAATCCCCTTGCCAAAAAATGAGAACTTGGGAGAGCTAAAGACCCACCTCAGGATGAACTCTACTGTGGATATGAACCAGAGCAGCACGCCGTTTTGTCTTTTGGATGTGGGCTACTCTAATTTCTTTGATACCTGCATTCTGGAGATGGCTATTATCCTCTTCCTCACCATCCTCATCATCTCCGGAAACCTAGTGGTGATCTTTGTCTTCCACTGTGCGCCACTGCTCAACCATCATACCACCAGCTCCTTCATCAAGACCATGACGTACGCTGACCTGCTGGTGGGGGTAAGCTGCCTGATCCCTTGCCTGTCCCTGCTGCACTACTTGGAGGGTCTGGACGAGGAGCTCACCTGCAAGGTGTTTGGATACATGGTGTCCGTGCTGAAAAGCGTCTCGATGGCGTCACTGGCATGCGTCAGTGTGGACCGCTACATTGCCATCACACGGCCGCTCTCCTACGCCACGCTGGTGACACCGTGCCGGCTCCGCGTGTGCATCGCTCTCATCTGGCTCTACTCGAGCCTCATCTTCCTGCCATCCTTCTTCGGCATGGGCAAGCCCGGCTACCACGGCGACATCATCCGGTGGTGTGCCGAGTCATGGAGGACCAAGCCTCCCTTCACCTCCTTCATTGTGGCTCTGCTGTACGCACCGGCCGCCTCCACGGTCTGCTTCACCTACTGCAACATCTTCCGCATCTGCCAGCAGCACACTCGCGAGATCAGCGAGCGCCGTGCCCGCTTTGGCCCACAAGAAGGTGCCACCGGCGAGGGCCAGGCCTGCACGGACAAGCGCTACGCCATGGTACTCTTCCGCATCACCAGCGTCTTCTACATCCTGTGGCTGCCGTACATCATCTACTTCCTGCTGGAGAGCGCAGACATCTACCGCAACCCAGTGGTCTCCTTCCTCACCACCTGGCTGGCCATCAGCAACAGCTTCTGCAACTGCCTCATCTACAGCCTCTCCAATAGCGCCTTCCGCAAGGGCCTCAAGCGCCTGTGCTCCTTCTGCCTACGTCGGGTGGAGAGCAAGAAGCCCCCAGGAGTACACGAGGGCGTCCCCGGACCTAGGGCCACCTGTCACGTATGAGCCAAGCCAGGGATTCTGAGTTTTCCAGGAGTCAATGGTTCCGGAAGGTTGGCAGAAGTCGTCCCGTCCTTAGGCTGCAGGGGCTTCAGCAGTGCGCCCCAGTCAGAAGCAGGAAGGCGGGTGTTAGATGGGCTCGAACCGCCTGAACCGAGGGGGTGAAGCTCACAGCATCGGGGAGTTTATCATGATGTACTTTCGGTAGTCCTTCTCAAACAATAGTCTTCTGCAAAAAAACAAGCTACCATCTGCAAGTACGTCTTAGCATTGTGTGAAACGAGCTTGTTTCGTTGCCAGGCGAACCCAGTGACAATGTTTGACAGCAGAGTGCTACTCTCCAGGACACTTTTGCATCGGATGGAGTATTTAGTTGTTTAACTTCAAAACAACATATTGTGATGGCTTTAACGTCTTCATCTGTGTCCTTTTCCAAGGTTTCATTCACAGATGTTTTGTACCCATGTTTTTTTTTCCCGGGGCATGGCTGTGAGGCGTACCGCAAGCACGTCGGGCTCCACAATAAGGGATGTGAAATCCCTACTGCTCGGCAAAGGACGGGAAAACATTTGGCAGATTTTTAATTATTTTTTTTTTATTTATTCCAAGGTATTGCTGGCCTAGACCTGAACACATAGCACTGTTAGGAGTTAGGATAGCCGTTATTGTTTACAGAGTGTTGTGTTTCAGAGGAAGGTTAACTTTGACTGCACTAATGTTGTCCCCTTGTCTTAAGCATGTTGTGCTTTATGCTGGCTGGCACCCTGTATTTGGTTTGTGTTAGAAACAATCCAGGAACGTCTCAGAGGAAGGAGAAATGTTTATTTGTTTAGCTGTTTATGTCGGAACAGCTTCTAGCTGACCCATGGCTGGTGGCTTGCACCACAAGGTCTTTCTGTAGAATCTTATTGACTTGCTCTCTCAAATGGGACTTTATTTTCTGCCTGTTAATATGTCAAGCTTTAGGGCGGCGTTGCGTCATCGCCCTTCAGCGTGCCGCTTTCATTGCAAATTTAATCATGAGGGCCGAGGCTGTTTTTCCAAGAACATTTCTGAATGTGTCGATGGCCAGGCGGAGTCTGGATTGCCCGCAATCTGTGAAGGCTTTATGTAGCGCGCGTCCTGGGTGAAAAGGCAGCATTTCGGATGATTCTCTCTCAGCCGACGTGCGGCCGATGGAACAGATGCATGACAGGGAAAGATTCCACGTGTTGAATTACAGCTGAAGAGCATGTCTGCCGGTCATGCAGACATTTTGCCTTTGAGTCTGCCTTGCATGTTGAGAAGCGACTAGACGACTAGACTAGTGGGCAGCCGACTCAGCGCTGGAGCCACTGTTACACAGGCTTGCCCGCACCGGCACCGTCCAGTTAATGCTTGGCTCCGCTCTCATTCATTGGCAGTCTCGGCAACGGATAGGTTGTATGTAGGTCTCTGGCGAGTGAATGGCTCAAGCATGGTTGGGTCCAACATGCCATATGAGCAAGACGCTGCTGTACTCAGACAGCCTGAAGCCAGTGATTCACGCTCACATCTTTGTGTGAAAACGGGTTGCTGATAAGGAAGGGGGGGGGGGGGGCATTAATTCCATATTAACGCCCCACTGAGTCTCCACTCTACAACAAAGCACCTATTGCTGTATTGAAGTCCCATTTTAGCCTGGTGCTCGTCATGATTAAGTGCACGATATTATTACTTTTTTTTTTTTTTTATAGACCAAAGTTGATAATTTAATACTGAGGGGTTTTTTATTTCTCATAAAAATTGTACTTGACTTGGTGGAGAGGAGAATGTGTGGTTACTTTCCAGTGTGTGATGTTTAATGACTGATAGACTTTAATCATGACTCCTTCTCAGGCCTCTGAATGCAATATTGTTGCATAGACACCTCCTCTTTCATTTTCTTCTCCAGAAGGGTTTAATTTATTGTGATACTTTAGTCACCTTTGAATGCGACTGATGTTTTTTGTCAAGTCTTTAGCATGTGTTGAAATTACATTTACAATTTTCTTATATACAGTATATATATATATATATGGAGCATATTATAAATGGAAGAGTGTTTTTATTTAAACCCAGTCCTGTGAGTAGTATCTGGACGTACATTCACGATGGGCTCACACTGTTTTGTATCGCTATGCTGTTGCAAGGGACAGTGCAATACTTTTAATGTGTTCCAAACCGAAGAACTATTGTTGGAGACAACGAAAACATATCACCTGTTTATAGGAAAAGGGCTTTTCGTTCTCGTGCAATTCCAAAGTGTTTCCAGTGGGTTTTGAAACGGGAGGTAGATGCTGAAACAGCAGGTGCCAATCCAGGAGTCTTTGTCTGCTATTTTTTAATTTCTTTAAAAAAAAATAAACCTTTCAGGCAGATTAGCCTTGTACCAGACTTGATAGTGCTTTAATAATACACGTGTCTTGCAGGTTCTTCCTGTGTATGTGAGGCACTGAGCTCTCTCTCATTTTGTGCTTGTGAGGCATGACAGTAAATATATGACATCGGAACTCCTAGATGGCCCCCTTTCGGACGGCTTTGGCGGTTTACTGTGTCTTTGAAAACAAGTATCCCTTATCAGTCTTGTGTTGTCAAATGTCAAGCAGGGGAAAACAATGTCATGGGCAGAGGCTTAGATTACAGTGCTATTCTTGTGAATTTACATTTGTTGTAACTTAAGAGTTAATTTCCACACAGCATCGTGTGCCTGTACAGTTGACAGTGTGAGCGACTTCAGCAGAGCCCCGTAGGTCCAATGTTCAGCAATACTGCATCGGTCATACATTCATTTGTATTTAAAATAAGGTCTATGAATAAACCGATTATCCTGATCTAATGTTTCTATTTTTACTTTTTGAATGGTGAACTTTGCACTAATTTCTTGTGCCGATGTGGCTTTCAGCAGTCTTGCCAAGAGATTTGTTGTTTTTTTTTCCCCCCCTCCATTGACACAAAAAAATGCCTTTTGGACCATTTGAGCGACTGCCGATGCTCTTTTTTGAGTGTGTACCTCCGAGACGGAATGCTGAGCTTAATCAAGTCTTGGGGGTGGAAAGCTGTGATGGCACAGAATTTCCATGACAGCAAGGAGAGAGTGAGGTTTCCCTCAGTGTGTGGTTTGGGACACTCTTATGCCAACGAGTAGTCAGTTCCCTTTTTCCTGTGGGAAAACCGCTGCTCTCCGAGAATCGGAGTCAAGGGTTAGCGGTGCCCAGGGAGCCGGCCTCTGGTGGTGACCTACTCCGCAGTGCCATATTAGGACATGAAACCTGGTGGGATTCCGATTCTGGGGAACAGAGATTCGTGCCGGAACAGCTTGTCCCCGGTTGGGTCAGAAGCTCCCGTATCATTGGCGAGCATCACCACGTCTTGTGTCTGCTCTCCGCTCACTTTCTTATGAGCCGACTGGCTTCGGCATTCACATCAAAAAGCCAACCCTTTAATGGAGTCCTCTTGGTCCAGAAATTTAGCTCCAAAATATCGTATCAGGGGGAAAATGAAAGCAAACAGTCTATGGTTTTGGTTTTGAAATGTCCCAAAGTGCAGGGGGTTTGTAATGATTTGTGTGTCTGGCGTGGGCCGTGGTCGGGCTCTTTGGAATAAAGTCGGAATGCTTTCCTTTAGAAATCAGAGGCCGACATTTTGCTTGACGTCTTCCATGGTGTGTAAATGGGCTGCATTAGTACCTTGTTTTGTATTGTACGTTTGGGAAAACACGTCAACAATATATTTATATACTGGTCATATCTGTATTGAAAAAATAAATGTCATAATTTAAAGGGTTCTTTCCTGTTTTCTGGTGCTTTGCCTCATGAGTGTCTGACTGTCCTGAGTGACCTTCACGCTCAGTGTTCACTGACGGAGCATCAGGGCGATGCAGGTGGGAGGGGCACCTGTTCCACAGGGTCACTTATTCTTCGACTGCCATGCTTTCGCTGATCTCGGACCGGGGCTCCAGCCTGGCCACCGACCCCCGCCCCCACCCCGGCCCCTGAGCCACGCAATGCCCAAGACGCGATAAGGGCCCGGCTTCCGTGGCTCCCTGCCAGCCAGTTTTCATCAGCCCGCCACGGGCTCTAGCAGCCAGCCCTGAAAGAAAAACAAAATGCCACTTTAACCATTGTTATGTGACCAAAAAAAAAACACCATTATAAACAATGACGGGGGAGGGGCGGAGCGGAGTGTTTCCCGTGGAAATCACTCCTGCATTTGCTGTTATTCTATCCCCGCACGCAAAGGGTTGACAGGGACGTCGCTCTCTAATCAGCCCTCACGGCTGGGCCTTTGGTGCTCCTGGAGCCCATATATCCCAGGTCCATAAACATTGATGGTTATCAGAACCAGCGCCCCCCGCTGGGCCGGGTGTGTCGGTATCGGGCTCTCTGTGGGGCGGCTCTTGGGAAGCGGGGGCCAGTCTAGAACGCGGTCACAATTTCCACGCGCGGTGGGTTTGTTGTTTTATTTTTCATTCTTCCTGTCTTTCTTCTTGAGCTTTCTTTTGCTTGGCGTCTTCCTCCCGGGGAGAGTCTCGACCAGGAAGACCACCCATCCGATACCATCGGCAGGTTCCCAGCTAGCCTGACAGCTGGTCGTGTGAAATACCGCCATGACATTTTCTGAAAACCAACTGAAACTGCCGGAATTCTGTTTTGCTTTTTGGTCACTAGTTAATTTCAGGAAATTGCAATTATCCCAATTAGTGTGCATACGCTTTTTTTAGAATGATTAAAATCAGCACACTTCGTAAAACAATTTAAGCAGACAGGCACGGAATATCCTGCCAAATATCCTTATTTTTCCTCAAATACATATGGCATATTAAGCTCCTTTTTATGGAAGAAGGAAAGAAAAAAAAAAGATTTTTGTATCAGTATTTTTTAAATGTCTTTTTGGTAGCATCATACTTGTCCTACAGTACAGTAGTAAATGATGATAATCAGTTATAAATGAATAATTAATAATTTGTGTTTTATGCTAAAGGGGGAAATGCATTAAGCTTTTCTTTAAACGAAATGGATCTTTGAAAAAGTGTTTTTTAAAAAAAAAAAAAAAAAAACCTTGATGGTCCAACATGAGGACAGCGGCAAAGTTCTCCAAGCTCCCAGTCAATCAAGATCTCCTAAAACCCAGTATAGATGTGCTGGGAGCTGGGAGGGATGTCACTGTGTCCCTGAGGATTGGTTTGAGAAACACTAGCCCAAGCTGATGTTTTTTTTTAATCAGTGATTGTGAAATTGAAGTTCATAACTTGGCTGAATGATGCCCCTTTATGCCAGTAGGCTGCCATATGAGCAACATGTTGTTGCACATTCCTCCAAAACACTGAGGCACCACATAAGCCACAGTTACAGGCCATGGCGGATTTGTGTACTTAACTGTCCTGCATCCTGGTGACATGTATTTGGTCTTTTTTAATAACAGTTAGACATTAATGCTGGCTTAGTGTTCAGGGTACGTTTGAAGAGAGTGTGACTAAAGCAGTGTCCCCCAAACTGATCTCTGGGGACCCCTAAAGGACCACATTTTTTGCTTCTTCCCAGCCCCCTGTTAGACTTTCCGTTTTTACTCCTGGTAGGAAGCTGGGAGGGAGACCGTCTGGGGGTCCTGGAGGACCAGACTCGAATCCATGTCACTGCATGATATATCCTTGGCAGATTCATTTTCTCAAGTTTGGTTAAGCAACAGCACCGGCATCCCTCCTCCATCAATACACTGCAGGAACCACTGGGCTTAGAGAACCTGAAGGACACAGGGCCGTGGCGTCAGTCATGAGAGTGACTTTGGGAATTTTCTGACTGCCGGTGTATCTGAGAAACACTGATCTGTAGGACAGGCAGCCAAATGTCTGTTCAAAGTGTACATTTTAAGGAGCAGTTGCTGGTCATACATCGCGCGTCAGGTCCCCGCTCTCCATGCGGTGGCCGGATACGGGCCAGAGTGCATGCCGCACTACTTGCTTCTAGCTCCGCAGATCTATTATTTAGAGACTTTATTTTCTGCTCCAGATAAAAAGTGCATGAATAATGTAAGGAGGGGTAATTAATCTTTGAAAAGTGAGCAGGTGATTCTTAGCAGTCGTGCATCCAGCTCTGTATCCCACACCGGTATTGGAGACTCTTTGGAAAATGTCTGGCCTCCCGTGCTGGGATCCGCACGGTGTCCAGCAGATGGCTTTTACAGAGTGCCGGACGCAGGATACATCTGGGAACGTGGGAACGGTCAGTCCCGAAAATATGCTGAGTCACTGTAGGAAGGGGATGTCGTGGGAACAACGTGGAGCTTATTGTGTTAGAGTGAGCAGTACCCTACCGTTCAAAAGTAGTGGTATGTCTGCACTTATCCAGAGTAAAGCATTCCATACTGCCCTGAATACATGCTGAGTTGCAGTCGGGCCTGCAGGAAGGGGGCGCTGTCTGCACTTATCCAGAGTTACGCTCTCATTACTGCTGTCGTTCTGGTGCATATATTCAGAGTCTGTAATCATTATTAAATATTATCCAGATTCCCCAACCAAATGTCAGCACTGGATACATGGGAAAACCCCCAATAGTGAGCTTTAGTGCTCCGTGTGTGACCTAGGGCTGCACCGCTTTCGTTTCTGAGGTGTAGCACGCATGCCAGCCGTGTAGTCACCCTTTCTGCTTCTCTGCCCCTGTTAAGAGCTGGACGTGGCTTAAGTTGTCCCAGTCCAAACCTGAATGGAGAGAGGGTGCTGAAATATTTAAATGAGGGAAGTAATTAGTGCTCATGGAGAGTGAGAGTCCAAGAGACAGAGTGTCCCTATTGCAGGTCGCCCTGCGTGCCGACTCTTATATAGTGAATAAATAATGTGACGCGGGAATTGTTTGATAGCGAACATCAATCACTTTTACAGGGAGAGAGTAATGCCCGTGGGGGCTGTAATGAGCTCTAAGAGAGGAGAAAGTCCAGTCCCTCTGGATGGAGGCCTGATCACTATTAAATGGTTTATAATTTAGTCTGGAATAGGCTCCAGGCCCCCCTGCAACCCAGAGGGACGGATGGATAGATTTAATTTGTTAAGATAGCAAAGTGTCACTGTTTTGTGAATGGAGAAATTGTTTCAATGTCCATATTCTCATCAATATATCAATACAACAGAAAGATGAAACGGAATATTGAGTTAGGCTTGCTAACTGGCAGCACCTGGCCACACCAGAGCTACGCTTATTCTGTGAAAGTAGGTGAAATGTTCTGTTACAGTTCTACCCTCAGTGTGTTTTGTGTTTGGTGAGCTGCAGTGTATTGTCATTTGTTAGATCACAGGCTCAAGGAAGGTGCCCTACTTAAAATATATTTATATATGATATAATATAACTGACCTATTACGCTGTCCACACCGTGGACCTTCGGGGTCCTGTTCCCAGTTCCTGCACGCTGTCCACACCGTGGGCCTTTGGGATCCTGTTCCCCGTCCCCGTGCACTGTCCACACCGTGGGCCTGCGGGGTTCTGTTCCCTGTCCCGGCATGCTGTCCAAAATCTGTTCTTAGTTCCACCAACATACAACATGGGCCTTTTTCACCCGGGTCCATCTTCTCTGACTGCTCACTTTGTCCCTGTCTCCATTCACAAAGCAGCCACTGCAGGCAGGTTTGGGTTGTGGGGGTGGGTGGGGGAGGCGCAAGGGTCCCCCTCCAAGGGTCCCTTACCTGTCATGTGGTCATACACTGATCATGAGACCCCTCTAAAACAAAACCCCCCAGGACAGGAGACTGTCATACAGGATGCTTGTTCATCCACGTCCTGGTGTGAGTGCGGTCTATCCTATAAGACGTGCTAAAGGCGTTTGCTATGCTATCCTGTGATTGTGCTGTTTACCGCTCGTCTGAATAGCTGTTTTGTTTCGTCCGTATCCTCTGAGCGGTATGGCCTGCATATTTTTGGGCAAGGCCCTAAGGCATCTGCAAGCGTCTGTTCTCTCATCTGCAGAAAGATATTTAATGTTTAAGATATTATTTTGTCTTTGTGCCCAGCATTGTAGCAGTTAAGGACCTGATACGATGATACTGTCAGGTCCAAGCATCAAATACTATTTAATTATAAACTATATAAATAATATATTCTGCAGAAGGGACTTGACTGTTTATTGCTTTAGTAATTTTATTACATGTATAACATATGGGCTTTTATTGCAGTCATGGTGGGTGACATAGTAAGCTAAGCAAAAAAGAAATTATTACAATGTCAAGTAATGCCTGGCGCTGGCCAGGTGACGGGGTGGCAGCAGTGAGCAAGTTCGGTTCAATTTATTGAAAAGGAAGAAGTGGTAACTTTACTTGGGGGGGGCACAAATCCTCAGCTACTACTGAAGCACAAATCATGATGAAATCTAGTAGCTGCTTGAGTCAAGAAATGCATCACTATTCATTAATGAACAGACATGAGATCAGTTTCACAGCAGTTATTCTTGACTTGTACCTTCAGTAGTTCACAGAGGTTTAGAATTAACAGATGCAGTAACTGTTTGAGGTAAGACGTCACGATTCATTAATGATGAAGTAACATGAAATCAGTATGTAACTACCACTTAGTTTGTGGTTAATTAATACATAAATGTACATACGTATGTTATCTGTGCCTCCTCCGGGAACGTATTACCAAAAAAAAAAAACGCCATAGTGATAAACAGCATCTGCCAAGATTAGACAGGTGTCTATGTGCGACTGTCTGTGGCTGTGGTGCTACTGTCTACGTGCGGCTGTCTGTGGTGCGGCCGTCTGTGGCTGTGGTGAGGCTGTCTGCGTGCGGCCGTCTGTGGCTGTGGTGAGGCTGTCTGCGTGCGGCCGTCTGTGGCTGTGGTGCGGCTGTCTGCGTGCAGCCGTCTGTGGCTGTGGTGCGGCTGTCTGCGTGCAGCCGTCTGTGGCTGTGGTGAGGCTATCTGCGTGCAGCCGTCTGTGGCTGTGGTGCGGCTGTGTGTGTGTCAGAGCTCTGCTGCCTCACCCTCTGCTTCCTGGGCAGCAGCAGGGCTCCAGGCTGCCTTTCTGCTATAATTTAAGCCAGCAGACCTCAGGCTGCGGAGCTCTGGGCCCAGTGCAGCGCAGAGCCCTGTACAGGTTTGCTGTTGCCTGCTGATGGGGCTCTGGGGGAGTGTCCAAAGCACTTTCTGTTCATTCCCTCTCACTGCTTAATAGTGTTTTTAGGCCTGACAAACACTAAAAATAAAACAAAGAGGGCAGTCAGATGGACATGCACACATTAGTTTAGTGGAACACGCTCATGGACTTTGTAGTCGCATATGAAATGGAGTGTTTAAGGTGGGGGGCAAAACGACATTCATAGCTGTTCTCTTCCAGTGCCCGCTGGCCCCCCCCCCCCCAGCCGCGCCTCCCTGAGCTACCTTGGATGCAGCTGAATGGAGAGAGGAGGTC
>JAODKE010000125.1:16973147-16986765 GCA_026779605.1 Mormyrus hasselquistii
AGATTCGGTCAGCCCAGAATCCGGTTTACAGTCCATTCCGACGTCCCTCCCTGCAGACCTCGAAGGATGACCTCCTCCAGACAGACTTCGAGGGGGCGCTGAAGTTCTTTCGGGTCCCCGTCCCAAAGCGGTACCGGTCCGAAGAGAATGCCAAGAAGCTGATGGAGCTGGCCTGCAGCATGAAGGTAATGCCAGTGTACATCTTGCAACGTGGCGTGTTCACCGTGCATCTCAATCAGGAGCTCGGCCCTGATGAACGCGGTAAACGCCCGACTCTCCGATATGGAACATCGGGAAACAGGCTGGAGGTCTGTCAGCCGTGTAAAAATAGACTTTATTCCGGAGTTGCAGAGAAAGGATTCCCTTGGCAGAGTATGTCACAGACACGCACATTGCTGTCTGTCAGTGCTTACTCCTTTTTTAAGTTATACTACCATGGAGAAATTTAATTGCCTTAAAAAATCTGTGAATATATTCTTTGGAATAATCCAAGCAGGTTGTTTTTCTGGTAGTTAGAAGTGGTTGTTTCCCCCCCGTTTATGCTTGATGCTCCTCGGAGTTGCCAGTAGAGGGCGTAGTCCATCCACCGCCAGATCCCTCCCAACCTCAGGACTGACCCGGCTCATTCTGCTTCTGTTCAGGATGGCTACGGCATTCGCGGCACTTTCGTGGGGCTAGTCCTCAGGGACGTTCACCGTATGGAGTCATCCGGCGTCGTCACTTTGCCAGGATTTAAAGCCGCAGTCGCCACTGAGGTGGCCCACCGTCGTTCCCCGTCGGGCTCTGATGAGGATGCGGCCGTGTGCAGATTTATATGCTGACTGCTGTGTATGATCTGTCCGGTTAGAGCTTTGTCTCTGGCGCTGAGGATAGTGGCCAGGTGGCCATGTTTGAGAGAGAATGCCAGCTGAAACCGGATCTTTACACCTCTGTCTCCGGAGACCCGGTCCGCTTGCCTGGGCCCGACAGTCAGTTTTAGACAAGGATTAGGGAGATTAGCGGCCCGTGTGAGAGAATGCCCGGCCCTCCTGGTGCCCCCGGTGAGCGACGCCCCCCCCAGCCAGGTGAGAGGGATCAGGCCCGGGAACAAAGAGCTCCTGCGATTCAGGGGAAGAGGTGCAGCCTCCCTGACGGCGAGCGGCCGCTTCCCAGTTCCTCTTCGCTGATGTCACCCGCTCCCATTTCCCAGCCGGAAGCGAGACAGAAATGGAGCCTGGCAGGGAGAAGGTGGCTCTCTGGATGTGCTTCACGCGACCCAGCTAGCTGCTCCTGCCTGCGCTAGAGGGGAATAAAGGAGGACTGGCAGCTGCCGTGGGTGGGTCTGGAGTCACCAGTGCACACGGCGCGGAGGTGTCAGGGCGAGGCGTTAACTGCGCAGCTGTGAATTAATACATTGCTAGGGTGTGGCTCTGAGTGTCCTGTGTGTTTTCTCCTGCATCCGTCATTTGTTTTTCGGCAAGGCTGATTCTCGGGTGACCACAAACGCGATAAATGTTGGCAGCATAGCCGATTTCTCAGAATCAAGAGTTTTAAGGGTCTCTGGCAAAATTCAGCAGAAAGGTAAATATTGCTCTTTGAAAGATCTCTTGGCTGACGGGTGCTTGCTTTGGCAAAGGTTTGCTTTGAAACCCCATTGAAATGCGGCTGACCTTGGTTATAAGGAGTCATGTTTAAATGTCCGGCCCTAGATTGAGCCGGAAAACCTCTCTGTGGCCAGGAACAGGGGCCCCTGCTCGGTGTAAGGATTTGCACCCTGTTCCCCAGGCAGCCCCGGCTCTGCACAGTTTTCTGTGCTCACACCTTCATATGGTGGTGGTGGTGTTTAAATGTAAAGCTTCGTCCCCCCCCCCGCTGTCCCCAGGGCCCCCACTGTCCCCAGGGCCCCCACTGCATCCCAGGCTCGGGGAACATGTCATCCCACTTTTGCTGCTCTCCTGCTACAGCTGTCAGTGCAGCACTGGGGAACATGACAGATAATGTTCCTGCCCCCCCCCCCTGCCGATCTACTCCAATTTACTTTGATACAGCTCCTCTCAGTCCATCTCCATCAACACCCCCTGCGTTCAAGGCTAAGTCTCAAAAACATCTCCTCTAACCTGTAGCCATGGTTTGATACCTTTTATCCTTGTGGGAGGGGGGTGAATGGGGGGTGGGGTTGACATCAAGTTTGCAGGACTTTGTTTCCCGTGACTGAGGCTGACTTTGTGAGCAAGGTGTCCTCTCACAAGCGACTGTTCCTCATTAGAGATCTAGCAGCCCAACAGTCCCAGCTCCTGGGGCGGGGGGAGGCGGGGGGGCACATATTTCAGAAATAAATTCACTTCCCGCTGAGCCTTGCTCCCCACCCCTACATTTATTTCTACCGCTCAGGGCGGGGCTTGCCGACGGTATCCCAGCATGTAGTGCGAGGTCAAAGGCATGATGGTTTCTCCAGTGTGCTGCAAACAATGGATTCCCCACCTCCCCACACACACACAGACAGCCAATCACAGACAGCCAATCACAGACAGCCAATCACAGGCTCGCTGGCACTCGTATGTGACACCTTTGACTCGGTGGCCCCGCGGGAATCAGAATAAAGCTAAAGTGCGCGGCTGAGGAGGAGCTGAGCCGCCGCTGCCGCCAAGCAGGCCAGACTCTGTGCCCCTCACGGTAAATGAGAGTAATTTACAGTAATAGTTGATTAAAAATAATGTGTCTAAAAAAGCCCCAGCATTCCGCGGTGTGGTTGTTATGCCGTTTAAATCAGCTTCTAAAAGTAAAACATGGACCGTAATAGAAGGTGGTGTTTTTCACCCCCAACCTTAATGTGCATCATACCTTGGCTAGAATATATGTTTTATTTCTGGCCCATTAATTCGGTAAAATAGCCATTAGCTTAAACGATCACGTTGCCCTGCTGAGTGGAGGACTTGGATGTCATCAAGCTAAGCGATTCGGAGCCGAAGCTTCCTTTTGATGCCAGACGACTGACCCGTTGATACCGCCCCCGGTTCTGGGCTTCACTGCCGTGCCCAGGGGCGTAGGTTGGGTTTCAACATCGCACCACAATAGCTCAGATCAGCCCTGAATCTCCCCCCCCAAAACACACTACTGTCCACACTGAAATCTACGCTCTTGGTGGTGCCCCTTCACTGAGGTGCTTAACTTGACAAATACACGTATCCAGGAGTATAATGGCAGAAAACTGGGTTAGAACACAGGCAATGAGAGGAAAGCTTTCCGCAACTTGGTGATGGATGGGAGCTTCACGGTCTCCCCAAGGTGAAGTCTCTCCCTAAGGCGGCCCGATTGCTGGCTGCTTGGCCTGTCCACACACACAGCACTCACCGTGACCTCTGTGAGGGCCTCAAAGGGGTTCACGGCTCCAAAACTTTACAGGTGAAGCACCCTGCCGTTAATTGGTCCTGGAGTGTCCTCTCGGCGGATTTCTGAGCGAGACTCTTCTTTGCCGAACCCCAGAAAGCTCATCAGAAGGAACTACTGGGTCAAGTTACAACACGGCAGAAATTGGGCAGAGGAACTAGATGAACCCGTCTGGGTGAAGCGGGTCACGGTCACGGTTTCACTCTGGCACTTGCTTTTGATCTCCCGCAGCCGGGGATCCTGACAGTCATTCTCTCCTGACAGTCATTCTCCTCCATGCCATAGATTAGCCAAAAGAAGCTGAAGAAGTTTGAGAAGGAGTACTATACCATGCGGGAGCAGCAGGCCCAGCAGGAGGCGCCCATCGAGAGATACGAGGTACGTGGCGACGGCCCCTTTCGATGGTCACGCCAGGGTCCAGGCACTCCGCCCTTCCGTGGCATGTTTAGCCAGCAGAGGGTGTCCTTCTGCACGAGAATATCAGGGTTTCCCCGTGCATTCTGTGTTTTTACTGGTCCCGAGAGAGTTGCAGGTTTCACACCCGGCAATGAGGATGAGCCTGCTAATGAGGCAAGCCTGTCCCGCCGGCGCGTTGGGAAAGGTGGGGGGGAGGGGGATGCAGATGGCGGGTGGGTGTGGGTGTCACTGGGCTGCTCAGACACGCACATCAGTCATTCCGGGCTCCTGTCAGCTCTCGTAGCCCCCCTGCCAGAGTTTCGGTGTCCAGTCTGCAGTTTTATATTTGGTTATTTTTAGGCAGCTTGGCGCCCCATCAGGGTGATGGCCTGGCTAACACCAGAAGGGCAGCCTGCAGAGTGCATTCGGCATCCAGCGAGTTGGTCAATTTTTAATCAACATCTCAGGCGCAGTTCTCAAAGACATAGTTTCTTTATGAGAACTGTTAAATATTACATCGAGGAATATCTTTGGGCGGCTGCTCCGGGTCCTTTGCCGGGGGGAGGGGTATAAGCGGAGAATAAACTGAGTCCACTTGGCTTCTCTTCCTCAGAGGGAGAACCGGCGACTCCAGGAGGCCAACATGCGACTGGAGCAGGAGAATGACGACCTGGCCCACGAGCTGGTCAGCAGCAAGATTGCCCTGCGCAAGGACCTGGACAATGTGAGTGTGGACAGGCGTGTTTGCCGCTTCCTGCTTTTTGTTCTGATGACACCCTGAGATGTTTTTTTAGCCGCTGCCAAGACCCGTCTTAAAACACTCTGGTGTACGACAGGCCCTTCTTGAATTCAGCGGGTTACATTGAAGGCTGTAGCCACAGGTTACTGCTGATGACATCTGGTCACTGTGTGACAACTTCCTAGTTCAGTCATTTGAATGATAACACTTGGGACAGAATCAGAACCGGCCACATCACTTTGCTCATCTTTGTCCCCGAGGCACCACCTTAAGCGTAACAGTTTGGAAAATGTAGAGGTGTAAGAGGTCAGTGTCCGTCACGCATGATAAAAAGGCATCAGATATTACGATACAGGATGCTCCGTCCCAGAGGCCAACAGTGCCGGCCCCCGCCGCAAGTTCTGTTTCTGTCTTGTGTTTGGAGTCTGGTTCGCCTGGCTTGGGGCCTGCAGTTTGGGTCTTTTGCCTGCTGTGTTCATGAAACCAGCAGAGCCGGTCCCAGGGAGCAAAGGCTTAGCTAGCTCAGCTTATTTACGTGTGACTGTCACGCCGATAGTTAATCTGTAAGCTGTGTGTGTGCCTCTCCGTTCCTACTCTTCCCCGCAGTGCTGGTTAGCGTGAGACCACCATCACCATGACGAGCTCCCTGCTCAGATTTGCCTCCTGTCCATCTTGCTCCAATGCGATGGAGATGTACTGCATCTTACCTCCCAGACCACCTTAACCCACCACCCAGTCACCATTCCCTACAACTGTACTCACCCCCCCGCCCCATCTCTCCCGGTATCCTATCCGGCAGGCGGAGGAGAAGGCCGACGCCCTCAACAAGGAGCTGCTGATGACCAAGCAAAAGCTGGTTGACTCCGAGGATGAGAAGAGGCGACTGGAGGAGGAATCGGCACAGGTGCACCCATATTCTGCATCCAGCCGGCTTTCGCACTTAGAGATGACACGGCACTGCCACCGATCCTCTGTGAGAACGTGGCCACAAACTAACTGTCTTCTGACTGACTCAAGGGCAAGCATGACAAGACACGATAAGTCCTTCTGCAGTCGGTAAAACACGGTAAAACACGGCACGCGATATGTAGGCTGTAGTGAGTCAACTGTAAGGACCAACAGAGGTCATGCAGTTGGAATGGGGTCTCCCTCGTGGTTCGGTCTGCAGAAAAATGTCGAAGTCTTCCTCTCAAACTTGACTCTGTTTCCAGCTCAAGGAGATGTGTAGACGGGAACTGGACAAGTCTGAGTCGGAGATCAAGAAGAACGGCTCTATCATCGGTGAATACAAGCAGGTCAGACTGGCCGTCAAAGAACCCTTAGCAAATACCCGTAACGGACGCAGCAGAAATCAGCCCCCCGGTCCAGTCTCAGTTTCATTTCACTGTTCCGCAACGTACGAGTTTGTACTTCCTCTGCCAGTTTGCAGAAGAGTGATTGACATGTGAGAAGCCTTGAAGCAGGTTATTACCCAAAGCTATCATTTGTATGTTTGCACTATGGCTACATAATTGAAAAGTATGGGAAGCCGCAGGGAAATGTGGCCTGTATGAGGAAGCTCAGCGTATTCATTCGCTTCTCGTATGTGACTTGGGATGGGCTGTACACTAACGGAGCCCTGTGTTATTATGTGGCACCCTGTACCCGAAAGAATCTTTCCAGGCAGCCATCCATCTTTCAGACCCTTATCATGGGCAGGGTCTTGCTGAAATATTCTTTTTTACAAATACATTAAAAAACATAATAAGTAATGCCAAATGCCTCTATGGTGAAGTTAAGTGGCGAGCACAGCACTGAAAAATCGCTGTTTGCATTACACACTTGACTTGAAAAGCGATCTCTAGCTATTTTTCAGCGACCGCGCCTCCCTTCCCAGCCGACCCTGCCGACGTCCCAGTTAATAAGGCATCCAGACAAACGATGCTATCAGGGACGCCGCCTTCTAGAAGTGAATAATTCTCAAGTCAGATAGCAGGGAAAATGTGCTTCATTAGAGGTGGATTTGGCTTCTCCCCTGTGATCACATTTTAATGGCTGCCGTGGCAGGATGATTTATTGCGGTCATAGGTAGGGGTCTGCCTTCCCTTCCATGGCATCAAAAGAGCGTTGTACTTTGGCAGCTCAGACGTGCTGGAGTCACAAACAGCCACCAGGTAGGAAAAACAAGATGGCAAGATTTGGGTGGAGTGGGGAGGGGAGTTGGGTACAGAGACAACAGTTATCTAAGAGCTGACCTCCCTGCCACTGCCTTCGAAGTGTTTCATTATCTAGTGTGAAAAATAAAGGTCAGTATTTCTCTGCTCTCTAGTAGTGAGTGAACTTCTAGAACCTTGTGATCATTTTGGCTGCAGAATTAAAGTGATCAAGTCAGCCGTCGATAAACGAAACTTTATCTCCTCATAAAACCTGCACCTTAATCCATCTTTGACCTTTGTGGACTCAGAGTTAATCCCCGAGTTACTTTCCGGGTTGCAGGGACGCTGAGCCGTGTGCAGTGTTGGGAAGCTGCAAACATGCATTCATGAAAGGCTACTTCAGTCCATCTGGAAGTTGTTCAGATGGTTCCTCCTCCTTGGAGACTTATCACCCCCTGAAGACTTGTTTAATAGCACAGGATGATTCCTTCTCACCTGCGTGTTGTAAATAGTGTCATGGGCCAGTGTGTCAAAGCCTGGAATTACCCAGAGCAGGAGAGCTTGCTCAGATGTCAGCCTTGCAGCCATGTTGATGATTTCACCTTTCCCTGTTTCATCGCTTTTGGAATGAAGGTCACCCCGTTTTAAAAGCACCCTTCTAATTTCCTCCGTATCCCGCAGATCTGCTCCCAGCTTAGCGAGCGTCTGGAAAAGCAGCAGGCAGCCAATAAGGGGGAGCTGGAGAAGATCCGGGTGAGTCCACTGCTGCCACCACCTGGACACACAGCAATTATCCCCGGTCACACACACATCACTGTGCCCATCGATATTCTCTGCATCCAGTCATGGTCTCTATCGATGGGCCTCTCAGCCCATCACAACATGAAGATATATAGGGAGTTTAAGAGCTGGCAGTAAGTGCTTCCTCTGAACGGCTGCTGAGATTTAGGTGCCCCGGGATTGACGCTGATTATCCCATCTGGGAGCTGAGGAGGCAGCCATCTTTGCCTGAGGGAATCGTCTCTGTGAAGATAGGCTGTCCGTCCATTGGGCTGTTAGTCAGAACCCAGATGAGAGCTGGATCCACCCACCGGATTCATTCATTATTGTCATGAAGCTGCTCTTCATGTGTGTAGTGATTGGGGGGGGGGGGGGGCGGAAACAATTGTCTCCACAATCTGCCTTCCGTCTGACGGCAAGCAGCTGTGGCATGTGCCACTCGCAGCACGAATAGTGACAAAGAGATGGGGGCAGGAGGAGGCGGAGGAATAATGAGGAGGGGGCCCGGTGGCAGGTAGGGAGGGGCACCGTGATGGGTAGCCCTAGATCCAATGCCAGAGCCCCCCAAAGTACAGGTGTAGTAATGGCCATAGCGCACGCAGTAAACACCTCTGTGTCTCCACGGTGACAGCCGAAATGTGCCACTGTCCTCATCTCCACGATGGCAGGCAGGATAATGGCGTCCTTGTCACTGTGGCGAAGTAACGACTCCGATTCAGAGTTCAGCCACACCTGGCACCACATGACGAGTGGCTGCTGGCCCCCACCCCGCCCCCGAGGCTCACGGACCCCGTCTCCCCCCTCTCTCCTCTCAGCAAAAGGTGGAGGGCTGTGAGAAGTGCAGCGTGCTCTTCAGCAAGGAGGGCCGTCTGAAGGAGCGCAGTGCCACCAAGGAAGGCAGCGAGGATGACACGGATGAGGAGAAGGAGGCCCTGAAGAACCAGCTGCGGGAAATGGAGCTGGAACTGGCCCAGACCAAGCTGCAGCTGGTGGAAGCTGAGTGCAGGATCCAGGTATTCCCGTCAGGTCCAGTCTCGACCCCTAGGGGGCGACGTGGGTCTTTGAGCTGCCCTCATGATTTCTACCCGCTTTGCCCCGTGTCCACAGCATTACGCTCCTTAATCCCCAGCCTAGCTCTGCCAAACTTAATCAAATCAAGCAATAACAATGGCTGTCAGATTATAGATTTTGGCTGCTTTACCTTAATTCTACACATTGGCGTGACGACAGGACCTGGCCCATAAAACACGCCACTCAGCAGTGTCTGTCTGTCCCCAGGACCTGGAGCACCACCTGGGTCTGGCGCTGAATGAGGTCCAAGCCGCAAAGAAAACCTGGTTCAACAGGACGTTAAGCTCCATCAAGACTGTGACGGGCACCCAGGGAAGAGAGACGACCTAGCTAGAGGGAGGGGCCAGGCGGGGCTAGGCTGCCACTGCAGTGCCCCCCCCCCCCCCCCCCCACGCTCACTCCCGGGACCAGAGTGAATACTCAACTGGGTTTTTAAAAAGGACAATATTCTTAGGGTACAACAGCCCCAGACGACAACATGTGCTTAAAATTAAAAAGGCTTTAACTTTAGTGGAGTCTGGATACTACTGATTATTTAAAACGGTGTTTCTCAGCCTGGTCTTGGACCCCCAGAAAGTCCAAGTTTTTGCTCCCTGCTAGACGGTCTCCCATTTTGCTCCCTCCCAGCTCCCAACCTACTATGAGCTGGGATGGACCAAAACCTGGACTGCTGGGGCTCCCCGAGGGCCGGGTTGAGAGATGCTGATTTAAAAGGTAAGGATGTGGCTGTGGAGTAGCCAGGACTGCCCTTTACCGCTGAGGGAGAGCACTCCGTCTGCTGACCTGCTTCAGGCTACTTGCACAAAACTCCTGTTGAAATCTAGGTACAAGTGCTAACAGCCTCCTCTTTGAACTTGTGAGCTTTTTCTGATTCTGTTTATGCCGTTTTTTGTTTTCTATTTACATAAGTACATACGTTCAGATGTATAGATATGTGTGTGTGAGTGTGTGTGTGCGTGTGAGCTGAATGGGGCTCCTTTGACATTTTTACCATGTGGAAATGGAGGTCGGTGCCATTCAGGCTGTAGAAACGGCGCGGAAGGCCTCACGTCGATCGTGCCGAATCGCTGCACTCACTGACAGTCGCTATAATCATTGAAAACGCCACTCTGATCATTACTTGATGCTAGTCCACCACTTGGGGTTTTTTTTTTCACTGTAAAAGGCCGTCAGCGTGCCGGTTTGGTTTCGGGACCGCAGCGAGGCGGGAACTGGCCAGCATCCCCGCTGGATTCCAAGCCCGGCGTTTGGCCATGTGCTCCCAGGATGGGCGGCAGGGCGGGATTGGAGATGGTCTCGGCCCAGGTGACTTCTGGCATCTGCTAGTAAGAAGCAGAATTTTTGGGTTGGTGTCTCTAGACGCCCTTTGATAAGGATTTGGGGACGGGCAGCCATGTGTTTGTGCGCATGTGGAAGGTCTCTTTCAGGTGTGCTGTAGCAGAGGAGCCCCGGCTCTTTGCACCTTAAACATATTTATAATGGGTTCCTGCTGGCTCACGTTGCCGTTGTGATTAGTGGAGAGCTTGTACTACAGAAGCTGACTTTGAGAGGCATTGGTTTGTATATAAGAAGCGTATGAGTTTGTTTATTTTGTATTCCTGTTTTCCTTGGTAACTATACTAATGTTGCCTAACGTACTCCGTTATGTCGATGCTCAAAGCTTTTTGTCCGAAATGTCAAACCGCTGTTACATTCATTACATGCCAAAATGTACCTTCATCCAGCATTATGGAAGTGTGGATGTTGTAATAGTAATAGGTTGCATTGTGTATAATTCATGCATTTAAATATAAACTAAAGAAGTGATAAACACAGACTGACAGATGTCTCCCTCTTTTTTTTGTTTTGTTAAAGTTTATGCCACCGGCGACACTAGAGGCGGGAGAGTCATCGCTGTATATGGTCATTAGGGCCTAAGCAGCTTATAGCTTTAGTGGCGGTTTTGGGATATCTGATACCATCTAAATATAATTCATATAAAAAATTGAAATATGAAGTTTAAGGTGGGCTGAGGTCAATCGTTATGAAGGTAGAGCCTAGGAGAGAGTGTTTGGTGTTCAGGCTGGTGTTTACCTGAGCCGATGTCCAGCATCATGTCTGATTTCAGTGATTTTAAAAGTTAAGGAAGTGGTAGATAGTCCTTTCTGTATAGTTTTATTGTATTATTGTAAAAGGACAGAGAAACACAAAATAAAATGTAAGTCCCATCATTTTGTGTCATTTAAAACAATGGTCTTATCTCGCTTATGCAAGAAACCTCAGAATTGGCTATGATGTCCAGATTGTCCCAGTCCTGAGCACATTCTGTGCTCAAAGCGGGTATGAATTAAATTCACATGGTGAATATGCTCCCTATAACGGTTATTCTTTCATACTTCGCAAGATGAATCTATGCTCTGCTTTGCGTCACCTAACCCACGACCGGGATGCTGGTTTCTCAGGAGGATCTCGCCTGCGTTACCGCCAGCACGATCCCATCTTCTCGCGTGACGACGCACTCTCTCCCCCGCCCTGCCCAGCTGTTCTCTAAAGCCTCCGCCTTTCTCTGTCCTCGCCTTTAATCCTTATGACGGCAGGCTCTCTCTCAGTGCTGACTCTCTCCAGAGTCTAGCTGATGATTCTGGCTTGGACGTGACTCTCAGGAGTCCTCAGAACTCCCGCCGTGCTCCTCGAAGAACGCGGACGCCACACAAGACGGAGGCGGAGCGGAAGAAGTGCGAAGAAAAGGCTGGGAAACCATAGCAACCAGCAGAAAGGGAACAGGCCGCCTCTAATCTCTAATGGGCTGAGTGTCGTAACGAGGTGCATGTGAAGCGGCTCTGTGATTGATGACTGCGCTCCTACACAAATCCCTGCCTGTTTGTAGTCTCTGTTTTTCTTTCTGTCCTCATCCCATTCCACGAAGGTCTCTCCGAATCCTCCTCCGTGTCTTTTACGGTCCATTCCTCAGTCATTTCTCATTGACCCGTTAAGTTTCCAAATCCATCTAGACAATTTCCATCCTGCTTGGGGGCACCTTAAATAAACCCTCCTACCACACTCAAGACCTGCATGTCAGCATAGCTTTTGATTCACAAAACTGGACAGCCAGAGATAAAATAGTTTTTAATAGTTTAAATAGTTTTTAAGTGTCTTAATTTGAGCATAGTGATAGACCTAGAAGAACGCCGTTAATGAAGCTTGTCTGTTTCTGCCATCAGTTTGTGTGTGTAGTATCAGGTCAGCTCCAGAAAGGCTTTTCATGGCATACAACCAGGTGTGTACAGCAGTGTTTCCGATCCAGTCCTCGACGATCTACAGTCGGCTCGTGTTTTTGAGGGATCAAACCCACGGACTGTCTGGGGATCTCAGAGGACAGGGTTCGGAAACATTGTGGTAGAACATGCAAATTCTGCTATGGGCAAAATGCTGCACTGAAACTCCTGAGCAGCACATATTAAAATCCCGCTCTCTAGATTTTTGGAATCAAATAAAAAAGATTTTGCCTTTATTATTTTCTTCACATCGTCTTTTCCAAGAAGTAAATTTCATTTTCGTCCACATTCCAGTTTTAATGTTCCAATATGGATTTTTCCGCCAAAAATAGTGGATTAAAATATCAGGGTACTATACACTCCAGTAGCTCTTCAGGAGTTTGCACCATTTAGTTGTTTTTATGTTGCCGGGAAAACTTCCTTCACTGTCTGTGCTTTGACTTTTAAGTGATGACGAGTATTCAGTCGGTGTTTCAATGGCTAATCATCTAGTATTTTGAGTGCCTTAATCTTAATGGTGGTCTCTAAAGAAATGTTTCTCAACCCAGTCCTTGGGGACCCCTAGACGGTCCAGATTTTTGCTCCCTACTGGGAGCTGGGCAGGAGCAAAAACGTTGACCGTCTGGGGCTTCCTAAGCACCCAGGTGAGAAGCATTGCTTTAAAGTCAAGGAAGACCAGTTACACAGGAATACATACAGTTGATTAGTAATAAAAAATGTAACCGGAGGCTCCACAGTGAACCACCAGGCAAGATGCAGTGAATCTCTGGAGGAGCTGTGTAGTACGTTAGCAGTGCATGTAAAGAAGAGCTGGCAAATGCAGACTGACCGTTTTGGTGGCTGGGTTCCTGTGTTATGCTGGAAAGACTCACAGCAGAGACATCAGACCAAATGTGCGCCGATCCATTTTACCAACTCTATATGCTTGCATTTCTACAACTGGATGTATACCTGGACCAGAAAAAGCGTGCATGCAGTCAGGGAGTCTATTAGGCGTGAGCTTCCAGTGAACGCCCAGACACATATGTAAGCAGCATCAGAGCAGGAGCTACACAGCGATGTCTAAGAAAGAGAGGACCTAATAAGACTATTCAAGGACCAGAAGTGCAACATAAGAACATTGATGGAGCGTAAAGTGGCCTCAGGCTAGTAGAGTAGTGTTTCCCTACCGGGTCCTCAGGGACCCGCAGACAGTCCACGTTTTTGCTTCTTCGCAGCAAGGAGCTGGGAGGAAGCAAAAACCTGAACCGGCTGTGGATCCCCGTAGACCAGGCTGGGAAAAAGCAGTCAGGATGCAGTTATGTGTAAGGCGAGTGTGAGCCTCTCCCCAGTGACGCACCCTGCGTTTGCTGCCAAATTTATTGGCTCATTTGCACATTTGCTGCCTGCCTTAACCCCGTAACACCCCTGCAAATCCTGACGTTGCTCCCTGTTAGCTGCTGAGATTATCTGTACTGCATCAACTTGGAACACAGATTAAAAAAAAATTGTTCCCACTTTTCATCTCAGCCTGTTGGATACATCTGCTTTCCTCTGCATTATTTACAGCATTTTTATTGTTTGGGTTTAACTGGATAGGATTTTAACTACACAGGTATGTTTATTTTCTTAGGAGATTCATTAAGGCTCTGTAATAGTTAAAATGCCTTTACATCTAATGTCTATCCCTGTAACTGTCATGTATACTGTCACTGGTCACTTTATTAGGTACACCTGTTCACTGTTCAACTGTTGAACCAAATATCTAATCAATCAATTTTATCAGTAGCACAAAGTATAAAATCATGCAGATACAGGTCAGGAGCTTCTGTTAACGTTCACATCAAACACCAGAATGGGGATAAAAAGTGATTTAAGTGACTTTGAATGTGACATGG
>JAODKE010000125.1:16987450-16998360 GCA_026779605.1 Mormyrus hasselquistii
ATCTCAATCCAGTACAGCACCTACGGGATGTGGGGGAACAGGAGATTTGCATTATGAAGATGCAGCTGACAAATCTGGCAAGTGTGATGCATCACGTCAGCATAGACCAAAGTCTCTGAGGAATGTTTCAAGCACTTTGTTGAATCTATGTCATGAAGAATTAAGGCAGTTCTGAAGGCTAAAGGGGGTCGAACCCAGTACTAGCAAAGGGGTACTTTATAGCGCGATCACTCACTCTATGTTACCTGTGTCCCCAAATCCAAAAACCTTAAGCTTTATGTTAGCCTTCCATGAGGTGGTTTATTAAAAATTCCCTGAAGAATTAAGTTTGTTTGACTTTCTGCCTTATGGGTTTAAGCAAAGCATGTTCCATGAAGGAGGGACTGCCACACTGTTCTCAAAATGTTCCATCACCTGTTAGCTGATACTTAATTTTTAATGAGCGAGATATAAAATTCATTGTAGATTGTCATGTTTCTTAGTGTTCCCTTTCCAAGTGTCATGTTGACAGTTGAACACTTGTTCAATATCTTGTTCAATTATTAATCTGGCTAACAGATTAATGATCTTTAGTGCGAGTTTTACCAAATTGATGTCTAAACCATGCAATTATACCCAGATATTTTGTGGATTTAAATACAGTCAAACTTGCCATATTGAATATCTTTCCATTGGTTCTCACTTTTAATTTACTTAAAAAGCTTTAAATAGTAGAAGAAGCATCAGCGTTATGCAATTCCACACTCCCCGTTCCTTTACTAAAAATACTTGCAGGCAGCTAGAGTGGCTTGTAGGCAGAATGAACTTGGTCAGTTGTGGTGTTGCCCAGTCTTCCTATGAAGAGGCGTGAGCTGCACGCTCTCCTGCTGTCTCGATGCCTCAGGCCAAAATAGGGCTGAACTTGCTCACCCTCCAGACAGGGAGACATTGCAAGCTTTGCAGGATTGTTTTCCCAAGATGCAATCCTGCTATAAACAGCTCAGCTATCTTGCAGCCGGGCTCTGATTTATCGGTTTCTTGGCTGCCAGCATCACTTTTCATCGGAGCCGCACCGCCCTACCGGCGGATGATCGAGGAGCCCCTAGCATCACCTACAGAACTGATTACGCTGCAACATGGATAATTTAGGTTCCTTTGCGCCTTTTAAGTCCATCTTGTCATCTGCTGGCATGTTGTGTGGCTGGAGTATGATCTGGAAATTTCTCCATAATCAACCCGCCTCTAACTGCTTAGGGCACAGAACGTTATGCAGTAGCCACTGTGCTGCACGTCCAGCATTATGAGGGGAAAATAGCTGCACAAGCTGCAGAAGGGTAATGAAATCAAAATACTTGTTAAGGGCCCATTAATGGGACTGGCTTCTAATCTACACAAGGTTACTGGAGACTGTAAAGGAAGACCAGACCATATAAATGTCCTGCTGCTATCAATTTTCAGTTTGTGTACAATGATTGATAGTCTCAGAACTGGTCTGTAGACGGGGTTGGATTTTGGATTTTTTAACTCTGGTGAACTGTGTTTATGAAGCACGATGCTGTAGGTGAAGCAAGACGTATTTTCTGAGGCGGATCCATTGCCTTAAATCTGTTTCTCAACCGGGTCCTCTGGGACCCACAGACAGTCCATGTTTTTGCTCCCTCCCAGCTCTCAGCTGGACAGGCCACACTTTTTGTTCCCTACCAATAGATGGGAGGGAGCAAAAACATGGATCATCTGGGGGTCCCCGGGAACCGGGTTGAGGAACACTGCCTTAAATTAACTGAACGGTAAAACGAGCTGCCATCTGACATCTTGACAGCCATTTCCAAAGTCCTTGGCTTGCAGTCTCCCAGGTGCCATGGGTGTCGATTCCTGAAATCCCAGCAGATCCATGTTGGTCCAGCACAGCCCAGCTCTGTAAGGCTGCCAGGTCTCGTCTGTCTGATTTTTATTTTAGATGCCAGGTTGCCGAGTCCGGTGAGGCAGCATTGTTTACAGGAATTATTCATGCAAAATAGTTCAGTTGTTGCTCAGTATTTTATTACAACTTGCTCACTTTGCAGTCCCTCCTTTAGTGGGCAGAAATTTCTCAGGACTTCATCTCCTGAGTTACATACTGCTGACATCAGTTGCACAGTAATGTTTGTTTGTTTGACAGAAGGACAAGACAGACAGTTAGAGGAATCTCAGCATTTTATTCTCAAGCAGTAACTTATGGCAGATACAATGACAATCATCACCACGGTGATTTTGCTGCTAATAATTTCATAACACAGAACTGGCAAACATCGGCTGCAGTGATTTCAGTCGGCCGCAAAGCCCGCAGAACTCACTCTCATAAGTTGTGCACAAATTTACCATATCACATTTTTTTTCCTTTACGTTTCAAAAATAACATTTTTGAAGAAAACTCCTTGGTATCATCAAGTCCATGAAGGTGGGGCAGTTTGTTCAAACTTCTCAGCTGTTACCGATAGCAAGTCTAACTGCTTAAATTAATTACAGCACTATGAAGCCCTTCACACGCAAGACTTCACGATTTATGACCGCAACAAACGGTAACACAAAAGGGTCACATGAAACACAGAAGTATTTAAAATGTATGAGTATATATTTTATGTGTATTATATATTTACATAAACACTATACGCATGTAGCTCTTCTAAATAATACATTCATACGTTTTACTACAATAGAGTATACATTCCAACCAGCGAGTCTCAGTCAGTCGTAGACTTTGCAAAGGAGCCTGGAGCCTCCCCAAAAAAGCTTTAAAAGCACAAATCCGTTTCCTGTCTGTATACATGTTTGATGGACCGCCTTCACCACGAGGTCATGCTTGTGCATCGCTCACATCACAAACATGAAGAAAATTTGAAATTCAGCAAACACACTGCGCTCTCGCCGAAACAGGATCCCGTTCTATTTCAGCACCTCTGCGCCAAACGACAAACTGAATTCCTAGATATTTGAGCCCTACTCCTGCATGTGGACCTTATCGCTATACTGAAGGGCTAAGCTTCTAAAATATTTACACTAAGACAGACTGGAATGGAGTAAGCGCAGGTAAGCGGTTATAAAGCCGGGGGGGGCGGTGCTGTTGAGTACCAGCAGTGAGAAATCGAAACACTGACAGACCAGCTTGGCTCCTTTGTCTTTGGGATGGGGGGGGAGAATCATGAAGCTAAAAATCTAGGACGTTCAGTGAGAAAAAATTACCAGAGAATAAAACTGATGCCGGGGAATCAATAAATATGCCCAGCTGGGCATAGATTTCAAGGGGTAGCTTGGGTTAGACCCACACACCTGGGGCCACAAGCCTACAGACATGTGAAAAAGCTGAAGGGAACGTTGTACAGCTGCTCACCTTTTCCAGGAATCTGCTGAATGCATCCCGGTGCTAAGGTGGGCCAGAGAGTAAGGTGCTTATTTGTTTAAAACACTTATTTTAGGCAAAAATAATTTTGGGAAGAAAATATTTGGGACTGCCAGGAGGGCTCCAGCACTGGCTGTGAGCATGGCAGGGTTGGGGGTGCGGCCCAGCCGGCGAGCATCACACTCGCCTCGGGCTGCACGGGGCCCTGCCAGGCAGTTGGCTGTTCATTAGCCCTGAGTTTGAGTATTGCTAGTGTGGCTTTGTGCTTCTTCTATCCCAACATTCCCAGACAGACTCCGCACATCGAACAGAGAGAGACACTCATCCCTTGGAGTCTCACTAAACAAGCCAGTTTTGTCGGCAGATCTTGAATTAATACAATTAATACTATTAATTAACGAGTAATTAATACTCGCCCCTTTATCGAACCCATCTTTTCACCATTGTTACCACTGTGGACCGCAGAGATTAACCATTTGCTCATGCCCTTTCGAATCAAAAAGGATACTCTCTATTAGCCAGCTTGGTTTACATACTATTTATAGCATATAGACCAGAGCTACAGGAAGTGTCAGATGGTTATGCTGAACGGATTCTATCAATATTCCACTGAAAATCTCAACTGTGTCACGAACACCTTTGGTTGCACGTTCAGCAAAGTGACTTTGGAATGAAGGAAATCACAGAAAGGTCGAAATAAGTCCTAGTGCTCCTTAAGAATATTATGAGTGATTTGAGGGAGGACATGGAAGCCTGATTTGTTTCTCTGACAGCTACTTTTAGTTGGTGTTTGTGGAAGACTGAAATACATTCAACTGACAATTTACATCCAGCTCTGCAGTGCAACACCGAAAAGCAGTAATGCAGTTATGCAGAGAGCGCAGCTCCCCCCCCTCCGCCGACGAGCAGCTGAAGTCTGCCCCTCCCACAGAGGATTCCTACATCTTAGGCTGAAGCCATGGCAGGTTTAAAATGACACTCATGTCAAGACGGAACCAGGGAGAATGTAGGAAGGAACAGACTCTCAAAATTACACATCAAGGGTTTGGAAAACTACTACATATTCCTACATAGCAAGATTAAAATAAATAGTATTTCTGAATAGCACAAAGACTTGCCTTTGTCTCACATTCGTGTGTCATTATTATTGTTTATATATATTTTATTTTTGTAATTTTTTTTCTTTAACCGATTCAGTGCTACAGAATACACTGAGAAAGTTCCTTGAACAAACGTGTAAATCACAGATGAGGGACAAACTTACACCGAAATGAAGGAATGTGTTTCACCTTGAGTCCTAAATCCAAATTAGAGCCTTCTGGAACTGCGAGGTTACTATAGAAAGTAAAATTTTACAAATTAAAAGTCCAGTTCTCACTTGTAAACAAATGATCTTTAAGAAGCACAAAAAATAGTTTTAAAATAAGGTATGTTTGTGTATATGTAAAATATGTATATTATTTAGTGAAAACTAATTCAAACATGCACTAGAACAAAAATGACTAACCATTTCATATTAAATTTTCTAAACTTGGAGATGTGCGTGCGTATATATATATATATATATATAAACGCAATTATAGTAATTAGATATACATAGAATTGTTTTGCCATTGAAGAAAGTTTATTTGCTTTTTGAGGGTTACTATGAAAAGTCCCCTCACTCTGAAACTAGGAAAAATACATTAGCAATTATATGTTACAGCAGTACAATTCAGTGTTTCCTGTTTACTGATTGTGAGATAGCAAAGGACCTGGAGGGAGAGCCGTCCTTACAAAGTACCCTTCACCTTCACGCTCGGAGCTGACTTCACGCATACTACCGCCAGCTTTGGTAAGCAAACAAACGTCCCGATGCCTGATCTTCTGACGAGGTTACATTTGGCAATTAAATGTGTGCCAAAATGCATATACATGGAGAGCATGGCTATAAGAGACACCTACATCGATATCTGCTGCAAACGCAAGGCACTGCATATGAGAAATACTTATACACAGACGGTGTGGCACACACGCTCATGAAGGCGTCATCGTCCAAAAATAGCATTTCTAATTAACTTAGCCTGTATCGATTGATTCCACGGGAATAAATGTGTTGGGGTTAATAGTCTGACACCAGACTTTAAACGCTGAAAATAAAACACAGCTATGTAACAGTTATGAAATCAGTAAATAAAACTGAAAATCCATAAGGCGTGTCCAAACGTACCAGTAAGCAATGGAAAACCTCGCAGGCGGGTAAAGGGACGGAGGAGTGATGGGCAGAGGATTACAGCACAGCAGCTTTGAAAAGTCAACAATTTACAATAAACTAATCCGATAACCTCCCTGCAGTCAGTGACCATGTGGTCAAATTAAAACATCCAACTAATTTCGTTGGTCTTTAAAATTGCTTCTGTGATATCGAGGAGTAGTAAATAAACAAGATACAACAAAGTGTTTTTTCTGCAATAATACACAAAGTTTTATGCGGTCAGCCTATTCATTTCACCTAATTAGAAAAAAAATGGATAATTTTAGGTTTATGCGACTTCAGGAAAGGAAAGAAAAACGCAGGGCTTTACAGACCCAGATCTACTTACAGATAACAGCAGGGCTGTGTGCCTCCACAAGGATAGACTTTATATGAATTTATTTACATAAAGCATGTTCTAGATCGTGAGGGACGACTATGAGCTTCGGTTCCAAATAAACCAGCTCTCAATGTTAGCATGTGCATTTGAGGAACAGCCGTAAGCAATGAGGGGAACATGCAGAGACCACAGGGATCAATCTGAAGAGGGCGCAGCAGAAATGCATGGGGTCCAGCGAGTGCAGCCCTGCGGCAAAGTACTCTGAGTACTTTGTGCGTGGGAAACACAGGGCCCGGCACGTCCAGAAAACCATGGACAGTTCTTCATTACTATTGCTCACTCAATGATAGAAATGTCAACAACAATCTATTCTATCATACGAATTAAGGGGAGTTGTGGGGGGGGGGGGGAAACAATAGTTATGAACGGACAGAGATGGGAAAAAAACACTGTGCTTCTAGCCACACCCTCACAGAAGACTGAATTAATGGTGGACCAGGGTACAGCTCAGTAGCTGCCCAGAGAGAAACAGTGTACACCACAGTAACCTGCGAGTCAGCAGGATGCGCTGTCTACTTAAAGGTGTGCTTTGTGAGACGGTACTGTGTATACCGTCCGATGGAGAGCGTCGCGTTAAGGAGAGAGGTGGAAGGCCAACTCATACCCTTAAATACCGGACATTGAAGGCTGTGCTCTGAAACGCTCAAAGTGGTAAGACACCCCAGAATGTTACTCCAGGCAAACAAGCGGAGGCAACCCGGACTACACTACAACTACAGGTACAGGACATTCAAAAGTCCTTGCTTCGCCACAGAGTACTACCTTTACGTATAAAAAATTGGAAGAATGCTCTACTCTGATTATACTTACGTTATACTCGTAAACTCTAAAATAATTTATCCAAACTATATACACACATACATAATATTATTTCTACAAATATATTTATAGTAATAAGCACCATAAATATATATGCATACATTTGTAGTATAATCCCACATACACACGCACACAGTGAATATACAATTAAAATTAAATATTGCAGTGCTGTTTCGGGTAAGACTCAATTGAACATTCACATTGTTTCAAGTAAGCTTTAAGCTAAAAGTTCAGGTGTATTGCTATATAATAAAGACCAAGGTCAGCCTTCGATTTTGCTAAAGTTAACTAAAGTCATATTGCTTTTCTGTTGTTGGGGTATATGCCTTATACGTAGAGATAGTTTGACTGTTCTGTACAGTGGAGATAGCCTGGTTAGGCCGAAAGCGGAAAGAGCATTTAGAGCCACACAACCTGATGGTTCTAGAAGTCAGAGAAGAGATCTTGAGGACCCAAGTGAATAATAAAAGGTGCGATGGTCCGCGGCTGGTAAAAGGGATTGTCAATGAAAAGACCACCTACAGTGAGAAGAAGAGCAGAGAGACTGCAATTAATGTCCGGACCTGCAGGAGGCAGCATTACACATTCCAGGTTGGAAATCTCTGCTCTTTCAGCTGTATGTGGGGTTTTCATTGCATCGGGGCGTATCAGGTTAATAAAAAAAGACATCAACAACTGAAGTTGCACATTACCAATTCGGACAAAAAAAAAAAAAAAAAAAAAAAAAAAAAAAAAAAAATTGAAGCCCATTCGTTCAAGATAAAGCAGAGAAATGTAAAAACTGTATGCAATAACTGTAATTCAGACAATGTAGTTAGTAACTCTGGAGAGATAAATTAAAGGGTGATTTTGGGGATAGTCTAGTACAATGGCTGCCATCAAGACGAGAGAGGGCGAGCTTGGGTGAGAATTAGCAGCAAGGACAGAGTTTGCGACAGTAACCTCATTGGTCTGGGGGCGGTAGCTTAGTGCTCCCATCCCCCTTTGGAAAGTGAAACTGTACCCAATCAAAATATGTTATTGCTTGATATCGACCAATAGCATTTGGAGGAGAGACTGTGCCTTCTCTCGTCAGCGATGACCCTGTCCCAGCCACGGGCCAGCAAAAGCTTATCCTGACAGATCAGAACTCCCCAGACTCCTGAGCTTCAGCCCCAAACAGCCCAAAGCTGCCAGAAGGACCAAAATTCCAAATGGGCCACGCCGAGCATTGGTAGGGAGTTTAGGAGACGGGATTGGCTGGAAATTGGTCTTCTGGCTAGTTTTGGGCTATCCCTTCTAATATGAGAAAGGCAGATTTTACTCATAACATTCATCAAAACAGAGGGGAAACCACCTTATATACATGAACCATCAGGCGTTGGAAAATGACAGGAGGAAGATGAAAGTGTGTTGTGAGGTACCTGTGCTGGCCTCATGGGAAAAGACAGACTTGTAGCTCACACAGACACTTCACAAAAAATGAAATAAAAATATGGGACAGTTAGGTAGCAAGTCTTGATGGACCCTTGTTGCTGCTTTTGATTCCGCCGCGAGTAGCTGCGTTCTTGCCTCTCTGGAATGTGCGTGTGTTTAGGCCTTTTGCCGGGAACCTCGGGGGGAACCAGCCAAGTGGCCTATCGCGTTTGGCGCACATGCAACTGAAGGCCACAAGAACCCTGTGTGATGGGAGCGTGCGGTCAGCTATCAGGACCTCAGGACCACAAACAGGAGCTCTGCACTGGCCAAAAGGCCGCAATCGTTTCCCCTTTTTTGATTAATTCCATTACCCGTTGATTCTGGACAGGATAATCAGTCAGAGAAACCTCCTGGGCCTGGTCCTGATAGTCTAATATAGATTGCGACAGAACATTTCATCAATATTATCCTTCGTTGCTAAGACTTCGAGACGTTTCCTGTCCGTTGCCACAGACGTTGCCTGTCCGTTGTCGTTCACAGCGTGTGTGCAGAGCCGCACTGTAATCTGTTCATTTTCTAGGGCTTAACAATTAATTTAAAGCAGTAAACCATTACATATGTTAGCCAACTGTGGCTTAGAAGCCATTTTTGGAAGAGTTTTAAGAGAAAGGCAATACTAATCACCGAAGCAGAGAGAGGCGGCTAAAGATCAAAAGCCCCAAAACCGCCAAGCTGGACAAACAGACCACCAGAAATCATCTACCCTCTCCTATGACCCACCACCGTACTGGAGAATTAAGTACCAGCAAAGAATACCAGTGTTAGCCTTAACGCTAAAGCCCCAAGATGTGCTTATGATGCTAAAGGGCTGTATACACCAGTCAGTACTCAGGTGTTGTAAGATACAAAGGTTTATTCACCAATGCTGGCAGTATCGTCTATACATCCTTCACATAGCTGGTCACCTTTACAGTGTGTGTCAGAGCCAAATGTTACGGCTCGTAAACCTTCCCCCCAGAAAAAAAACAGCACATCAACAACAAAAAAAAAGCTTGTATAATTTATATTCCAAGACTGAGGTAACATTTCACAGTACAAAACCTCAAAATTTTAATGAACAAACCTGCTTTTTTAATTTTTAAAACGATGAAGTTTTAAAGTAGAAAAGAAAGCACAAAAATTCCCTTCTAAAAATCTGTACAGTTTGGGTTGGATAAGGGGGGGGGGCAGCCTGGGGGGTCTCAGTGCTAAAAGAAGGAGTAGTGAGGAATTGGGTAGGCGGGCACTTTCATGACAGGCAACAGAAGCATTCTCTTGGGCAGACCTAGGAGAGAAAAATGGAGAGAGGTCTGCGTGTGAGGATAGCAGTGTGGGCCGCTAACTGGGCAAGCCGGAGTGGTGCTTTTAAAGAGAGAATCAGATGCTCCCATGGGAGGGAGGGAGAGAGAGTGTGAATGAGTGAGTGAGCGAGTGAGCCTTTCCGCAGGAGGGCACATCTGAGGAACGAGGGAACGTGGAAAAAGAACCAACTTCACATCTATCCCACAGGTCATTTGCTGAATCATCTAGAAATCAGCATAGAACCGACTTGCATTAAAAAAAAAAAAACACGGACGTCTGGAAGGAGATTTAAGGAAGACGAGCAGATTGCAAGTCGATATGTTGATACTGCCTTCTGCTGACAATCTGAAATGAACAGCTACATTTTAAATCAATACTGATGACTCTACTCAAGATTATACTTGAAACTGTGAGATTAATAAAATAAATCAAATTACATGCCTGGCGCAGCATGTATTTATAAAAAAATTTAATAAAGTCCAACAACAAGGATCTTTTAATACCTTTTACCTTTACTGTAATATTTAGTGTGCACAAGAACTGTCTTCTTCCAAAGAGAGTGATGTTCAGGAAAGAAGATAACGTCACGTTTGCTGGAGGACCCTCAATCGGCTCGCGCCTGGGCTCTCGCCTTACAGACGCGGCGCCCCCTATCTGGTGCCGTGTGCAGTGTGCGTGTTCTTGTGGCCTGGGTGTGGCAGCCCACAGCCGCTCTGCCATTCTCTCATGTTGTCCCCCCCCCCGTTGAGAAATCATAAAGCAGCAACAGGAGGCAGAACGCCACGGATAACGAAATCAAATCAGGATGGAGATAAACCGCATGGCTGTTCGTGGGATTACCGACATGCAACGACTTCCAGAAGCAGTAGACGTGTTGTTATCGCTCAGCCAAATACCTGCTGTCCCGCTTTGCTTTGCCACACGTGGGGCACAAAAGGAACGGTCTTTATGTGGCAGGGAGAGAGCAGGCACCTGGGCGCCCCGCCCATACCAAATGGATGGCAGAAGAGCCCAATCCCACACAGCACCCCACTGTGGAATGTTTCCATATTCTCCCCCTGCACATAAGGCTCATTCAAAGTGCCCAGGAAGGGTGGAAGGTGGGGGCCCCAATGCCATTCTGAAAAAGAGCCCCCGCTTCCTTGGGGTGCCCTAGAAGTTCTCGGCCAAGTGTTGGGTTCCCGTGTTGGGGTGTCAGTGGGCAGGTGGGCGGACAGGTGCATAACTGCAGCTGCTAGGTTGTTTTCTCGAGAGACAGAAACGTGGGTCACCCCGCAGATCTGGGGCTATTCCTACTGCTCCTGGCTCACCCCCTGGATCTGGGGTTATTCCCACTGCTCCTGGCTCACCTCGCGGATCTGGGG
>JAODKE010000125.1:17003988-17018897 GCA_026779605.1 Mormyrus hasselquistii
GCCCACCCTCGGCACAAACGACACGCCGAGTGAGCGGACTGCGGCGGAAGCGCTGCCGTTCGCTTCTCTGCTCAAACGGGCCGGAAATAAGGCGCAAACTCATTTTCAGGTGCGTTTACCTCCAACCGGTATGACGAGACTCCTGAGGGAAAAAATGACTTGACGACCTAGACAT
Source organism: Mormyrus hasselquistii (assembly GCA_026779605.1). Classification (NCBI taxonomy): domain Eukaryota; kingdom Metazoa; phylum Chordata; class Actinopteri; order Osteoglossiformes; family Mormyridae; genus Mormyrus; species Mormyrus hasselquistii. The sequence goes on from JAODKE010000125.1 coordinate 17,004,164, forward strand.
TTATCACACTTCACTTAAAGATTTAGCTCCCTTTCCAAAAATACACCAAGTACTAGGCAGGAAATGTATTTATTTAATACCTTGAAGAGACGTGGGGGCTCTTCCTGTGATACTTTAAAATCTAACAGGCTGCCTAGAGTTGTGACTTGTTAATCCACAAAGCAAAAACAATGCTATTACGGTCCTTAGCAACCCAAAAGCGGAAGACGACGGTGATGATCCGGGAACATTCCTACAAGTGTAGCTCTCAGATGTATCTTAAACCCGTAGATCTCAAATTGATAATGACACACATTCAAATTTTATTTCTATTTAGCTGACAGCGTCGTGCCTGGCATTAAATCTCCAGCCATTACTTAGGAATCCCCTCAGCAAGCACCACATGACATTTTAAGCTCAAGTCAAAATGTATCGGCATGAACAGCATGACAGACAGATGCTGCAGGGGGCCTTAATATACCAGTGATACATACACTGTGTGAGCCTGGCATTAATGCATTATACAGCTCTGACACAAAGGGGGGCAGTGGGGGTACAAGAGCCCCTCAGCATCGGGTCGAGGCTTAATGCTTCGCAGGTTACAGATTCATGGGAGCAGAGCTGCACTGTGACTAGGGGCTGCCCCAGGGCCTCATGGGAAACCAGTTTGCTCACTAAACACACCCAGACACCTTTAAGCTCGCGCGCGGTGACATGACATGGCACTATCCGGGGTGCGAGCCAGGGGAGAATCCACACGGGGCAGCGATCGGTTCGCAGAGAGGGCGAGGTAAAGGGGGTCCGGGACTGCCCGCTCTCACCTGGGCGCCGGCGGTGAGTGCCTCCGCCTCCTGCACCGTCATGGCGGACAGCGTGTCCGTCGGCTCCTTCTCGCACGGGTCGTGTAAGCCTGGGCCGCCTTGGAGAGACAACCGGCATCCGATCACCTCCCGACCGGCTACAAGGCCGGACCCCCATAGGACAGCAAACGGAAACCCACTGCTGCGCTTTAAAAGCAGCGTGAGCCTCGGCAGGCAATAGCCAGGCCCACCCCACCCCTTACCTGGGAGCAGGATGCCTGAGGCCAGACACTCCATCACCCTGCGCAGGGCTTCACCCGCCCCCAGCGGCCGGCTGCATGTGGCGATGGCTTTCTCACAGATCAGCTCCAGGGGCTGTCATCGAGGCGAGAGGGGGGGGGGTGACGCACTTAATCTATTTCCCCACTTACACGTGCAGGTATCTGCTCAATCAGCGCAGGTTATTCACTACAGTGAGGTACAAGAGCAGCCGGGTAGCTATCAATCTCTATCCTCCCTGCTGCCACACACACATTACCGATATGAGGAGTTACTCGATAGAGATCAGTAAATACCCACTACAGCAAAACAGTCATTTCGGGGAATGTTATCTCCACTTTTGTGCCATTCTCCATTGTGTGCCGTTACATAACAGGCTGACGCGAAGGCTGACCTCAGGAGTCCGGGCCTCTACCTTCCCAGCATGCACCTCTACCTTCCCAGCATGCCCCGGGGCACTCACCCATCCCTTGAGAGGTTCCCATGCAGGCACTCTGTTGCACATGTCCCGCAGGATTCTCAGCACGATTACACAGGACTTCAGGCCGTTCACTCGCGCCTAGAGGTGAGGTTGGGGGGGTTAATGCGGAGTGTCCCACACACAGCCCAGAACAGGCGACCACACGCTAAACAGAGCTGGAGGTGGCACAGGAGCACACAAGTCGGGCGTGGGGGTTGGGGGGGATATTCGGCACATAAATAGTGCTGTTTAAAAGCAGCTTTAAAGAGGAAGCCAAAGGAGAAATGTGCCAAATTCTGCTTTTGTAGCCTTGTGTGTTTATCTTTTGGGCTACTGAGAGCAAGCCTGCAGAGAGGTGGGCCAGCTGGCCGGCACCATAAGGCTGCGAGGGGAGGAAGGTAAGGGGGAGGCCAACCTGGAACCATTTGGCATGTCGCAGAGACGCCAGAGCGACCAGACAGCTCTGCCGGTCCAGCAAGTCGGGCGCTTCTGCCGGCTCGGTGCGCTCTACTGGTGGAAAGAGCAGAACAGAACAGAAGACAGACGATGAGCATGGAGACAGCGGCAGCGGCTGGTCAGGCAGCGCGACAGTCCTATCGACTGACGGTTTTATTCTTCCTTCTTTTTTTAAGCAAATAAATGCTTGTTGCAGCCACAACTGCAGCTGTACCAGGTCAGCACGTGTCACCCGACGGGGAGGGGGGGGCAGATCGCTGGCGACTCTGGGGACAGCTCGGAAAGTCGGAGCTCGGCGACAAATGCACCATTCTCAGAGGCCGCCGCAGATACCTCACTTTCAAGAGCTTTGGGGGCAAATAAAGTTCTAGACAGCATTAAAAATAATAATGATTTTTTTTTAATTGATCAAAACAAAACTTCCAGCATAACCTAGAGTCTCCTCAAACTACAGCAAGGCAGATGGGTAATTGGATTTGATAGAGTGGCTCTGTCCAGCCCTTACAGACAGTGAGTAGAGATGGAATTGGTCAGTGGAAAAGACTTAAATTACATCACACTGCAAAGTGCAGAAAATACATGCAGAGCCAATCGTAAAAAGCATAATTAATCATTAATTCAAGCCTGTGACTTACTATTTTAATCATGGCGGTCTGCCACTTACAAAATGGTATAAGCTCCCCAAAGTGGTGTGTGAAGCCAATGTTTTATGCGCTTGTAGCTAAATGTCAATTCAGAATGGCTTCATACTAAAACAAAAAAAAAAGACGTTAAAATTCATCTGAGGCCAGTCTGTAAACAAGCAGCAGGCAGACTCTGCTTCCAGTGCAATAATGAATAGTCCCAGTTTGACTTCTGGAAGATGAACTGGTTTTGTCGCTGACAGAGCCCTTGACCTGGCCCCTGGAGAGCAGGGATTTCGGCTTGATTTAATACCCCCCCCCCCCCCCATCTCATCGCTCATTTGGCGCATCCCAATGAGCCCCCGGCGAGCCCCCCCTCCCCCAGACGCTGTCACAGAGAGCGGCAAACGCTGCGCTGAACAGGCTGGACAGAGCCATCCCCACTGGATTCAGGGTCCCTCTGTGTGTGAGTGAAGGAAGAGAGAAGTGTGTGAGTGGTGGAGGTCTGCATGCCCAGGAGCAGGAGCACGAGAAGGAGCATGAGTTGGAGTGCGCCTCCTTCACCGGGCCAGTGAGGTCAGGCCGCTTGAAACGCATCAAGCGGCGTGCGGGAGGGTCCCCCCATCGGCACCCAGGAGGCTGGGGGAGAATAGTAATGCGGCCGCAGCCATTAGGAGTGCAGAGAGACGCACACACCATTGATCATGTCCCCCCCATGACTAATCGTAATCTAATTACACTTCTGTAGATAGGGGCTATCTGGGCAACGCTGCCAAGTTTAAGGTCTAATCTAACGGGATGAGCTCGGAATGTGGAAACAGCATCTGCTTATTAAACACACAGACACAGCAAAGCTCTTCCATCAGCTAGGGGCAGATTATCGGGGGAACTCCCCAAAGAAACTTCAGTGCCAGCTTTGAAGCATTTGAGAAGGCCCGGGATCGGGTCGATGTGTTCCCACGGTGACCGGAGCACAGTGGGCGGGGCCAGTGAGGCGGCACGTCCCCAGGTTTTTACGCCGTTGAGATGGGGGTTTCGTGAGGCTCATGGCTCCCCTTCATCCGCGGCAGGCCGTGACACGATCGAGGCGTCTCCGAAGCACCACATGGATGGGCATTAGAGCGCCTCGCCGTGCAACAACCTGGAGTCCAGAGGCCGGACAGAGCCAAATCCCCGGTCAGATCTGCACGCCTCTGCCTGAGAACCCAGAGAAGAGCGCAACCTGCAGGAAGTGGAGCATCCGCGGGAAGGGCAAAGCGAGGTCTCGCACGGCAGGTCTCCCGCAGCCCAGGGGAGACCAAAGAAGGCCAGTCGGTCAAAGGTGCAAGGGGATCCTACACAAGTCAGGGACATCTTCTGCTGCTTCACCAGCAGGTAGCGCCGAGTTCGAGTTTGCATCCTTAGGTAAGTCAACCTGACAGAAACGGGGCCAGACCAGCTCCTCACACCTTACCTACTGGTCTCACTGTGTTCCCCATACCTCTACTGAACTGTGAAGAGGTTAACACTGACCAGCAGGAGACAGCTTAGGGCCAAAGCCTACAACATGAATCAGAGGTGGCCAAGGGCAAGTATATGCCTGTGTTCAGCAGATTTGAAGGTACCGTGGACGGCTAAGTGTAGAGATCAAAGCTACTCCAAAATGCCAGATGGAGCCCAGCCCCTCCACGTGCCCCCCTCAAGCCCCCGCCTTGGTTACCTTCATCTCCCTGGCCGCTCTCCTCCCTCATCTGCAGAGAGGTCAGGGTCACCTTCAGCGTCAGCTTGGGTTCAGAGGTGCCGTGCACCAAGATGGCCGCCTCCCGCACCGAGTCTGTCACCTCATACGGCTCCTCAGTCAGTTTCTGTGGGCGGGACAAGCCAGTGTCAGGGGGTGTGGGGGGAGCAGGGGGTGTGCTCAGACAAACACTTCCATCAGCTGTGACACACTCACTAACACACACACACACACACACACACAGAAAAACGTACATACACACTGCTAATCAGCACCCGGCCTGCAGGCCGCTCCCAATTCTGTGACGAATGCTGTGTGCACTGCAGCGTCCTGCACCACCCCTGGCCAGGCCCCCTGAGTCAGGCACAGGATCTTCTTCCCATTACAGTCGATATGATAAATTCCAGTGTGTCAGCAGAGGCTGCATGTGATGCTGCGTCTCTCCCGGACTCCACGTAAACAAGCCGCCCCCCCTGGTTCAGGTTACGAATAAGCCCCCACCCCGGCGAGACCGCAGATGCGGCGGGCGCATGAGAAATACCCATTACTGGCAGCACACATTCCCGTTCTGGAGCCGCCACTAATTAGAGCCTTGTTCGTCAAGCGAATCAAAGATCTTTAAATCTTTTGGCTCCGTGTGCTTGTGCGGGGGGGTGGGGGATCAGACCTCTTTATATACTGGCGTGTCCCAGGCAAGGGGGGGGTCCCAGTATGGGCAGAGCCCGGTATAGTCCGCGGGCACAGCGCTGGGTTACTTACCTTGATGTGCAGCGGCAGCCTCTCGCACACCGTGTGCAGCAGTGTCTCTGTGGGCTTTTCCCGGCACATCAGCACGAGCTCCAGATCCATGTCCTCCTTGATGAGCAGGCCCTTGGCCACCAGGCCGACCCGCACCACGCCGCACAGCACCCCCCCGCTGGGCTCCCTACTTGGGGCGGCAAGCGACACGGGGGCCGTCAGGGGCTACACGCGCTCTCTCGCGCCATAGCATGGGAGTACCGTACAGAGAGCTTCTCAGTCCCCATTAACACCCAAAACCAAACGGACCCACAAAAATACCCAGAAATCACAACTGAGGCGGTGACGGCGCGTGGCTCCGCCTACTTGGCTCCGTCGTCCGAGCCGTTGCTTTCGGGCTCCTCGGAAACGGTGGCGGGGCGGTTCAGCTCATCCAGCCAGTCGGAGACGTGCTTGAGAGCACACTCCACCGTGGACACCAGTGTCTGCACGGCCTCCAGTTCCTCCGGCGACGGGTAGATGGCAGAGTGCTTCGCCATCACGTGACGGTCATCGTTGCCGAACGAGCGGATGGACCTCTGTGAGGATGGGAGACGACCCGAAAATCCTGAGGACGATAAACGACCCCTCCGTCCCCCGTCCCACCAGCCCACTAAACACCCACCCAAAAACCCCACAGCATCTCGCAGGCCGACACAGGGGAGTCATTAAAAGCCGTGGTTTAGACGACGTCCTAAAATGTCGTTCACCTCCGTCATGTTACACCACGAATCCATCACTCCGAGCACGTTTCCATGGCAGGAGGGTGATGGGCATGGAGGTGACGCCCTTCAATGGCAGCCATTTATAAAAGGCAGCTGTGTCAGAGACTCACCAGCGGCCTTCACACCCCCCTTAATGGGACACAGGGACAGAGACACACGCTCACCACAAAGAGACACACACACACACACACACACACACACACACACACACACCCACCCCAAAAAAACCCACTATACACACACCCCACATACACATCACAGTATCAGTCTGTGTTAGCCTTCGGGCTGACAGGTACAGAGAAAAATCTCATCAGAAATGCCCCCTCCCCCATTAATCGAATGAGGCCACACAGCCCCAAGCTCCTCTTCACGACATGCAAGTCCCCCCGCACTGACACTAACCCCAGCCAACCCCAACCTGGCTGATGCTGCTGGGTTAAGGGTCAGAGAGGTAAGAGTCAGCCCCCCCCCCCCTCCAGCCCGCCGATTTAGGCATCCGCTCATGCACACGGGCCCCTCGCCGCCGGACGTGAAAGCAGCAGGCTCCCGCCACACAACACAGCGCGGGTGGGCTTCCCTGTGCCGCCGCTACGCACCAGCGGGCATCAGCGGGGAGGGGCACAGCCGCTGGTTTATGAGGCGTGGCTAATGTAGCGCGGCGCGTCGCTATAAAACACGCGGCGACAGGCAGAACAGTCGCGGCAGTGCCCCCCCAGGCCCAGGGCCACGCTGTAAATCACAGCCGTTTACAAGGGTGGCCCTGCACCTGACAGCTACCGGCAGACGCTCGTCAGCGCGCCTTGAGAACACCAGCAGGCCACATGCAGGCCCGGGCAGCCTGATCGCCGCTGCAGACGCCCGTACTGTGGGGACATCTGAGGGCGCTTTTCAGGCCCATACTATATAAACCCCCATTTTATACAAATCTGTGACTGCAATCAAAAAACTAAAAATGCCTTGTATTTTGTCTGGTTACTTACAGTTGCTGCAAGGTTAGGGCTGGGTAGGGGTAAGTTAGGATTAAGGTTATGTCCATAGAAATTCCCCACAATGATATGAATACTAACACTGTGCTTTGTGTGTGATGTGAGTGTGTATGTGCATGCACGCGCATGTGCGTGTGCGCATATACATCTGAGTGAGCACGTGTGGACGCACGTGCATGCATGTGTGTGACTGAGAGTGAGGAGTGTGCAAAAAAAGTGAGTGTGTGTGTGTGTGTGTGTGTGTGTGTGTGCGCGTGTCATAGACTGTGAAAATTCCCACAGGAGACACAGCTCTCAGATCTGACATTTGCTCACATCTACATTATGAATCTTCCCTCCCCGTGTTCCACACTTGTGAAAGACACTTTAGAAACGCCAGTTTGATAATTCATCACTTCGCCGTGTCTGTTTTTTCCCGAGCTTTGTTACCAAAAAAAGCCCCAAACTGCCAGCAAAGTGACAGCACCAAGAAACACACGAAAACAAAGGGGGGCACCTCGATTATAATTAGAGGCTGAGAGTGACTAATGGCTCGGTTGCAGCATGAAGACGGGAGCTGCTGTTAGTGACTGGCATCTATCGGCATCCAGGCAGGACCTAAGCAGGACTCGGCCTGTTTGCCGATGGCCTGCGTGACTCTTAAAGGCTGCAGGGGTCACATATAGAGGAGATGAGCGCGGCCTCAATTGGACCTTTAATCGCAGCCGTCGGCGACTCTGGGACATGCCCTTAAAGGCATGGCGGGGCGGGTACTCACAACCCAAGAGAAGAACACCAGTCTCAGACACACGGCCGGCCGGGCAGCCATTAGAGAAGAAGGGTCGGCTGGCACCCACACGCTCAAGGGAGCCACGGGGGGAGCTCGCCCAGCGGGAGCTACTTAAAGACAGAGGGCTGCTGCATTCTGGGACAAAGGGATGGGTGACATCGCACCCCACCGTGACAGAGAAGCTAAGCGTAATCCGAGGGATGGCATGACGGAGGGCTGGAGCAGTAAAGGGGAGGAAGGACAGAAGAGGCATTAAAGATTTATCCATTCATTTTTTCAGAGCGGGGCAAAGTGGAACGGAGCAGTGGCACGACTCTGCGAACAGCAAGCAGGAAGCGGCTGCTGGCTCCATCCCTATCGACGTGCCAAAAGCCGGCCAGAGGAGGCTAGAGATGGAGAGAGAGCGGAGCGGAGCGGAGCCCAAGGTCATCTCCGTCTCCCTGCAGTGTTCATTACCCAGGGTTATTTATGAACACCCCCCATCTCTGGCTTCAATAATTCATATTCTGCAGTCTCCTGAGGCTCTACTCTCAGAACTAGTGGAGGGGGGGGCATTAATCACAAGGTGATCCCCCCACCCCCCCCCCATGGAGGCTGTGAAACCAGGTGAAGCTTTGCCCAGACCTTCTTGCTTTCCCCTGCAGAGCCACAGGGGATTCCTCAGAAAGATGGGGTGGGGTGGGGGGGGCACCCTCACAGCGGTGGGAGAGCAGCTCCCGCACTTCAGGGTCCCAACACACACACACACACACACACACACACACACACACACACACACACGTGCGCCCAGCGTTACCATGGCTGCGCTCCTCCTCCTGCGGCCGCTCCCCTCTGGCTGCGTCGCTGGCTGCGCTCTGCGTCGGGACCCGGGGCCCAGGGCTCGGTCTCCTCATGCGCTCTCCAGCCCTCCCCACGGGCTGCCGGCCGCCTGCTCCTGACCTCGCCTGCAAGAGGAGCAGCAGGAGGAAACATGAGCGGCTGACATGCAGAGGGTCTCAATACGCGGCGAGGGACGCATTACCGTAGCACTCCACCCCCCACCCCCCCATGAGGCAGATAAACAGGCGGCGCGGCCGAGCGCCCGGGCCCTTATCGGTGCCGTGTGACCTGGGCGGAGGCACGGCTGGGAGGTAATCGTGCCAGCGGTAAAAACCTCGTAAATACTCCCCCCAAGATGAGGCCAACTTGCTGCTAAGCTCTCGGCAAACGCCAGACAGTGACCCATCGGCGGGATGAGCGTGTTGGTGGCTGGAGGTGGGGGGGGGGGGGGGCTGACATGGTCACTGAGGCGCTACGACAACATGCTGACCGCCACACGCGGCCGGCATGCCCCGTGTGTCACCCGCTAAACAGAAAGACACTACTGCAACTTAATGACAAAGGCCAATTGACTGGTGACTCCACTGATTAAGTTTGTGAGCAAAATATTGCTAAAGCGGTTTTCTGTCTTACTCCGTAAAAAAGATATCTGTGTCTAAGAAAAAAAAAAAACCCCAGAGTATTGACAATGGACGGCCTGATCCATCTCCTGCTGACTGCCAGGACTGATAAACTGGAAGCAGCACTTGGTCTGAAAAATCCAAACGATGGAAACCACATCCAACATCCTAATGCAGAAATTACACCAAATTCCAGCTTGGCTTAACAGCCGAGTCTCCGAAAATGAATGAATGCTTCCCACAGCTGAGAGCGAACAAGCAGAGCTGTGCAAATACAGAATACGTCACATACCCAAGGCTTATCCAGCTGCTCTGTACTTTGCCATTAAAACGCCCCGGACTCTTGTACAGGTCTTAGTCTTCCCACGACATACCGTCGCTGCTGCAGCCATTCGCTCATCATATACAGAGGTGTAGCCGGCAGCCTATCACGGGAAGTACAGGGTAGTAGGCAGGGGACACCCTGGATTGGACGGCCGTCCGCTGCAGACCGCATACACACACACACACGATGCACAGCTCGGAGACGACAAGTAACTAAACATTTCTGGATTGAGTTAATAAACCGGTGTCCCCAGAGAGAACCCATGCATCCCCTTGGAGGACATGGCAGCTTGGGGCATGAATCCAACCCGCAGCCAGAGGTATGAGGCGAAAATTCCACCCATGAGCCCTGTTTTGCCACACAACACATATACAGCTGCATAGAATCATAATAATCATATCATTATTATTGTTGTTGCTGTTAATAATGAGAGGAAGAAGAAGAAGAAGAATAACAGTAATAGTAAAAGACAGCAGAGGACGGGAGCATACACAAGCACCTGCCACAAATTATACCTCTTAACGACCAAACTCCGCATCTGTAGTTATTTTTGGCCAGGAGCAAAGGGGGCTGGAGCAGCCCGTATCAGCACCGAGCCCCCGACTGGGGAAAGGAGAGCAGCAGCGAGGAGGAGGAGGGCAGGGAACCGCAGGACGGCACACACAAGCGGCCCCTTTCAGCCGCAGCTCTCCAGAACCGGTCAGCTAACCAGGCAGCACTGCCCAGCTGCATTCCGGTGGTTTGTTTTCAGCCAAGACATTGTGTGTTACTAGGACCAGTTCAGTTACATGCTGAACACATTGGATAGATTAAGTCAATTTCTTTATTACAACAATAAACACCGATTCAGACCTGAGAATACTGGACAAAACATTCATATTTACATTACAAAAATATTTACGAAAAGGTGGCAGCACCAAACAAACCTTTGATTGTTCACAATCATGTTTTTTTTTATGCACAAATAATATCTTGATCAACCACAAAACACACTGCCCCTTACAGATCTGCAGCCCTCTCCTGCCTTAGTGCGCTGACTGAACACACCATGACGTAGCCCGACGGACACCCCACCCCCGTACGCATAAAAAGACCCTTGGTGAAATCAGAGGTGACCTTTGACCCCACACCACATGCTTGGGCGTGCATTTCGGTATTCCGTATCTCCCTCTATTGCCCTGACGGCTCGCGTCGCTGCAGAGCCTGGACAGGTTCAATCCGGCTCCGTGTTTGTTTACCGTTCGCAGATAAGCCCCTGCGTAACTGAGCACAGTTCAAACCAGCTCTTCAACTTCCTTTCACACCCCCCTGCCGCCTTGCGTGCGCCATCCGGCAGCTGATTCAAACAGGAAATGTCATCTGCCTCGATCCCGAGCCGTGTGGGACGCTGTAGCCAAGATGCAGAGCCGACCCAAACCATTCTACGGCCGTTATCTCCATCGGATCTGTACCATCACACAGAGGCCCTCACTGAGGGTCACTTCCACAACCCCATCACATCTCCCTAGCTGATCACCCGTGGATCATTCTGTCATGGTAGCACCAGGAGCATCTCCCCCCTGCATCTTGCTTGAACTGCAGTGAGACCTTTCCTCTTTTCCATATCTCATCAAGGGCAGAGTTGTTGGCAGGATGGATAGAAGAGAGTCACTTTCCTGTGGCATCTTCATACCCTGTTGTTTTTACCATAAAACATCCCGAGTGAATGTTAGCGGGAAAGCTGGAGGACGCCGGAAAGGTGGCTCTGCCGTGAAGGGGCCGGCGCTCCCATCGGCACCTCCAACCCGGGCCTTTCCGTGACGGAAACGTGACGGCAAAGAGCAGCTGCGGCAGGCGCTGAATCCCCACTCAGAGCATCGCCGCCGTGTGCGCCGACAGTCAGAGCACAATACAGGACCTAATTGGAGTTCAGCTGCACTGAAATCTCTGAAGCGTTAAAAACAAGCTAAATAAAGCTGATTACCTTAGTCAGTAAAGCGATATTTTGCACCGGTGGGGACAGCGATTGGCATAATACAGGCAACTGCTGTTGACTTTCCACAGCAAAGATGTCCAGTAATTTCAGGAAAACTGAAGACGCAATATCCACACAATGACCCTATCAGACAAATTTAAGTTCAGGATGTGTAACAGATTTCAATCGTGAATCAAGTTTTAGTGAAATCTAACTTCTGGGTTCTTTGTCTTCCCATCCGCAGTATCTGTTCTATAATGCGACACATTTTCAGACGTGGAGACAGAGTTTGGCTCTAACTTGGCATGTGAAAAACGATGCCTAATAATATCCATAACCACCTACAGCTCTTAAAGAGGCGCATTAAAAAATGCGGCATTTCCCATTGCATTACTGACTACAGATGCATTTTCATAGTACATGTTCATTTCCTGCACACATGCACATATTTAGTTTTGCAGATACCCCTTTGGTGTCAATCCCATCTCGATTCGGTGGTGACCTGCTGATGGTCCCTTTCCTCCAGTACCCACCTGGGCCCTCTGACCTGGGCCCTCTGACCTGGGCCCTCTGACCTGGGCCCTCTGACCTGGGCCCTTGTTGTGCTGCGTTTTAGGGACCAGTCACCATCCGGTGGCTTGGCCAGGGACATGCTAGCTTACTGGGTGAGAGCCTTGTCCTCAGAATTTAATTTTCACACCACTTTCTAAGGGCCCTTGTAAGACCCTCTTCGATTTTGCAAACGTAAGTCTGTTCTTGTAAAGGTGCAGCATGACTTTACACACTCCTTTCAGCTGGGGGATGCAATATCTGCTTAAAACATGTTCTGGGAGACACCATAATGGAGCAGACAGGGCTGGTATTATCAGTGTAATAAAGCTGCTCGTTTGCATCTGAATTTGCTCTTGCCTCTCAGGTCTCCCGCTCCCGCCCTGATTTAACAAGCGGCATTCGGCTCGCTGGCCTGCCTCCGGGCGAGACCTGCCCAGCCTCTCATTAGCCTGAACGGCAGCAGTACAGAGCAGAAACAGGCTGGGTTTAAGAAAAACAAACCCACCCCCCTTCTGCATTCATCCTGCGTCCCACCGAGAGAGAGAGAGAGAGAGAGAGAGAGAGAGAAAAGGAGCACCCAAATTTACAGCGTACGGCACTTAATGTGCCCAGATCCCGAGCTACAAGCCCCTGCTGTTAGACCTGAATGGCTCCAGTGACGCCTCGGCGCCACAGACGTGCAGATGGTCTTAATGGCCCTTCTGTCCGTGGATGGGGGCTATGAGCTCGCTGGAAAACTGCGACACCGGTTAGGGCGGCAGGCCGGCAAACGGGCAGCTGCCACGTTTACTCGCGCGCTATCTAGATGGCGTTCCCGCTCCACCCGTTCACCGGGACATTATCCCACGCGCCAAGGAATCAAAGCTCAAGCCGCTGACCACCCTCTGCCACCTCCAGGGAATGATCTCCGTTCAGGGAGACCGGCTCATAAACCCTTTAGAGGCTTACACCTTGTTGTGGCTTTATCCGGGAGTGTTTCTCAGCGGGAGAGCCGGGGAGGCAGCGAGGTGGAGGGCAGCATGGGCAGGTGGGTTAAAATGGATAAGCATGCGCTGCCGGGATGCAGAAGTGCGGAACTGAATGTCCGCACGAGGCAGGAGCGAACCGCACAAATGGATAATTCCGACGTGAGAACCTACAGTCACGTTAGTCATACATGGCTGTGTTTACAGAAAGGAATCACTAGCTTTGTGTTGTTGATGAAGCACTATGAAACAGTGAGACAGCAGTCAGATATAAATTACAGATGATCCGTTTCTGCACCTCTGAACTCCAGGCAAGCTCTAGGCCAATCGCGACACAGAGTCCAGGCATGTGATCAAAGGGAACGAATAAGAGTATTTTCAGCAAATGTTAAATACGGCACCCTTTAAAAAACACACAAATAGCTCCACTTCACCAGCAGGGATTTAACTAGAGATGCACCGACTACAATTTTCGTGGCCAATTCCAATTTCCAATTTCCTTTGCAAATGTGACCAGGCAATACCGATGTACAAGCAAAACTCGACTTTTCTTCAATGCAAAATTTCATTTTCACAATAAGAGATCTTTAAACTTTACTATTCACCCCAAAAGTTACAGGATCTTTTCTTTTCTCAAAATAAAGTGCCATATGGCTGGAAAGAGTTACAAATAATGAACTGAAAATGAGCTGCTGAACGCCATACTTTATCTGACATATTTAACATGTTTAAATTCATCAGATAGAAAAAAGACGAAAAGGTCAATGTCATGTTAACTCGTCTTAAAATAAAAAGTCCACGGGTTACAAACCTCCAAATAAAACCGAAGTGTGCTATACTCCACCAAACAATAATAGGTGCAGGGTAATATTATTAATACCAACATCACATGTTGGTCACATATACTTTTTACTAGTAAATGAGATTAAGTTCAGGCTTTTTCATAACTTCATAACATTTTATAGCACAGGGGGTTAAAGTTTCACTAAAACATTTTAACTCTGTCATACGAAGCGTTGCAATTTTAATGCTTATTCCTTTTCAGTTTAAAGTTTAGCCCAACGTGTCACCACCTTTTCGCAGTGGTTCCCCCATGGTTTACTTTGGCTTTACATGCATTACAAATTGCAAGCTTTGTGTCGTCTTCACTCACAGTGAACTTCCACGCTAACAACATGGTAGCGTGTGGCTGAGGATGTGCATGCAGCAGTAAGGCTAGGCGATATATGACTGTACTGCTTGGCTGAAGTGTTTAAACACAGTGTACTGGAACAGCAATGGGAGGGGCATAGAGAAGCACCACAGAAAGCCAGGCGTTGCGGGGGGGGGGGTGGGGGGTGCACCAAGATGACAGCGATAAGCCACATCAAGGGCATCAGCATTGCTCAGCTGAACAGAGCTTCCTGTGTTTAGGGGCCACAGGGGCTCCGGAGCATGTGGCCCGTTATGGAAATGGGTGTCCCCAGACTTTACATTACAACCCCCCCTCCAAAAAAAAAAAAAAAAAAAAAAAAAAATCAGCGCTGCAGTGTGACAGGGCCCATCTAGCTCAAGCTAAACATAAGAAAGGACAATGTCGGCAAGCATCCTCTGGAAAGACACTCTGCGGCCCAGGCCGGAGGATCGGAAGTTCGGGCAGGCCATGCCACATCAATCAGGCCACATCTACTCCTGTGCTGAACATACCCTTAACTGCCACCGCAAAATGTAAAAAGCAAAACAGCAAAAAACAAAATTGAAAATGTAAACACTGGGGGAACGTGTAAGCTCAGGGTTTGTTCAAATGTACATTTAGATAAACAAATAAAACATACAGTACTGTGCAAAAGTCTTAGGCAGTCTAAAGAAATATTTAAAGCTGTTTATCTGGGTAGCAAGTGTACTTTGGCTTAGAACAAAAAACACAATTTAACATTAGAACATATGCA
>JAODKE010000125.1:17021942-17037838 GCA_026779605.1 Mormyrus hasselquistii
GGGGGGACTGAATGCATCGAAACTCTAGGGGCCATAACATCCAGGGGGGAAGAGGGGGTGGGGGGCAGGTTGGAGCTGGAGCCCTGATTAGTTCAGCTCAATTCCAATCTCCATCTTAATCTTGCAGAAATCATTTGCGGAAAGAGGTCTCACGGGCAAGCAGAAGCTTTACCGCAGTAATCCACGGGTCTGGCAGAGGGGCTCGAGATGGCAGCCAGCCATGACCGTCCAATCCACACACACACACACACACACACACACACACACACACACACACACACACACACAGACACAGACACAGACACAGAGACAGACAGACATGCCGCTTAATCAAGTATCTGGGAGAAACACGCAGGGCAGCGGGGAGGGGGGCTGACTCCATGAGGCACTCAGCGTGTGGACCTCAGCCTCCTCTCAGGAGCAGACAGACAGCCAGGAAAAAAAAAAAGACGTGAAAAAGGAAAAAAATTAGCCTCTCTCAGCAAAGCTCTGGATTTTTAATAACGCCAAGCACACTCCAGAGCCTGGAGGCTGTCAGGAAGGACAGCAGGTCTCTGCCGCGGGAGCCGTGGACAGTAATGCTGAGCGGCTCTCTGCCCCCCCATTTAACAGCCCTGCGACCCCGGGGCACAGCACCAGCCTCAGGCTCGCCGCTTCTAGAACCCCGCCCAGCTCCCGCTGCCTTTCCCCACAGACAGGTGGCCCGGGATGCGGTCGGCCGGCGTCCTGTGGGGGGAGTCGTCATGGATACCCCCCTCGGCTCCACAAATTCCCAGGTGTTGGAGTGGCGGGTGGCATTCTGGGAGGGATAAATGGGGCAGGGGCGGGCGGGGACCTGTGACGCGGCACGGGGCCGGGAAGCTGCCGGCGTGTCACTAATGAAAACACTCCCCGGGCCTCAGGACACAACAGGCAGGCAGGAGGGTGCCGCAAGCTGAAGGCGGCCAGGAGCAACTTCTCATCGGCAGAAAAACACCCATAAGCACCAACTGTGAATAGACTGGCTGGGCGAGTGGGAGAGTCACATGGCAAAACAAGTAACCCGTCACGTCCGGGCCGCCCGACTTCTGCTGCAGCACCGCGGGCGGGCATGCGATGGGGACACTCCGAATTGCGAGGAATGGTGCAGCGACCGTGCAGACACAACAAGCAGCTGGCCTCCAAAGCCCACAGGCCTCGTCTTGCTTGCTGGCAGCTCGAAACACACACGTGCACACACACCTCGGGCAGAAAGGAAGGGCTTGGAACCCTGCGGGAAGACGCGCCTCCTTTCAAAATAGCCATCAGGGAAGAAGCAGCAGTGCACGAGCGAAAAAGGCAGAACTGAGCGCGTGCAGACACACCGCTTACGGAACTGAGACCACATAATGCTTACAGAGCAACAAGCACGTCACTCGACACAATCAAAATATCTATTATGGCTCTGATTAACGTCAAGGCTTCCTGCGAAACCTAGCGCTTCAGAAGCCGGCTAATAAATTGTTTCTATCACCTTGTGTGTTACTTTGTTCCCTGTACTGGCGTTCGAAAATAAACCGTCAACGCAGGCAGTTAAGCGCTCAGCTGCGCACATTCACAGAGGCGCTCTATCGGCTGCCAACTGCGCAGACACTCACTGCTGCGCTAATGTTTTGAAAGTACCTGGTTTTAAGCTGAAAAACCACTAACGGCCTGGTGAAGCAGCTCTCCACTCCGGCTGAAGGGTGTTTCTCGCTAATGGAAGAGCGTCGCCCTCTTTACCGGCCTCGTGGCCGAAAGCACAGCTCATGAAATCACACGTTTTTGTGCAGAAGCTCCTACCGCTGATGCCCATGCCCCCCTCCATCTTCCTCCCCCTCACACATCATCCTCATCACAATATTGTGACTCCCGGCATTAAGTGCCTAGCCAAGCCGGCAGGGGCTCAGGAATGACACCATCGCACCTCCGCCTGCCAAGGCCCCAGCCAGGCTAACCTGGAGAGCGAGCGGAAGAGCCACCAGAGCCGCCAGAGCCGCCAGAGCCGCCCGCTTCCCAAGGACACTGCGGCGGGCGCGTGCCTGGTGGCGCTGGAGTGATGACGTGCTTGCGGCGGCGCGATGACACGCCGTCGTTTGGCGAGATGTCATTCCTGTCGCCCACGTCCCTGCCCATCGTGTCACCGATTCAGCAAGCAGAGCAGAGGCACGGTGAGAGAAGATGGGGGCATCCAAGGGCACCCCCACAGCAAAAACACCCCTCGCCACCTCAGAGAGACTGTTGATAGGAGGGAACTATTAGGGGGGGGGGGGGGGGGGGAAAAACACACAAACAAAAAGGGGTGCCAAACTAACCCCCGCAAACCCCCAAACAAACAAAAGCCCCCCCCTCCACCCACCCCCCGCCCCCCAGGGGGGGCGGGCACACCCCCACCCAAAAACCA
This sequence comes from Mormyrus hasselquistii, assembly GCA_026779605.1. NCBI lineage: Eukaryota > Metazoa > Chordata > Actinopteri > Osteoglossiformes > Mormyridae > Mormyrus > Mormyrus hasselquistii. Next base: position 17,024,344 of record JAODKE010000125.1, read on the forward strand.
ACCCCCCCCCGCCGCCGGAGGAGTGTTGGGAGGGGGGGGAAAGGGGGGGGGGGGGGGGGGGGGGCAATACACATCGACACAAAGTGCTGACTAACTAACCTCAGCATATCCCATAACCAAGCAGTAGCTCCACTTCCACAGTCACCCCGCAGCCTAGGGCAGGTGGGCACACACACAGCCATGGCAAGCCTGAGGACTAACTGGGCCTTTTCCAGCCCCCGTGACCCAGCCAGCCCTTGGGACGGGCGGTGGGAGAGCTGGCGTGATTCAGAGAAGTGACCCGACTGGATATTCCCGTCTTAGAAGATGCAGGCTGCGTTCCTGCTGCTAAATAAAGCCTCTCACTCTGTGCCAAGGCAGCCCTCAATAGCTGGTGCCACTCATCACATTTAAACCTGCGACGGGCACTCGGCAATGCCAACGAGAAGCATCCCATCCAGTGTGTCGCCTGCCGAGGGCCCGGTACTCCTGGGATGGACTCCAGGACCCCCTCTTACCCAGTACTGGATAAGTAAATTTGTAAGACAGATGGATGAATGGATGAATCACAGCTTTTTTTTCCCCAAACAACCCAATGAACTTCTACAGTAAGGAAATTAATTAATTAATTAATTTATCTGAGACATAAGCCTGCAATATTTATGGCTTATTAACCTTTCAACAAAGCCTATTTTTGTACAAGGGGACAAAATGCATGAAAGAAGAAGTTGTTAGACTTCACACGCAGTATCGGGTCAATTAACGCCAACAGTCATGACTTCCACGCCACCTTCTGCCATTTTGAGGGATCTAAAGAGCTTCACTGCACGTCAGCAAGCTGCCTTAAACATCGGGCAGCAGTGAATGTGTAAGCAGTCAGCTGGCAGTGAGTAATAACCACCTGTACAGACCGGTACAGCGAGAGACGCGCGGCTCAACCTGCAGCAATCATGCGGCTCGAAATGGCCACCAGGCAGTTCAGGTGTCACTCCTAAAGCTCAGTGCAGTCAGGAACACCCACGGCGTGGTGGCCACTCACCTGCTGTCAAGGCGCCCGTCTGCTCTCTGCCGCAGTGTCTGTCTCGGGGTGGGCAGGCCGCTCTTCCTGAGAGGAGAGGTGGGGGGAAAATGGGTCAGTACAGCACAGCAAGCTCACCGCAGTCACCTGAATACAGCGGCACGGCTACTCCGTGGTATGACTGCACTGCTCTAACACTGTGCGTCACCAAGCGGAGAGGTAAGCCTAGGTTTGTGAGTCAGAGCCCTGCACTTACAATCAACAGGGACATGACCAAACAGCCCCGGGTTACGGCTGGAGCTGCTCACACCCAAATTACCCCACTCCGAGATGAGAGCCATCAAATAACATACTTATTTCACTGGCGGCAGACACAATACTCTGCCTTAATGCACGCTTGTAATACTACAAAGCAAGCTCGTACTGGGGAGAGAGATGGCCGAATCGAGCCATGAAAGGTGTGAGGGAATGGCATAAAGATATCAAGGCATCGATGGGGGGGGGCGGCGTCTTTGTGTGTGAATACTTTCAAGCATCCACTTGTCATATTAAGCGGCTAAATTGAACTTTGAGAGATTTAATGGGCCGGCCTAATGAGATATTGCACCTCTTAATCACAGACTTGCCATGACACGCTCCACGAGTAATCTTGCGTATGCTTGGCAAAAAAGCCAACCAGAGGTTTCCATTTATTCAAAATGTGCCATTGGTATGGCAATGTTCAGTCACCGAAGACAAAACCTGTAACATCTATATTATAAGCAGCATGTCCATTTTAAAACATGCATAAACATTAACTCCTGGAACATTCTGAATTTCCATAGGATTTAAAAAAAAAAAAAAAACTCATACAACTTGTTTACTCAAAGATGACCTATGCATGTGTCACGCATAAAGTGAAGTCTATCAGTCAATGACGAAGCTCATTCCTCATTAATCTGACCAATCACACAGCAATAAGGCGGGGAAAGCAGACACTTGAGAATTTCAGAGCAGAAGGCCAAGCCAAATATTCAATACTGAAATCCTAGAGCACCTGGATGCAGTTTCAGGTACCTGGATAATGTTTATAAGAACTGCATTACCCAGCATTCTTAGTAACAGCATTTCATTCTACATTCAGTCTCACCATACCAATTAGCACGCTGTCATCATCACTGCAAGCCAGACGAGGAGAGAAAGCCTTGAGCTATAGAAGAGCTTTCCGGTTATTTTCATTCACTGTTTATTAACAGCATTTCATTTTAACAGGACACAGCATGGATAATAAGCCTTTACCGTCTTCATTTTAGCCCTACCAAACAAGCAAGGAGGGAAAAAGGGCCAGATTATTCCTACAAGCCCAACAAATCAGGGTTCGAGTCACCGGGACCCAAGCAGAGCAGAGATGCTGAGCATCTCCCATGTGCACCTACTGCAACACTAGCTTTTAGTGCTAATTTGCTTTTCGTGGAGGAGTCTCAACAAACAGGGGGGGAAAAAGTGCACAATCGTCACCAATCTGGGGCCACAACTGTCATTATCAGCTGCATTATTAGTGCGAGACCCAGAATCCCTGTGAAGCTAAAGCAGTATCTGGTAAAGAAGGGAGGTGAGGGGGGGGACAAACGTCAGCAGCCAACACACGCGGCCGTGTGATAAATAATGCAGCGAAGACCAGCGAGACTCTAATTTCTCCAAAGGGGAGTGCGATTTGCATCTTGCTGCACGCATGCAGTGCCTTCGTCAACGGGCTGAGGGTTTCCTCGAGCCTGGGCTGGGGACAGAGAAGAGAGATTTAAAAACTGGTGTATTTTCTGTTACCAAGTAACACCACCCACTCTACATCATGCACACTCAGAAATGTGCGAGCGAAATGCAAACATCTGAATAATTCTTTGGACAACCTTGCTAGGATGCTAAACACATGCAACAAACCAGTTAAGAAAAAAAATACCAATTTCATACCAATACTATGAACCCTACCTCCATGCCCAAAAGCCTGGTATGGCACTTTTAACTCTTCCTGCCCAACTGACGTGTTATGAGTGATTAAGATGTCAGTACAGGGTGAGAGCACCCCCTGAGATTTTACCACAGCACACTGTCAATACAGGAGGTGGAGGCAGACATGTTCCTGGACCCTGTTACTCACTCACTGAATAAACCTCTTCGTGATACGAGTCTGAATTCCTACATTCCCCGGGGAGCATAAGAAGCAGAATTTTTGGCCAAGGATCTCATCAATAATAGAGCCGGAGCCGTCAGACCTGTCGCCGCCATGCAGTCGCTGTACAGCGTCACTTCATGGCACTCTGAGGCTGAGGCTTCGCTCCCAGGCTACCAGCTATCCCATGGAGGGCGACAACTAAAGCTAAGTCTCAGTCTCTAAGCAAATGTCTTCTGGGAGCATTCAGATGTGTCAAAAACCAGTCTGGCGGCACACTTTCAAACTGGGGAGTTTGGAAACCCACCCATTCTTGGGAAGTGATGACTCCAAGATAACCTATCGTGCTGTTACAGATGAGGCTTCCACCAGTTTGTCCTCTCAAGGACAGAGATTTAGCATGACGTCAAAACCAGGAGACAAACAAAAAGAGAAAAAGCCATTAAACGCAAAGCAATCTGTCAGAACCAAACCAGGCTATAAAGACCCAAAGAATGCTACAGACTTCCCTGCCAACAAACAGCTCAAGACTTCATTTAGAATGATGCACGGTATCGCTATTAGGAAACAGGATTTTAAGAAAAAACAGGGGGAGACAGGCATGGGGAGGGTGTGGGGCAGTAAGGAGTAGCATCTTCAAGCATCTGCTAGCATTACCGGCATCTTCCTCCATCACCACAGACAGCAGCTTTCGAGAGACCACTTTTGCAGTCTGAGAGCTTTCTTGCTCAACGACGATGGCCGTTCCAAAACCCAAACATCAAAAGGCCTGTTTCAATCACACAACTTCCAGGACCAATTCCTTTAACGATGAAAAGGGCATTTTGGGGTTTGCAGCAATGCATTCAAGAGTTTTTACATTTAGCTATGAAAAACATAAACGTATCATTATTGCACCTCTGAGAGAGATGTGAACAAACTGTCACATCTTTCGATCTCCAGTTTCAGCATTAGCCCTAAATGCATGAGGCATAGCATCGCCTGTTCGAGCGGGACAGAACTCTGACCAGTCACGAGGTGACCTGGAGGTAGCGTAAAGGAATGGAGAGCCCTTCATGTGTAAATCGGAGGGAGTGTCACAACAGCGCAGGTTCCACTAGCCAGACTCAGCCGCACACCGGTCACTTGCTTAATTTGACAGCCGTACACACACACACACACACATGCCCGCTCACACACACGCATACACTCACACGTGCATGCTCGCACGCACACTCACACACGCACGCACACTCACACACACACACACACACACATGCCCGCTCACACACTCACACACTCACACACGCACGCATGCATGCATATGCACGTGCACAGAAAGACACCGAACACTCCAGCACTCCCAGCAGGAAGCTGTGTGTGCTAATTTTATCTTGCTCAAAGGTGAAAATGAATGAGTGCTCTAGGTGCCGGGAACGTGCCATGGTGCGGTGGGGCCCGTGTTTCATCATCCAGGCAGCATCACACGCCACACTCTCCAAAGGCAGCCAAACAGCCAGCCCTCAACTTTAAAAGCGCTGCCCTTCTTAACGGCCTTCTCTGTCCCCTGGTCAGGGGACAGTGCGTCTCCTACCTGATAGACCCGAGACAATTAGATTCCATCGCCGCTCCTTATGCTCAGCCGGGGTGAGGACTCATTACACAAGGAGAGAAGCCTCCGGGGATGTGTGACAGCTGCAGTGCTGCCGATTTGAGGGAATGCGTTTTAATTAGGAGCCGACAGACAGCCGAAACACCGGGAGAGGTGTCAGTCCGAAGGGTTTCAGTAAAGCTCTGATTGAGAGCCAGAGGCCGGTGAAAATCGGCATATCCTGTAGCGAGACTAGGCCAGACCTGCTTTCCCAAGCGTCTCTGCCAAGTATCATTTTCCTAAAAGCACGTCATCTTGCAGGTCCTTCCTGCCACCAAATTAGCACCTACAGGCAGCTTAAACTCGAAGCACCTGACCGCAATGCCCACCAGCACACACAACTGATCCCCGTTAGCACCTTAGCGAGGAAGTGCTTAGCTAAATATCACACATCATCTTTCTCCAGTTTAACCCACTACATACTCCTGGAGGATCTATCATCAGGTACTATTCCAACCTATCCAGCATGCTGCTCGCTTTTTGCTTGTTTGTTTTTAAATAAAAACTCTAGAGGGAATTATTCTCCCTACTCAAAAATGGTGTGTCCAATCTTACAGTCATCTGTCAATAATCCTGTTGAAAAAGCCTACATTTTATAAGCAAAAGCAGACCTCTTTACGACCCATACAATTATTAGCTAATTATCAGCCAGTCGGTTTCTGAAACAAAGTGCTTCAGCTCCTAATTTTATCTGGGAGATTCAGTACACATTGGACCTTTATGTTTCAGTCTAACATACCCTAATTGACTTAATTAAGTTCCTTTTAGTACACCAAAAGCTGTCATACGAGACTGAACCGAAGTGCTGGATTGCCGTAGTTTGAGACCTCGGGCCCGGAGCCCTGGAGGAGATGATCAACGTAAACAAACAGTGTGGTCTGATCTAATTGCGCTTCTCCACTGGCCCGTAAAGCGAAGAGACACTAGTTACAGGTGCCATCTCGCTTCGGTTTTCAACTGCAGAAGGGTCAGTTCAGTAAAGGCAGTGCTGGGTTTAGAGAGCGACTGCAACGTAAAACTGGAGAGGTGTTTGATTGCTGTTCATATGGTGTACATCATGATTTACTGCATGCTAATTTCTGCTAGCATGTATGTGAGAAATCGCCGTGTTATGTCAGCATCAAACGCTAGTGGAATTAGCATCAGCTTGTGTAAATGTTCATTACGAATCCATTCCGCTCTGCTGTTCTGCTTAGTACTTGAAGTAAAAAAAAAGTTAGGAAATTTTCAAGTTCTGAGTGATCGGAAATACGTCAATACATTACGATGTGCAATATTAGTAATAATGAATAATATATAGAATGTACGCTTTTTCCTTCAGAATATTCGCGTATAGAACACAGGTATCTCTATGTATTTCCACCAGATGACCATGTCAGTGTCAGTACGGCTCAGGTATGGCTTGGGTACTTTACAATGGAGAACCACCAGTTTGCGGTGTGGCTTGGTTCTTGCTAGCAGTGGGAAAATGGCTACCTTTCAGTCTCTTATGTCATATTCTTCCAAGTGGCAGTCTGGAAATCTACTCTCTCTCAGCCCAAACATTCACTTCCAAAATACCACACAGCCACTGGTCACAGAAGAGCCAAGTAAGACTACCCACTGTGACAGATCAGGGTGGGAGGGGGCTAAGACCATAACCATGCTACCAAATTTAAGACCAACAGGGCAGGCCAGACTGACCTGTCAGGCCGAGGAAACGACCAGGGCTACAGGCAGACAGGACAGACACATTGGGGAATTTATGCCTGAACATCACGTCCTTAACACTCCTGCTGGCCATGAGTGGGACAGGCACACCATGAGGGACATCTGTCTCAAAACATGTGGGCAGCATCCTTCCTCCAGTTTCAAATTGCTGTTTCCATAGCTACCAGATAATTTCAGTGAAATAATAAAAATTCAAACCACCTTATTGTTTTTTTGTGCAGTGCTCATGCTGCCCAAGTGCAGAGTTCACATCTCTGCAACAAAGGAGGCTGAATCACCTCTTGGGACAAAGCTGTGTATGCTGCCAGCCCTCAACTTGAGGAGCAAGTAAGGTGGTACAGAGGGGCCTCATCTTAGAGTCTGTCACCGGGGGGGTGGGGGGGTGGGGTAGTGTGAAGAATAAAAGGCCAGGAGGGTGAACGTTTGCTGACCCAGCTGCAGCCCAAACATACAATCAGCGCCAACCTGACAACACCCCCGGAGCTCTGCAGAGAAGCAGGGTGCTGGGGGAGCGGCTCTCTCAATCAGGGATATGCAAGGAAAATTTTCATCTTTAAACTGACAAAACTGGGTCAGAGCATTTCCCAGGAAGCCCACTGAGCAATAAGGCCGTAAAGCAGCAAACAGAACAAGGCCGGCCTGCCCCCCCCCAGCCTCATTCATTCCATTCCTTCTGGATCTGCAGCACACAAGCGTGGCTTTGTGCACGGGTTCGACTCCCCAAGTGCTACCGGCAAGCAGTATCCATCACCTGCTCTTGGGACTCGAAACCTAATTCGATGTTTTTAACAGCCTCCGGTCCAACAGCCAGGACCCATAAAACAGGACCAGCTGAGGATGCCGGAGGAGACAGGGGAATCTGGCACTGAACTGCAAAGGACCGAGTGCTGAGAATTCAGAGTGGGGAGACTGGAAGAACGACTGGGATGAGAGGAACTGAAATGCCCTGGAGACAGAGGGCAGCCTCATAAGTACAGAGAAGACGTTGAGCGGCGGGTACAGTGAAGATGGCCGACGGCCGCACGCTCCAGAAAGAAGGCCAGGCTTTTCCTCTGGTAGGGAGAGCGGGCAGGTAATCCATGCCGCACACGAGCTGACAGTCAGGCAGCTGAAGGTGGAGAAGGCGGGCTCAGCCCTGAACGGAAGCAGATGCACCCTTCCAGAAATAACCCACAGGTGAGCTGCAGTCTGGCACGCCGTCTGTCCTCCAGCATCCGACTTCTCCTTGGCCTCAAAACATCATCGCTACTCAGGCTTCCCGTGCCTCCGCTCACCCAGCTCTGCACCAAGCATGGCCCCAAGGGGGAGGAAGCGCGACAAATGAGGGGCGGAGATGACAGGTTCTCGCAAAAAAAAAAAAAAAAAAAAAAGCTCAGGGTGGGGGATCAGCCCAGGAACAAACCGAAACATGCAGCCCCACCCCCAAGAGAGAACACCAACAAGAAAGGGCCAATGACACAAGCTTGCTGTAAAGCAGCTAATGGAGCCTGTGCACAGCGGCAAAGTGAAACAGCGGCGTCTGATATTCCCGTTAGCGAGAGACACGCGGCCTCTCTATTAATGCCCTCAAATCACTTGGTCATAAATGCAGCAAACGCACTCCAGTAGTGTATATCGCTCCCAAGACAAACAGCCTTAATTATATCTTTTTTAAGTGAGAGAGTGAGAGGGAGACACAAAGGGTACTACCAATCAGAGCAAAGCAGGATGGAAACAGCAAGATCTAGCCCAGCAGAGAGACACCTCATACGCCTGATACACAAATTCATCTAACCATCACCCCAATAAGCAAAAACATTCTGCATTTTTAATACTATTTATTATTATTAATAACACTGTATTGATTCCCGTGGGGAAATTCTCTTTTCGCCTAACCCACCTTGATCTCCATGACACGCAGACAGGTATGAGCGAGCTTGGCAGCAAAAAACAGCCACCTGCAGAATCATACATACAGCTGGGGGTTAAGGGCTTTGCTCAAGGCACCACGGATATGCGACTATTCTGCCGAGGATGGGCTCGGACCAACGACCTTTCAATTGCAGGTGCAGGTTTAGCCCGCTGACCCGCATGCTAGTAAAGCAAAGGACGACAGAGACGCCTACACCGACTGTGCTGGCAGAGACCCTTGAAGACCTGGCTTTCGGCTCCGGGAACTTGCCCAGGCCACCCATCTGCCGCACTCTGGCTCTGTGGTTTAGGATGGGATCAAGGCTGCAGGGACACAGCCGCACTGATCTGTAAATTCATCTATTGCACTGCCACATAAACCATTATAATCCCACACAGCACTGGGAGACAAACACACATGCAGATACAGAAACACACACACAGATACACAGGTACACAGCCTGAAAATGCTTGTCTGCAACTTCAGGCTTTAACCAGAAAACCCTACAATGTGTTCAATCAAAACAGTCCGTGCCAATAAATATAGTGGCCGCACAATAAATACCTGTAGAGGGTTAACTCAAGGTTAACCTGGTATTACACTTAATCCCACGCATTGTGATTCATGGGGTTGCCATTAAGGGAACTTCACACCAATGGCTCCTGTCTCTAGTGCCATTTAGATTTAAGCAGAAAAACTGCAGCTGGCTGACCCCCTCCCCATCTTTGTCAATACGCGATACTGTCATTTCAGGCAGCGGGCGGCTTCCCCTCGTCACTCTGCTGGCTCAAGAGGCAGCAGGCAATCAGGGGCTGGAGGGCTAACTGGTTCATTTTCTAAGGGAACACCCGGGGGGGGGGGGGGTGAACCAAACAAAGGGCTCGTCTTTCTCACACAGTAGACATGGATATCCGAGTCGCCGAATTTTAAATTAAATTCGGTATCGGCTACACCGGAGCTTTGCACCCTGACACGCTGCAACTGATGGCAGAAAGCCGTAATTAAGCCAATTCCACTGCTTTCTGTAAACAGTGATTAATCATTTAATGATGGTCAAAGAGCTTTATTCAGGGAGAACTCACTTCACTGGCTGATATGTAAATTCCAGGTATATAATATTTACAAGGACAATCTAACCTTGTGACTAAAATGCAGTACATACTATATTTAAAAGCTAACACGCCGATAAAACAATCCTGTGTGGTGTGGACAACTCAAAATGTCAGCAAAGGAATAATATCTAGATATGTTTTCCCAAAGCACAGCATGCAGACTTTCCACATTAGTGTGGGGCCTTTTCATATTTGACCTGAGAAAGTGTAACATATAACACAACCATGAAAACAACAAGGACAGCTGGCTATCTCAAAGTTTCTTTACTTAGTTTGTTCACAATCAAATCAAGTTACGCAAATAAAATGATGACATACTAACTGTTCCTGGGCCTTAAAAATTGTGGCCGTACATAAACATCTGGATAGTACCGAAAGGTTGGCATCCAACCAAATGTTTCTGAAGCCCTGGTGATTATTACGCATGCAATATATAATATCAATATGATATCGCCCATCCCTATTACCAAGTTATCTAAGGAATTTCCCAGTCGGGATCAAAAAAAGTACATCTCTCTCTCTATCTATGATTTTATGGAGAAACAAATCAAGTGAGGCAGCCAATCACCATAAACTTTTGATTAAACGGGCAGCCACTTTTCCCCTCCTCATCCCGTGTGGCAGATGGCACAGATGCAGAAACTCAAACCACAAGGTTCAGAAAGTTTCTACCCGCAAGCCATATGGCAATTCAGATAATTCAGATATCACGACGCTGCAGGTTAGGCTGCTAATCATCCACACACTCACCAATGCTTTCATCTGCTACGTGTTTGTATAATTGTGTCATCTCCCATCATTGTGCAGTGTTACTTTGTGTTGCTTTTGCCATTATTGTATGATACTGATATTTACAGTTATTCTTTGTTAACATCCTGTCAACTGGCAGGAGTAATGTGAGTAAACATCTCACAGTACTAAGTACACATGGCAAACTTGAACTTGACTTCTCTTCACCTTTTCATAGACATGGATTAGCAGCAAACAAAAGGATCACAAGCCAGAAAGAGTCAGTCACACAATAAACCCACAGTGAAAAATCAAAAGCCAGGAACATATGGCAGGTTTTGATATTATAATAAGAAAAATACTGAGGATTTTCAACTTGAACTTATTCTATTCCCTGCAAACGAAAAACACACTTCTCAATAAACACAAAGGGTGGAAATATTTTTTGTCAAACGAAAGACCAGGGTCCTGTATCACAAAGCAAGATTTCTGACTTAGCCGGATAAGTTATCAGACTTAATGTAGTTTGGGCTAAATGTAAGTGAATGAATGAAGTCTATTTAAACTGAGGTTCCATAAATCCGACAAGGTATTTAGGTAACCAACAAAACTTTCTTTGTGATACAACCCCCTATTCTCACAAACAAGTGTACACTACTTCCTCTGGTTCCATTTTCTGTTTAACTGCAAATAAAGGAACTCCCCCAACAAAATGTAAGACCCATGAAAAGCAGAGGATGAATTGATATCATTATAATATAATATATATTTTTTTTTTAATCCCTACTGATTTAGCCAATCATCCACTTGGCAGGTAACTTCACCCAGAGCTATTCCCAAAAGGTAATGTACAGCAGTGAATGTGTAACAAGTGGCACGAGATTAAGCCACAACAATGACAGACTAATAATCAAATTAACACAAGTGTTTCACAATATCATAGTAAGCGATTTTAAAATGGAATTCAATTAGGCAAAGCCAAGATGGCAACCCAACCCAACTTAATTTTATCTTGATTAAAAAATAACTGCATTAGTGAAACAGCAGAAAATGTACATTTTAATGTAATTATTTTTTGGTAAGATGAGAGTAATTCACTGATGGGCGACACAGAGACCCCGCCCACAACACGCCCACAAGTTTCATTTGCAGTAACAGCAAGTCAATGTTCCTACATCAGCCACCTTTATCTCCTTCAAAACTGGATTTAAAACGCGGCCCAATACCATGAATGCTACACAGTTGTAAAATTAATTTAAAGTAGGCTTGGACAAACGAGCAGTGCGTTGAAATACATGGGCCATCTCTGAGACACCATCATTTCAGAGCGCACTTAAACACCCTGCCATATGGATTGCATTGTGGCATTAGCAGCAAAGGAAAAATACCAAGGGGCGAGATGCCACCTGACCGGCCATCCTTCTTCATGTCCTTGGCTAATGGACAGGTGACTCTAGCTAAGGCACTCTGCATTTGCTAAAAAGAAGAATAAATCATCTACCCATATCACCTGAAAGTAGTAGAAAGCACTGACATCCACACACACACCAGGAAAAAACTCAGAAACAAAACCTAGCTAGCCTTTCATAGTGACAAATGACTGATGACAATTTTCCATCAGTTACCTCAAAAACACAGGTGGTTCCAGAAATGTTAGGAAGTATTAAAGAATTAAAACTCAATAAAATCAAAACTTGAAAAATTGCTCTAGTCTTGACAAGTATAGCAGTCAACAAATATAAATAAAATGTTCCTATTACATAATTCAACATTTAGGTATTTTTAATGGTCTAATTTGTGGTCAAAAAGCATCCATTTAAAATCATTCAAAATTACAGGAGCCAAGTATTACCGACTATAGGCTACTTATAGCCTTAGGAAAAAAATAAACTATAGAAACAATGGAGCACAAATTACTAAAGGAATGAAATTCCAAAATATTTCTGGCTGGTGAAGCGTTTTTCCTGGAAGTATCATAAGTGATTAAATTCTCCAAGTTTGTTGCCTGCATCGTATAATCCATATTTCTCCTGTCTTTCAGCAAGTTCGTTATACAGGTTTCATTGAGGCCAAGAGGTTTGCCGAAATGCAAGGAGGGAGCATTTAATTAAAACTCTGTCTATGCTGCATGCTTGGTACTTAGGAATAAATAAAAGTCAAAACATAAACCACTGTACAACAAGGAAATACAACCTGAATCCCTTAGCAGGCTTAGTCTACTCTAATTACACAGTCAAATATGCAAGCCTTAAAGTACATTTCACTGTCTTTGCACCCCAGGAACACTAAACCTCAGCTTTACTTTTGTGTCCCCACCTGACATAACGGCATAGCAGCGACATATAAGCAACCAGGCATTTCTGAACAAAGGACCAGGGGGCGCACTGTATCCATCCTATAGAATAAAGGAATCGAGTGTAGATTCATATAGCCGGAGCTCTGGACATGTATAGCTTTGTATATTTCACCACTGTCACTTCCTCTCCCATTTACACAAAAAACTTTTTTGATGTACAAAACACACCTTTTTACCGCGTCAAAACCATGTCTGTTTAATATCCATTTCCTCAAAATATTATTGACGTCATACTGCTCACATCATGTACCTGTTAACCCCTGAATTAATGCAAACTACTGCAGTCAACTTTCAATATGCTGCTGTGATATTTCTGTAGATGTTACAATGGCAGACATGTATATCCCAGGGAACAAGCTCAAGATCAACAATCCTTAATAATTTCCCATTGAAGATAAAAACTAGTGCTTCAGCGCCTCAATATTTTGGACTTATGTTCCATTTCCATTCACATAAACAATAATGGCATTGTATGAAAAACCATTCAGATATCATGTGTACAATCGGTGTAGGTGACCGCTGTACAGGATAAACCCATCAAACAGAAAAGTTCCACTGACAGGTTCCCCATTCCCATCCACATCCTCTCACTTTGGCGGCGCCGTCAGCATGGCCTGCTTTGCATATTCTTCCCCTTAGGAACACGAGTGGCCAGCGAGGAACTTGCTGACTCAGGCTAGTGTCCGTCCATTTCACTCTCACAACAGCGCAGACAGAGAAGGGCCCCTTTGTCATGCAAAGTGCCCACTTCCCTCCCCAGTAACCGCCATCAGCCCCAGCTACTCAAACAGCATGAGGAATCCCAGCCTAAATGCAGCCGCATGGGGAGGCATGCACTCACTTATATAAGAAATCTGAACTCTCTGAAACAAATCATATTTTCCATTACATATTACACACACACACATATTTTTTTTATATATA
>JAODKE010000125.1:17037938-17054837 GCA_026779605.1 Mormyrus hasselquistii
CACACACACACACACACACAAACATATAATATATATATATATATATAAAGCATATTAAAAGTTGACTGTTTTTGCTTTGTTAGCTAATCTTTTGTGGAAGTAGGCCATGTATTGATTTGGTATGAGGCCCCTGAATGGTATTGCGTTGAGTGGCCCTGAGAGAAACTGATAGTCAGGCCCCTGATTGGAGGATGTGGTGGATATACATATACACATATATATCACATATACATACATACATACATACATTATATATATATATATATATATATATATATATATACACACACACACACACACACACACACACACACACACACAGACAGATTGTATATATACAGATTGTGTTTGTGACAGAATTCAAATCACACCAAATAACTACTGAAAAAAACAGAAGCCATAATCCTTCCATCTTCCTCACCCTGGCCAGGGTCACGGGAGTGGAGGGGAGTGGGGGGGGCAGGGGGATATGGAGCCAATTTCTGGAATTTCTGGCACCATATAGGGCACAAGACAGGGACACACTCTAGACAGGATTCCAGTCTGTCACATGACACACAAAAAGGCAATTTATAGACTCAATTTAACCTATAATTGCATGTCTAGAATAAACATGTGATACAGGGCAGACATGCGAGTACACAGACCAGGACTTGAATACTAAAGGTGAGAAACAGAGTTACTGACTGAGCCACTGTACTGCCCCATAAACAATCAGATAATACAGAAAGCATTTAAACTTAAAATGGAACAAGGAAAGAAAAATGACGTCCAAAGCCTCAAAATCCAGTTATACCTGTTCCTGTGGAATCTATGCTAACATTAATTATTCTCTATATAGCAGATGCTTTAGAGTTTAGAGGGACAAGCGACAACCCAAACAGCAGTAAGCCACAGAAACCTGAACTCTTCTATTAACAGTTGCCTTTAACTTACCGAGAAGTGACACATCGATCACTTGCTGTACAAACTTATAACCCCCACGCGCGCACACACACTCCCATTAAGACATCGCATTGCACTAATTGCTGCCTGATTTTTTCCCATTACCCCCACAAAGCCAATTTGCTACAAACGCACGAACAGATACATCAAACTCAGGAAATTAAATACTGTGCCTATAAATAAAACACGCACAAATTTAGGTAGCGTCATATTTTGGCATTTCGGAAAAAAATGACTAATGGCACCCACGTTTATTATTTAAAGAAAACAAAGGGAAACATAACACGCATCCCGCCAAACCAGATATTCGTGAAGTTTAAGGACCTGCTTATGCTGCTGGATGTCAAAGGAAGTAAAAAAAATATCCGCCGGCTTATAGATATGCAATAAACGCAAAGAGTTCTATATTCAGTTATTTTTTTCCTTCAAAAATACGTTTCAAATAGAAAATACCAGCCATTAACAAATATCACACCCATACTCGTTTCGAATAAACAAAACCTAGATGCACACAAACACTGTGCGTGTTATTCAATCAGCAGCAAGTCAATAAACAGCTTCGGAATTAAAGTGCTCGGTGTAAAGTCTACTAAAGTCAAGATAACAGCAGAGAAGAAAAAAGACGAACGTAAAATGTGCCCACTGTTTATTGTACGGGCATAGAGTGCAGGAAGCACCTGCTGCCGGGGATCGTGAAAGCAGACCATCGGATGAGCCGGGCACTTCCTCTATCACACAGATTACTACGAACGACAACCGGGAACTGAACAGACACGGAACCCTTGATGAAACGAGCTTCTCCAGTCGCTATTTTATGGGAAGAAGGTTATGTATGATGACGGAGGAATTCTTCACTTTGGAGGTGGTGATAGCGGGAGACCCCTTTCAAAGCATCCCACGCTGTTTTATTGAGTCACCAGTCGCTCTGTCCCACACATGTATCCTTCCAAAAAAACGCATATTAATTCTATACAACTAGTTAAAGGCGGGTTTCACGGTAAACGGCGATGGTTAACAAGTTCAGCGGCACCGCACTTGGAGATGAGACCGGAGCTATTTACAGTCTTCGCACAGCAACGGCTAATGCAGCTCTGATCCCTGCGGCTACGGAACCTATCCGGCTGGCTGGGAAGTTTTGTTTCAGGCTGCATTTAAGGGCTAATACTCGCCCATCGCTTACAACGCGGCCAACATGAAGCTAAACCTGCGGGGGGGGGGGGGCAGTGCGAGCTGAGAGGCTCGTCCATGTGGGCTTTTCTTTACGGGGAAACTGGGCTGTGAAGGGGGACAGGACAGTGCGGGTCGCCCTCAACTTGGACAGGCAACGCAGGATGGCGAAAGGCCACCGGAGACACTTGACGTATTGACCGTCCAAAAGGAAGACCAAAAAAAACTTCCAGGAAACTTAAACAAACCTTTAGAAACATAAGTGTTACAGAGAATTAGACAAAAGTTGCTGGCCCGCTACCGTGGCGACCCCCTTTTCCAAGGCGCCCCGTCATGTTGGCATTCTTGCCAAATGCAGCGGTTTTTCTCTCGGTACAAGCGCCTGATAAATAATTCAAGTCTGCCGTAGGAGCCCGCATCAGAGATGCTCCCACGACTGCGGGCTTTTAAAAAATAAACCAATAAAAAAATCCCTCGGCATGACTGCAACCATCACACCGGACGAATGACGAAGATAACCCCGCGTGTGACACTTTCGCAGGGCAGTCACCGTGCTGTATACACACATACATCCATCCATGCATACATACGTGCGAGCGTTAGCCGCCGCTAACAGCCTGTCGTAGTGTTACCGGAGGTTATCATATTCAGTCTCCGCTGTCCTCCCACTGAAAGCATTTTTATAACAAAAACAACATCACCGCAGAGCAACTTCCTCACAAAGTGCCACCAGAATGACGTGTAACACGTTCGTTTCCCCCAAATTTCACCACATTTAGCAGCAAGCCAGAAGTATTACGGGTATTTAATTACCTCGGTGGAGCTACTCCGGTGCCCGTTTAGCGTTACCTCCAGTCAGGCAGCCCTGTCTCTCTCTCTCTCTCTCTCTCTCACTCACTCACTCACTCACCCTCTCTCGCTCTCCTTCTCCCCCCACTGGTTAGCGCGTAGCCCTGGTCACATGACGCGCTAGGCGCAGCCGATTGGCGGACGTGCAGCCGATGAGGTTACCGGTACTCCCCTCCCCCTTGCACCTGCGACAGCCGAGTCGGGGAGACCGAGTGCGATCGCTGCGGCCGGACTCGGTGCGCGATACCTGGCTGTTGGTGCCGGTGGCCCACGGGGACGAAGCGATGCGCGACGGAAACCGCTGCGGAAAGGCGGCATGTGTTGCGCCGCCAGCCGAATACGATTACAGCGCGGATGGTGCAACTAGGGGACAGAAGAAGAACATGTTTATTCAAAAATTAAAAACTACACATATAAAGCCGCATAGCTGTAATCTTTATTTTAAATCATTTACAATTGTATATAATATTTTTCTTCGTTTAACTTATATATCTGGTTTCCCCGAGTGTTATTTTTTTATACTCTCCTATATTAATTTTTTTAGCCCTATTTGTTTTCCCACCTAGAAAACATTCTCTATTTGAAACATTTCTTAAATGCCATAGCGTATTGGAGTACTTCGAAGCACACATTTGGAGGTCATGTATGAATTCTTTAACTGAAATAATTATTCAGAACGTTCTGTTTCTGTAATTCCGGCATGAAACGTTTGATAGTTTCAGGGAACGTCATTTTGGAATGTGAAACAGTGGGTCTCTAACAGTGGGTTTGATACCTATTGAGTTTATGTGACTCAACCTTTGGATATTCATTGACATTGATTCACTCATCCATTCAGGACAAACCCATCCTTATTTTCCATCTTTTTCTCGGCATTGCTGGTTCCTGCACAGATCATAATTACCCGCTAGAAGAAATGATTAGACCTACTCGTCACTATTTCTTTGTCCCATGAGTAATATTGTAATGGACATATTGGTAAATTATGGAATGTTTCTAAGACCAAAAAGTTCAAACATCAATTTTCCTTTTCTGATTCACCTTCTTGTATTCAATATTTTTTGGCATTTCTGTTGTGCAAAACTGACCTCTTGTTTCTCTAGGAAATTACTGGATTAAACTACAATAATGCAATGACTATGAAATGTTGAAATGAAAAACAATTGCATACATATCTATCCATTAATTTTCCACACTGTTTATCCAGGACAGGGTCTGTAAGCCAGGAGTGTATCCCAGACCCCACAGGGCATGAAGCAGGGGGCACCCAGGACAGGATGACATATTTGTCCTTGTCGTAGGCTTAGTTTCAGAGAAGTGCTTCTCTAGATAAGTATTTGAGAAACCAGAGAAATAAGATTCCATTTTTTCTCAGAAAATGGCAAGAAATAAATAGTGCTTTTGGTTTAGAGGACCAACAGAATGATAATCCTGTTTTATTCCGTTAAACCAATATCTATTACAATATCAGTTGTACAACATCAGTTACAATATCAATATCAGTCTTCATTCTTTAGAAAAGAGAGATGAAGATAAATCCCCCAAAATACTGAGCATATGCAAACAATAGAATATGTAAAAATATAGAAAACATGCACCATAATATGTATATCGGATTGACTTAGGTGGAAGCCTAGAAGAAATAATCATTAATAACATCATTAAGTAAAGATGTATAGATTTTACAAACAAAATGTTCTGTTTGTTTGTTTGTTTAGATATGTTAAATTCCAGGCTGGAATTCATCAAGTCTCAGTTGAAATAAAATGAAATACAAGTGAACAGTGTTTATTTTGTGTTTAATAGAATCCTTATATATTCTGTGAAATGGGACGAGACACTTGCAAAAATGCATTAAAATGAAGCATTTGCTGAGTTCTGGAGTTGTTTCTGAGGTAACTTAAGTGTGGGGTGTGACTCTGTGAGACATGTTGGCAGCCTTGGAACTTGTCTCGTCATCCTGCATGCATGCCACAGAAAATGACATGTCTGTGTGCAGATATGCAGCCTGTCTCAAAATACGTCTCACAAACCGGCTAAGTCTTAATTCCTTCCCTGTTTTAAATTCAGAGTACTGCTTCCTAATTTACTTATTATATGTTGTTTTGATACCAACCCTATTACTACTATTCAATTATCATGGATATCCAGGCACACAGTTATTGGCCTACATACACCAGATGAATATTAAATTTCCATTGGCATACTAAAATTTTACATTTTATATGCGAAGTGGATATATATGTTACTACTGCATCCAATCCGCACTCTCAGTTACTTGTACCCAATCAGAATGTGCCCTCACTCAGGAGACACCCGCAGCCCACCTCTTCTTTACTCTAAGGGCGATAGATCGCACTCTGCCTTTGTGAGGCATTGTCTCTTCTCCTTGTTGAACTGTACTTAGCCTTTATAGTCCTGATTGTTGGTTTTGAAAATTCAGACCGTGCTTATGGATTATGTTTTGGATTTTTGTGTATATATGTCACTCTGGATCACTGGTGTGTCCCTTGGCCACATTTCTGGGAACCTGTTTTTCCGGATCTTGATTCATTAAAGCACAACTCTGGCCTTGGATTTCCAGTCTTAATCATGATGATGTACCTAAAGCATTTCGGGTGAAGGCTCAGACTGCCGAACAGCAGTGTTAACTGTGCCCACAGCTCTCCTTCTCCTCTTTGAATCAGGTCAAAGGGATGCAGGCAGTCACCATTTCGAGCATCGTGGCTTAACATGGACAGAAGCTGCCAGACACAGCTGACCTCGAGTCCGAAATATCAGCCCACATCCTCCCTACCTTTCTGCTCTGTACCACAAATGAGGCACGGGATTTTTCTGAGACCGTGTGCTGTGTCTGTTTTAACAATCCCACAAAATGTCCTTCCTAGTAAAGAGCGTGTATTGAGCAGAAGAGAGCGGAACGCGGGGGATCAGCAAAATAACGCTGCAGAACATTAAAACGTTCAACACACATCTTACATATTAGTCTAGATGTAAGATGTGATCAGAGCAACATCAGAACAAAAAAGATTATTTTTGATACCCCGCAATTCCAGCCACTCTGGTTCATTTTATAATGTAAACCTTCCAGATTCCATATCTTAATACAGTGACATCACATTATATATATATGATGCTTAACACTCACGCTGAGTCACAGTATGTTTCAGGCTGTTTTGAATTTGCTTTTGTACAGTAGAACACTATATATATATTACATCCATCCAACTATTTCTCAACCGCTTCTCCTGCACACAGTCCTGGGAGAATATTGTTACATATTAATTGTTAATTTGTGTTACTTATCAGTCATGAATAGATTGATACTCAGCACCCTTAACAAGGATGGGGAATGTGACAGAAGTTCAGCACCCTGTCTAACACTGACCTCAAGCTGCTGCACATGGCCCTAAGTTAGACTTCTGAGGGTCACTGGCTGACAAAAAGGAGAGAGGAGTCGCACAGATGGTCGGCTAAATCTAATGCCTGCAGGAGTCTCGAGCCGGACACCCAATATGCCTCGCAGGACTGAAGCATTACATACATAATATGAGTGGAAGGAAATTAGATGTTACTCTGCTAACACTCCAAAGAACAATAGGTCTGGGTGAATCTCCTCTGACTTTATGTATATATATCTCTAATGTGCTCTTTCTGCCAGCTGGATTCGCTCCTCATTGGCTGAGCCTTTGCCAGGTTGGGTCCAGGCGGGCTGTCGGGCCCTCAGGGCGCGGACCAGCCGAGTGTCTCGGCACCCTCACGCCAGCAGGCCGGTCACCCGAAGGTCCCGTCGTTCTCGCGGCCTATAGGGGGCAGTGTGGCATGAGAGGCAGTTGCTCCGGGGCACAAAGCCGGGGGGGTGGACTCTATTGCATTCATACCGATGCTTGGCCCCTGCTCAGCTCTCAAGTAGATAAAAGGTAGCCGAGGTTCAGGTTTTTCCCGCGTTTCAGGATGCTCCGTAGCAGACCGCGGCCCGGCTCCAGTGGCTTCTTCGCCAAGGGGTTCCAGCAGGGGGAGTCACCTCGCCATCTGGGCTCCATGACAACGTGCGCCAGGGCAACGGTTGGCAGACAGTGGAGCACGCGTGGAGTGGGCACCGGGATCGTGGCGGCCAATCAGAGGCGGCGGGAGCAGCGGAGGGGGCGGCGTGGGGTGCCAGCATGTGAAACGAACATATGCGGGGGAGACGACGGGCAGGTAGCTCTGCCAAAGCCCTGCCCCCACCAGCCCCCCCCCCATCCATTGTCATTCCTTCCTCTAATTTGACAGGAACAGTATGTCAACATCTTTCCCAGCAGCCCTCATTTATTTACCATGACAGCTGCCCGAAATGTGGGACCTCCTCACTGCTCGTTCCATTCATGAAGCTCACGCACTTCTGGAAAGGAGACATATGAGCTGAGCATCTTAAACTGAACGCGCAGGAAGGCACCATGCATGTCCACAGGTTCAGGAGTTTGCGTTTGCCTATCAATTATCTGTCATTCTAGACATCTGGAGTCTACAGAGTAAACAGTGAACTGAACATACTGTAAGTGTGTGTGTGCGCATTGGTTTAGGAACTGGTCTGTAAATTATCTGTAACGAGGTGTAAGTGTTCTGGAATTGGTTACTTAGGGTTAAGTGTTTGCCGAATAAATATCTATATACTTTATTACAGCGTGTAGATGTCATCCTAGACTTTAGGAGTCTGCAGAGCACATAGCAAACTGAACATGTAAGTTATTGTGTCGGTGTATTGGTTTAGGAGCAGGTCAGAGGAGGGTAATTCAGGTCCAGAGAGTAAAATCCAGACCAGGATTTTGTTTCAACCAACCAAAGAGCATAAAGAGTCACAGTCAGAGAGTACTCAGCTTGTTGGTTGTAATATAATCTTGGTCTGGATTTTTTACTTCGTGGACCTGACCTACCCACCTCTGGATCTGGGCTATAAAACATCTGTAATCAGGCATAAATGTTCAGGCATCAAATAGGTGTTAGGTGTTTGTCTATAAAAATGCACGTACTATATTATAAGTTGTTGATGTTACTGTATATTTTAGGAGTTTACAGAATAGGTATTAAACATAAAGTCAGTTAAGTTTAGGAGTTAGATTGTTGATCGGCTGGTTTAGGGGGTTCTGTATAGTTCATATATAATAATGAGTCTATGCATAAGACAAGGATTAAATGAACCCAGAGCTGTATATACATTTGTATCTGTATTAGTCTATATTGAATTATTCAAATAGACATTAGCTGTTGTTCCCTTTGTTGTAGCTTCCTGGCTGATGGTACACTGAGCATGCTCAGTGTGAACCTCGTCACACGGCAGGCCGACAGTCGTGCTTCCTGTTAATGACTGAACAGCATCCCATAAAGCGGAGCCTCACAATAAGGCCACTCTGCTGCCCTTTGTCCTCGATTCCTGGAAGAGTGTGAAGGCCAGGATGTCGCAAGTAGTGTGACAGCAGAGGAAACTCGCTAACAGGGCCGATATAATGGTGACAGGGTTGCAGATGGGCTAAATCAATTTCACGCTGAATACACTCGCAAGGTCAGCTGACCTCCATCTCCCCCATTAACTGACTGAAGTACAATTATTTAAATCGTATTTAACCATAAAAGTTGTATTTCATCAATATTGTTAATTACTGTGTAATTTCTGCTTATTCAGTAAACTACCCCTTTAGATTGCTATTAAGGCCAGCATAAACCAGGAAGTTCACGTCCCAATTATCACTTGGCTTTGTGGTAGTTTATTGCTGGATATCCTCTCGGTTTTGTGTCGCGGTGTGTCGCTGCGATAATTGCATTAATAGCACTCTTCGGGCTGGGTGTTTGCCAGCATTAATCACGTAATGCCACCTGGGGAGACATAAACCACCGCGGGCTTGTCGGACCCTGAACGTCACAGAGTTTATTTTAGCCTCGGCTTACATAGTATGGAGGGCAATCTCCGTTTAATAAATGATGCCGGTTTTCCGGAGGCCGCCGCACTGTGACGTTAGCGAGCGCCTCAGCATGTAACCGGAATGGCTAAGAAGGCACATGAGGGCAACCCTTGGCAATACACGTGTGTGGCAGCGAGAGGCATTGCCCTCCGGTGGTACAGGTGTGTCGGAAACCAGCGACGGCAGATCTCTGTCAGGAGGGTGTGTCTGCAGTGGGAGAGAAGATGCGGCTGGCATTTAAAGGGGAAGGGCAGGTAGGGATGGCTTTGATCACCTGGGGGCTTTTGAACTGTGATCCAAGTGCTTGAAGTGCCAGGAGATGGAGCGTGGTGGTAGCTGTTTTGGAAGGGCTGTGTTTTGCTATGTGCCGCGTGGGACCGCAGGCAGCAGCAGGCCTGTGCTGTTTTTAGGAGCTGCGTGCTTGAGTGAATCACTCCACTGAAAGGCAGGCGTTAGCAGGGAGATGTGCAGCAAAGCGGCAAAGCTCTGATCCCCAGCCAGCTAGACAGACAGACAGGCAAGGCGGACATCGTTACCGAGCCACAGACCGTTAGCGCAGTTCTGCTCCTGCTATGTCAGGTGCCCTTGGCTATTTCCAGACGGCCTGTGGTACCTCTGAAGACCAAACGATCAATACTTTCGATATCAGTTACTCTGTGTCATCGTTTTTTTTTTCTCCCCCCAGCTCCTTGGCTTGTGAGTGGGGAGCCTAAGTGTCCTTTTCCTCCATATCATACCTCAGGGAAACATGTATCCTGCAGACGGGGAATGTGCTGGATTTCAGGTGGGCAGCTTAAAGAAACACATCGAGCGTTTAGCATTTAGCAATAGCGCCAGTGAGTAGCTGTGATTATTCACTAAGCATATCGGTAACATATCCCGTACACTCTGTAGTAAGTGCTGTTAAAGACTCAAACACTTCTATTGTTACTCTGAGACCTTAAGAAGGACAACAACTAACCACCATATCTATAGCCCAGGGTGTTAAAAAAAAAAAAGCAATAAAGTGTTTAAGATGTTTAAGGATGTTTTGGAGCATAAATCACTGCTAAATAAGGAAAATGTGAGTAAATAAGAGACACAAAGCATATAAAAGACAGATGTGGCTGCTGTCATGCTCCGTTCGTCCTGCCCTCTTGTCGACCATGCCCCGTTAATCTTGTGTTCCCCGTGTTCACCAGCTGTTTCCGGTCGCTGTTATTAGTTCTGTGTATTTCAGTCCGCGTTTGAGTATGTTTCCCTAGTCCTGTCTTTAGTGTTGTTGTACTTTGGATTTGTTACCCCGTAATAAACCCCTTTTAATTGTATCTACGGCTGCCTTTGCCTGTTTCCGTGTTGGACCCGTAACAGTTGCTGAATTAATTAAGAGATTGATCTCTAGTTGCTCTAGAAGGCTGAGATGCACATCATTTTGGCTGCCATTGTGTGAGATACCAGCAATGGGAGAGGACATATGAAACTGAGAGGGTAACAGCCAGGGACACACTCTGACTTTTGGGCTCAGGAATAGGATATAAACTCCAAGTTGACAAGGATGTGGCAAGTATTACATAACCTGCAGGAGTGATTGCAGGTAAAAATGGGCTTGTGGCCTAAGGTTACCCCACCTCCCGAAAACTAAGAGGAAAAAATCAGCAAAGAGTGGTTTTTAGGGCTCGTTTGGCGGCATCTTTGAATGCTACAGATTGCTCAACTGGCTATTTTTGACATGGAATAGTTACTAAAGTGGATTTCCAAGAAAGTCTAATAGAAAGACGTCATCTATAAGAGGTAACCGTGGACAAAAGTACAGACTTGGTCTGATGTGCAGGACAAAGACCGTAAAGCAGCTCTGCATTAGGGGCAAACGTCAAACAGAGGCATGAAGAGGCAGTTTTATAGTATAATAAGCTGAAGACGTGGCGGGCTGGGATATTATGGTCGGGTTACACAGCACAAACCACTTACTACACCTGAAAGTGCACTTTGGCAAAGGCTGTGCTGCAAAGAGCTCAGGGAGCTGCCTCAAGAGTAGCAGGGGGAAGATTTCACACGGTCAGATGCATCACTGTTCGCCCAGATCTTGACGGGATGACGCGCCCTTGTGCGCTGCTGGCTGAGAGAAGCCTGTAGCTTGGAAGGGCCGCTTCTTGTCAGCCCTGCTGTACTGCGAGCTGCCTTTCTCTAATATGGATTAGGTGTCCCTGGAGAGGACACTAAAATGGCCATATAGACAAAGCCAAACTGAGGGATCACGTTCGTCCTACGATGAAATGTTTGTACAGCGGAATCTTTCGGGATTAATATGCTCCCATCCACAGGGCTAAGAACAGCCACCAAAACATTTGACTTGTGAGAAAGTGAGGTTAATCACAAACCGTCACTCTCCCAGTCACTAGATCGCAATCCTACTTGAACATACATGGAAAATTCTAGAACAGCACTCAAGACCAGTGTCGGTCATCTCCATCAAAAAACAAAAAGTGATGAAATTTCTCAGGATATAGACACATTCCTTCAGCAGGGTTGCATATATTTACAGAATCTTTACAAAGGAGCTTTGGAAGTAGCCAATCATGGTGGCTTAACACCACATTAATACTTCTAATCTTACTTTTTCCTCCATTTTGCTGGCTACCTGTGAAAAAACTCATTTTGGTTTATAGCTCTGTAACATATGGCTGTTTATGTTTTAGAATATAATTAAAGACAGTCATCATCACAATCATCTTTGGGTGTGAAATAAGGTTTAGACTTGCCTTCTGTCATACAGTAAATTACCATAATTTCAATTTCAGTCTATAAAATAAACACACACCTTTGATTAAAAAAATGTAGAACGTATGAACTGCAGCAGTTCTGAAATCCAAGAGCTTTTCATGAAAAAAATAAACTTTTTGAATGTTTTTATGGCCTAAATATGGTTTTGGTTGTTCTCAAGGAAGAGATAATGCACAGATCCATCCATTTTCTGTAGGCGCTTATCCTATACAGGGTTGCAGGGGGCCTGGAGCCTATCCCAGACACTATGGGCACAAGGCAGGGAACAGCCCAGGATAGGGTGCCAACCCATCACAGGGCACACGCACACACCAATGGGCAATTTGGTAACTCCAATTAGCCACAGCATGTTTTTGGACTATGGGGGGAAACCAGAGAACCCAAAGGAAACCCAACAATGACACGGGGAGAACATGCAAACTCCACATACATGTAGCCATAGCAGAAACTCAAACCCTGGTCCCAGCACTGTGAGGCAACAGCACTAACCACTGTGCCACCCTGAGTGAAACAGAGAGTCTCTCGAATATTAATCCTGAAGCCTGTTCGTGGGAGCATAGTGCACAAGTGAGTTAAGACGCCAGTCTATTGCATTGTCATTGGACTACACGGGGAAACCAGAGTACCAGAGGAAACTTATATATCAGAGGGAGAACACACACACGGCAGAGCCAGTTATAGCAGCCAGTGAACACACACAGGACAGAGCCTATTATAGCAGCCAGTGAATACGAACAAGGCAGAACCAATTATAGCAGCCAGTGAACACAAAGAAGGCAGAGCCAATTATAGCAGCAAGTGAACACACACAAGGCAGAGCCTATTATAACAGCCAGTGAACACACACAAGGCAGAGCCTATTATAACAGCCAGTGAACACACACAAGGCAGAGCCTATTATAGCAGCCAGTGAACACACACAAGGCAGAGCCAGTTATAGCAGCCAGTGAACATACACAAGCTAGAGCCTATTATAGCAGCCAGTGAACACACATAAGGCAGAGTTGATTATAGCAGCCAGTAACACACACAAGGCAGAGCCAATTATAGTAACCAGTGAAGCAACCTTTTGAAAAAATAATTAAGTGATCTGTTCACATACAGAGTCCAATTCGGTCACAGTTTATGAGATAATTTATATGTTGGTATTTTCTGGAATCACAGTAAATTTGTTATTGCATGCAAAATCCACTTCTTTCAGGTTTTTTAAATTCAGATTTAATTTACCCTGAGTGTGGATTCACAGTGAGTCTGGAGCCGGGTTGTTTGTGCTAAATTACACGTCGCATTTCAAAGTGGAGTAGTCATCAAAAGCGATCTCTTCCATAATGACACCGTACCCCGCAGCAAGTCTCAACCTGCGTCTCTGCAGGGACAGAGAAGTGACAGAACTGCAGGAGATGCTGCAAAACAAACGACAGGGGGAGAGACGGAAACTCCTTCATGTTAACTTCCTAAAATGTCGCATCCCTCACCGCAAACGGAAGCAGCTAGATGCCATTATTATAATTCATCTTCCGAGCTGAATTCCATCTCACAGTGTCCGTGCCGGCAGCCTGCAGGTACAGGAAGTACCATCCCAAAAT
Organism: Mormyrus hasselquistii; assembly: GCA_026779605.1. Lineage (NCBI taxonomy): Eukaryota > Metazoa > Chordata > Actinopteri > Osteoglossiformes > Mormyridae > Mormyrus > Mormyrus hasselquistii. Next base: position 17,051,182 of record JAODKE010000125.1, read on the forward strand.
AATGTGCCTCATCTGCTGTTCATCCATTACGGAACAGAATAAGGTTTTTGACACGCTTGAAGTGGAGCATGAACTCTTCTGAAAAATATTTCACACTTAAATATTTAATATTTTACCAGTAAATCTTTTATGTTCAACCCAAAGATCCATATAGCAAGTGTGTAATGCACACATTTTGAGTTCCACTTTCCACTGACTGGAATCTGACTTTATTTTTTAGATATTATTGTTTTATTACCTTGTCAAATGTGAGAACTATATACTATCTGATTTTTACTTAAACATTTTTAAGCTTTCCCTTGAAATGTTACCTATTCAATGCGTGTGAATCAAATTTCTGCAATGGACTAATACGTTCAACTTATAAAGAGCTTTTCGAGAACCAAAAAAACTCTTATAATAGAAAGATAGAAAGACTGAAAACACTTAGAAGAAGATGCAGAGTTTCGATAGTTTATAGACACAATTAGGTTATACAAATAGATATGAAGGATGATGTAAGAGAGAGCAAACAGGTCAGACAATGCTAGCCGAGCACAGAGGGCACCGATCAGCAACTGCAGGAAGAGAGAATGTTCTCCTTGCCGCTTGCAAACACAGCGGGGACATCCATATTCTTCACACAGGGAGCCAGGGGCAAGAATGAAACACAACCCAGAAGATGTCAGGTTACTGTCCTGCCTTCCTGCTTTTACAACACAAGTAGAAGTCATTATTACATAAAGGGACCATATTAATTTAGGGAATTTAATGTGTAGGTACAGAGATGCAGACTGAGATGACTGGGCTCAAACTCATCATAATCTGATAATGAGTGATCAAATGGTGAGTGATACACACCATTTTGATGTTGAAGCACATGCTTCAACCAGTATCTTCTTCATTCACATACCATGACACCTTGTATACTGCATAAATTGTGAATTTGCAGTGAATTTGCAGTGGTTGTGTCAATAGTTTCTCTGAGCCTGCAGTTGCTGCAGTATAGAAAACTAAGATGTAGAGTTGTCTTTGGGGAGCAGGTTTACGGCTGGATAAAGTCATGCATACAACACAAGGATACTATAGATTTTACTTCTCAGTGCTCAGAATATGACAGTTAACCATTCTGCCTCATACCTCCAGGACTCAAACCCAGAACCAGAGCACCAGGGGAAAGCAGTCGATCCACCACCATATGGTAAGGATGTATAATCAAATGCTGAAACCAATATTTCCCAATCTTACGTTTCCTCAGCTCCTATGTGTGTAACACACAAGTATGAACTTGGCAAAGCTCTGCAGTATTAGGTAACAACGGTTCAGGCCACAGATCCCTGACATTTGGCCAAAAATTAGCAAAAATGGTTTCCATCAGGATGGTAATCCTGTTATAATTTGAGCATTTGTTCATTCTCCCTTTTCTGTACACGACGCACAAATGTATTTTAAATGTATTAATTACGGCTGAAGTTAGAAAAGTGAGGTAAAACGAGTAGTAAAAGGTTTCTCGAAAATCAGAAGGACAACCAAGCCTGTCCAACTGACATCAACTGGCTGAGTTGTATGTAAATATAATACATTTTATTTTATTTCTGTATTTTGGTGTGTAGCTATACAGAGTTACGCTAAACAGGTGTGTAACACCAGGTCCGTGAAGAAACAACAAGTGCATAGGATACAGAAACAGAAGGTAGAATAGGGTCATTATTGGGTACGGGGGGTGGGGACCAAAAAGAGGCCACTGTTCTGGTGTCAGTAACGGGGGAGAAAAAATACAGGTAAATGGGAATATGGGCAGGGAAGAGCAGCCACGAGGGTCAAAATCCCAATCAGAAAGATCTTTTGGGTCAACTAATTTCGGCAATAATTATATATTGAATTTGTCTTGGTAGATGTGACCTGCTGTAATGCAAGACATTTTCAAGACAATTTACAAATATGCACACGTGAAATTTTACACATATTTGAAGACTGTCCTGCCCTACAATCAGAAGGAGCATAACATACAAATAAAACAAACTAACAAAACAAACAAATAACTTGGAAGAGTTATAGGACCAACCTGAGCAAAGTGCAAGGAATCTGTTCTTAGCAGATCGGCTTCTGTTGATGAGGGACACTGTTATGGCGAAGGAACCTGTGTCCCTGTGTCAAGTGCATTTGGCTGAAACACAATTTTGTTTCGTGCGACTGTGTCACCTGACTTCATCCATCCTCATTCTTTAATACCCCTCCACATGTCTTCCATCATCATCTACTAAGTATTTGATTAGTCTTTATGAGTGAATGAATACCATGATACAAACTGGGACTCAGGTAGTAATACCATGATACAAACTGGGACTCAGGTAGTAATACCAGGATACAAGCTGAGACTCACATAGTAATACCATGATACAAACTGGGACTCAGGTAGTAATACCATGATACAAACTGAGACTCACATAGTAATACCATGATACAAACTGGGACTCAGGTAGTAATACCATGATACAAACTGAGACTCACATAGTAATACCATGATACAAACTGGGACTCAGGTAGTAATACCAGGATACAAGCTGAGACTCACATAGTAATACCATGATACAAGCTGAAACTCAGATAGTAATAACAGGATACAAGCTGAGACTCAGATAGTAATACCAGGATACAAGCTGAGACTCAGATAGTAATACCAGGATACAAGCTGAGACTCAGGTAGTAATACCAGGATACAAACTGGGACTCAGATAGTAATACCAGGATACAAACTGGGACTCAGGTAGTAATACCAGGATACAAATTAGGACTCAGATAGTAATACCAAGATACAAGCTGAGACTCAGGTAGTAATACCAGGATACAAACTGGGACTCATGTCGTAATACCAGGATACAAGCTGAGACTCAGATAGTAATACCAGGATACAAACTGGGACTCAGGTAGTAATACCATGATACAAGCTGAGACTCAGATAGTAATACCAGGATACAAGCTGAGACTCAGATAGTAATACCAGGATACAAACTGGGACTCAGGTAGTAACACCAGGATACAAGCTGAGACTCAGATAGTAATACCAGGATACAAACTGGGACTCATGTCGTAATACCAGGATACAAGCTGAGACTCAGATAGTAATACCAGGATACAAGCTGGGACTCAGGTAGTAATACCATGATACAAGCTGAGACTCATGTCGTAATACCAGGATACAAGCTGAGACTCAGGTAGTAATACCAGGATACAAACTGGGACTCATGTCGTAATACCAGGATACAAGCTGAGACTCAGATAGCAATACCAGGATACAAACTGGGACTCAGGTAGTAATACCATGATACAAACTGGGACTCAGGTAGTAATACCATGATACAAGCTGAGACTCAGATAGTAATACCAGGATACAAGCTGAGACTCAGATAGTAATACCAGGATACAAACTGGGACTCAGATAGTAATACCAGGATACAAACTGGGACTCAGGTAGTAATACCAGGATACAAACTGAGACTCAGGTAGTAATACCAGGATACAAACTGAGACTCAGGTAGTAATACCAGGATACAAACTGGGACTCAGGTAGTAATACAAGGATACAAACTGGGACTCAGATAGTAATACCAGGATACAAACTGGGACTCAGGTAGTAATACAAGGATACAAACTGGGACTCAGATAGTAATACAAGG
>JAODKE010000125.1:17067403-17095679 GCA_026779605.1 Mormyrus hasselquistii
ATCTGTTTTTCTCTCCCACTGCCTCCCCCATGGGGGGGTGGGGGGGGGGGGGGGGGGGGTGGGGGCCCAGCCACACACTCGGGATCGGGGTCAGGATGCACGCCTGCATGCAGTGATATAGGGCGGGGGGGCTTTACACTCACTGCCTTCCCTACAGTGACTCCACTGGCAGACGATCACCAGCCAGAGAGAGGATAGCGTGTTCTCTGCAGAGCTCCTACAGCAGGGACTGCACTTTGAATCCAGCCTCTCTTTCTCTCCAGTTAGCACACCCACATCCAGCATTGTTCATAAGAATAACGGCACTAACATTAGCTAAGTGCAGAAAATGACCATGCTGATACGATTCCGATTTCAAAACAGATGACAAAAAAATAAGTACAACAATATACGTCAATTAACAGTGAGAACAACAAGCTGTCTATGTACTTTTTATCTTTATGTAGCTGAGTGAAATAATTACCATCCACCGTTTATCTGCTTTTCCAGTACAGGGGGCTGGGACCTTAACCCACACAGCATAAGTCACCAGGTGGAGGGGGACCTGTACAGAAATCCAGTGCATCATGTGACACATGCACACACTACGGGGGATTTAGAGACGTCCCTGGCCAGGATCTGGGTCGCAGGCGCAAATGCACATGGCACTGGGGGAACGTGCAAAGCCCCACACGAAGGGCCAGGGGGGGTCCGACCCGTGGGTGTAAGACCCAGCTGCGCCGCCCAGCGCAGCACCAGGCTACCTGATAAGGTGCTGAATCTGAATTTAAATAATAATTTTAATAAGCTAGCGACATTTTTAAACGTGCTAATTTTGCAGTGGCAAATTTCTCACCGCCGCTCCCACTCATGTCCTTCTTACACAATTACCTTAAAATTTTGAGTGGAACATAGACACTTAGACGGCAAATCAGCCTCAGCGCACGCACACACACACACACACACACACACACACACACACTGTCATGGCACAGAACTGACCAGATTTGCCAGTGTTTCAAAAAGTCCTTTAGCTAAAGTCAGCCTCTGAATGCAGCACAGAATCACATGCGTTTACGACGCACCATTCAAGCCCAGCTCCTGTAAAACCTGCACAGCTGACCTGGATAATGTTTCTCCCTCCTGTCTTGGATATTAGGACAATGGCGTCTCTGTTTAATCGGCTCAGCAAAGCCGTACATGTCTGTAGCTCTGAGCTCTTCCCACAAATGTTTCACATTTCCGTTTAGGCTCAGCCTCACGCCCCTGCATCGCAGCAGATTTTGATGTTTGTTTTCTGTCGCCACGAAAACGACTGGTATCTAATTGGCAGACTCAGCCGGCTCTAAACCCTCAGCTCCCTGTTTGACCTGAGAATAACCCCTTTAATTCGGCTGCTGCATTGCATCCCAGTGGCCGCCAGACGCACGGTGTCAGTGTCCCTTAAAAGCCCGTGAACCTCGCTCCGTGGATTGCAAACAAAGCAGTCTTTCTGAACAGGTACACAATATCTGTAATGGAGAAGAAGTTTACATGGTGGAATTCCACCAAGGCTACCGGCTTAGCCGGGCAGGACTGTGTAACTCCTCTCCACCTTCAAGAAATGCTTCTGTTGAAGCGACACCTCTAGTAACCAATGCCAGTGTTTCTCAGACCATCCCTCGGGACTCCCAGACGGTCCACGTGTTAGCTCTCTCCCAAATCCCTGTGAGTTGGGAGGGGGCAAATGCGTGGACTGTCTCGGGGTCCCTGAGGACTGGATTGAAAACACTGGCGTACACCACTCTATGTTCCCTGAATACCTTTAATGCTGCACTCTCTGCTTATTTGAATAGCTGTCACTTTGTTTGGTAGATGCAGTGTTGCCCGGTACTGCTTACACTTTTACCTTGTCACTCACTGGAAGCTCAGCCTTTCTGCACTTATGCCCAGTCAACTCTTTTAGAGCTGCATGTGTATTATATGCTATTTGCCTTATTTGTATGTTGCCTTGGACAAAAGCATGTACCATATAAAAGCAAATGACTCAAATGTAGGCGTCGCCGTTTTGGTAACCTATACTGCGGTATTTTACAGTATACCCTGGTATCGTTTGGAATCGGCTCTGCATCAACCTACTTTCACCCTCACTGGAATTTCAGAGGCGGACATCTGACTGAATGGGACTGTTAAGTACGGTGCCATTACCGGCCACTGGAAAAGAGCACCCCTACGCACACGCCAGTGCCGTCTCTCCCCGCTCCATTAGGCGATACGGAACATTCCGGAGCCACACTCAGCAGCATAGCTCACCTCCTTTGTAAGTTCGATGGCCTGTTATTCTCTGTATTTTGTCCCAGTTTTCACACTGTTATGCAGCATCATCTTTTGAAGTAATATACACTCTAGTCGTGGATACAACCGCACTGCGAGACTGTCTGTCAGCTGAAAGCCTGGTTTGCTTTGTCCCCAGTCATGGTGCACTCATGGTTCTTGAAAATCTGAGGTAGAAAGTTCAGGTCCAGAAAGTGCAAATCCAGACCAAGATTTTGTTTCAACCATCCAACTGAGTACTCTGTGAATGTGACTGTTTATGCTCAACTGGTTGGTTCAAACAAAAACATGGCCTGGTCATTTGTACTTTCTGAACCTGAACTTTCTACCTCTGTTGGAGATACACTTCCAGCTTCCAAAACTTATTGCGATCAACAGTGACAAACGTGCTAAAGCCCATAGTACAGATATGCAGTGTTCAGCACATGACACCAAAGCTAGATGCAATTCAGCTTCAAATCATTTTAGCTGTAAGAACATGCACCAAAGTGCATCTGCAGCATGTCTGTTTTCCATCAATCACAACTTAACATGGAGCCAGTTTACCCCTAGAACTTCAGCACATTGTTCAGGTGACACTTCTACCACAAGAGCTATAACATTCATCTTATCAAGACTCTCCACACTATCTTCAAGCAAAGGTTGAGCCCCTGCTTTTGCTAATGAGCTTTCCTGGTGTAGTCGCACTTGAACATTCCCCACCTTTGTCCTCGGAGATGTCAGGATACATGCCTTAGGTGCTTAATTCCCTTGGGTATAACATCGGGTCACAAAAAATAGTTTGGACCGTGTGTGGTGGCCAGGCTCTGGGAAAGGGCCATCAGCAGGCTCAGGGTATGGAGAAACCAGCCTCTTCCGCAGACCAAGCCTCCAGCGCCTGATATCTTTATGAGTTCCTGTAAAAGTTTAAATCAGCTCCTGGTGCCTATATCTACAGCTTTCCCCCAGAACATCTTCTGTCCAGATCTTCAACCAATGCTTGCAGAGGGTTGTCTGCAGTGTCTGTGGCTCAAGGCAACGCTCAGTCCATCTGGACACTTGTTGAGGCTCCTCACTATCAGTGATTCAATCCAACTTATTTTTGTATAGCAACAAGACAGTTGTTCCAAGGCACATGACAGGTTCAGGCAATACATTACAGAGGTGGAGGATCACAATTTCAGGTTCAGAAAGGACAAATTCTGACCAAGATTTTTGCTTCAATCAAACAGAATATAAACAGTCACATTCACAAAGTACTGGTTGGTTAATACAAAATCCTGGCCTGTATTTGTATTTTCTGAACCTGAATGATCCACCTCTGATAAATGGAAAATAAGAAAGGAAATACCCCTGAAACCTTAGGGGGTCCAAGGTCAACTGGCTGCCTAAACCCCCCCCCGAGCATGCAAACACTATACAATGCAACAAATGTGGTCATGTTGTTTATAAATATTGAGTGAAAACTGTGCTTGAAATAGCGCCCATTTTGTAATGGCTGAGTTCTGCTTGCTGAACAAGGGTGTTCCTCACATGGGGCTGATCTGGGGCTGAAAGCATCCGTCAGACAGGACGCGTAACGACGGCAGCCGCTCACTTTCAGGCTCACCACGCATCTGTCTGCCTACAAGCTCAGGCTTCGGCTGCATTTCTCAGAACCTACCTGTACAATATACCGTCATTACTTACCGTGACTCTTAGAGGTCGTTCACCCTGAATTCAAGCCAAAAAAACAGGAGTTGTTGCTCATTGGCTGCTGGCCGTTTGTGTGTAGAGTTACGCTACATGCATATTATACATAATAAAGGCACGACACTTCTCCTGCACACCCCCTCACCCCCCCCCCCTTCCTACCTCCTTTTTTAAAAACTGTACCTGCAAGCATTAATTTAGTATGAAATCTGGGCAGATTATGTAAATGAGGCCTCGAGTTTATAGAAGTACGACCAAAATAGGCTGAACCCAGTACGGCTTTAGTTATATTGTGCGTATTTCTGATGATATCCAAGCACAACCTGCTCTGATCTGAATTCTTAAATGGATGGCAATTGTGTAGCAGTTTCTCCCAAGAAGATTATGTACAAATGACAATGTAGCTTGGATGTTTACATTCCAGCGTGTGACATCACACAATGAATTTAGCTCGTGAAGCCTTTCATAATTTGATTATACTTTATTATGCTTTTGATCGTTTTGGGTATTTGGCAGCTTTTTGTCTCATTTTACTGGTTCCTGTGTACTTTGTCAGGCTGTCTTAGCCTTTCTTTAAGGCTCCTCTCAGGGGTGGTGCAGTGGTTAAGCACCATTACCACAAGGACCTTAGGACCAGGGTTTGAGTCTCTACCATGGCTCTGTGTGTGGAGTTTGCATGTGTCTGCATGGGGTTTCCTGCAGGTACTCTGGTTTTTCCTAGAGGTTAATTGGAGTTACCAAATTGCCCATTGGTGTGAATGGTGTATGTGCCCTGTGGTGGGTTGGTGCCCCATCCTGGGTTATTCCTGAATGGCGTATGTGCCCTGTGGTGGGTTGGTGCCCCATCCTGGGTTATTCCTGCCTTCTGCATCTCGCCTCTGGGACAGACTCAGCCCCTGTGACCTGGAATAGGACAAGTGGTTACAGAAGATGGGCGGAACAGGTGAGTTCTGTTGTCTTCTGATACATGCTGACACACGCAAGTGTGAGATTACAGTTGGAAATTTGTCCAGAAACTTTTTCCCTTACAAACCGCCATCCATACTTACAATGTTACCACCTGCCACCAGTAACATTTTGTATCTGGCTGAAATGGCAAAACAGGCTTTCCGGTCTTTTGCATAATCAATTCTTGAGATTGAACCAAATCCTTGAAAATTCATCAATGAATGTAGGATAATCGGCAGGGACACACAATTAAATTTGCCCATAGTCAGGGATTGAAGTAGCAAATGGTTTTTTGAGGGTTTTTAAAATGACTTTTGAAGTATTAACAGTTGAAAGTCAGTCGGTCAAAGACCTATAATTAATCACCATGTTGTCCTTCTCTAAATAGTGAAGCGAGCTGGAATCTTCTGAAACCAGGGGGAATCTGGCAAGTGTGATGCAGCACAGCCCCATTCGGCACCAGTGGAAGGTCGTTTTCATCAAAAAAGGAGTATTTTGGCTTGTAGGGGGACTATCTCTGCTGGAGGACTAGCGAGCGAGAACCTGACAGTGGCCCGACATTCGCCCTGCTGAGACTCCTGGTTATCACACGCTACAGCTCGGTCATCACAATACGAGGGATTACACCGGTGATTATGAGGTACTTCAGTAAATTGCTAAAGAAATCCACTTAAAACCGATCATTGCACTGGCATGAAACTCCACCTCAGGCTGGTTCCACCCAGATGAGCACTGGCTTAAAAAAATAACTTTAAATATTATCCTCAAAGAAAGCTTTTTTGATTTTATCATTTCAAGGTCATCTAGGATGAAAGCTTTTTTTCAGTCTTACCAGATTTTATAAACAACACACAAAGACACTATAATGACTGCTCTTTTGTCTGAACAAAGTCACAATAGAAAACTTACACGAAGAATTAAAAAAAAAAACTATTGCAAAATACATTTTCTGTCATCCAGCAAATGAATGGAGACTCTCAGTGAGCAAATGAAGTCTCGCCTCGTTGACTCCGACTCCCCCCTACATAAGCTATTTAATTCCGTGCTCTTCGTGTTCACCTTGCTCCCCATTCCTTCCACATATTTCTATTCAGTGTCTTTTATTCTGTGCTCCCTTTGAATTGATTCCATTATGTTGTCTTTTTCTTTTAAATTTGAACTTGTGTTTATGAACATTTAAAGATTTCTTTCTACAAACATGGCGGCCTGTAATGACATTTAAAATCGTTTCGTTTGGTGCATTCAAAACAGCGTCCGAGAAATGGAGAGTAACAAAAAATACACAATCGTATGATCTTAGATGGAGTTTCTCTTTAAGGTAAATGCGTCCTGCATATTCTGCTGTAAAGGTGCCACCTGCTGGCTGAGTGGCATCATTGACGTCAGTTTTCACTCTTCTGTCCTTTACTTATCTGCATACACGTTTTATTTCTGCTCCCAGTGGCTTTATTATAAGGATTGCTTTCCGTTTTATGAAAGGCATTATGGGACATTTGTTCCTTTCTCAGGGTTGCTGAGATTTTTCTCTTTGCCTGTGTCCTTCGAAGCTAAAACTTTGTCTCTTAGCATTTCATATTCACCAGCAATATAACGTAGCTATAGAAATGTATTAATATCACTTCCACGGTCTGCCTCCGCGATAAAGGTGCCTTTCTTGTGGTCCAAGCTATGGCAGCTTAAATTTGAAATGGTAATTATTATTCTAAATATTTGTTGCACTTGCAACCAATGTGTACACACGACATGCATTTATGTATGTTCACATTTTCTCTGATCTGATTTTCGCTCCCTGGGAGAGAAAGAAGTCGGCTGTAAACAGAACGCCTGCTGGATATTTTTAATTCCTCATGTGTATAGAAATAATTCCAGAACCAGCCTCCCATTATTTAACACGTTTCTTTAGCAGGCCTGGTGAGAACAAAGCCGGGAAATCAGAGTGCATCTTACCAGTTTGATGGGCTGTCATGCGCCTTGCGTTTGAAAAGGATAAAAATGGACCGACATGCAAGGAAACATTTTTAGAACAAGAGAACGAGAGTAGCAGGCAGAGAAGATCGATTCGGGTGAAAGGATTCCTCTCGACAACAGGATATAACGCTGATCCATACAAGCAAAAAGGCCCTGCCCAGTTCAGACTATCACTGATCTTTAAGGTCGCCGTTTACGTTTATCCCGCTTTTCCCAATTTGCGGGTGCTTCTGTTTGTTCTTTTATCAAGTCCACCATATTTTTATTTTTTCACTGATGCTGTCAGCTTGCCACTGACATGCATTTTCAGCACTAAATGCAACTTTTTGTAGCTCCTTTTGTGCGAACCTTTGCAGATCATTTAATGGTAATTCATTTGCTTGACGGTCGGTTTATGCAACTGTTTCCCGTGGCTGTAGCAAGAAGGATATCGTCCAAAAAAAATCCAAATTTAAAGTGTTTCACTATTATATGCTCACAGGCAAGGGCGTAGGTGAGAGTTTGATATTGGGGCTGGGGGCACAAGTGAATAATTTAAATACAAAGATCTGTTTTTTTGAGGGCGGGGGAGACAGGAGACGAATGAGGTCAAATTAAATATTGGACGTACGCTTTCTGCGCCCCTGCTCACAAGTATAATTGTCTGTTTTTAATTATTAATAAAACACAAGGTTAGATGTCTGATTTTCCAGCAACGGACTGCAGTTCGGTAATCGCCGTTTCTTTGCGTGAATCTGGTTTGGTTCATTAATGAATATGAGCTCCTCCGTCGTCTGTGGATAACATCACGCAATGCTGTGAGATTATCTGGAATCACTGATAAATTCTCTTTCAACTTTTTTAGAAGTAATTGTTTAATAAAAAAAACACATAAGACATGAATCGTACCTATAATTCTTTGTTGTCAGTAAATCACTTCTAAAGAACAGGGTTGGTGTAAATTGACGTTGGTTTGCTCCTATGGATGACATAATCATATTATGTTTTCCCAGTTTCAGGACAAATGGTTCAATCGAGGTTCCTTTCAGCAGTCAATGAATGTCAGGCTTTTAAGAAGGAGTCACCTATTTGTCACGTGACAACGATCTCATATTTTAAACGGACTTTAAGTTACTGATGCATAATCTTTCTCATTGAAATCAGAAACCGTCTGAAAATCTTTCTCCTTTTAAAAATCTTATTAAAATCAGAGACATTAACAGCAATTATCAAGGCCTATATGCATCTTCCAGTGTGTGGTCCTTTGCTGTAGTCATCCATAATCATTGACCAATTATGGGGTGATTGTGAGCTTAGAGTTTATCCCAGGAAGCACAACACACGACCCTGTTACTCAAGTTTGGTAACACCAACTCACCCAACATCATACCTTTGCAAACTCAGACAGTCACAGACAGACCCCAGCCTTGGAATTAAATCCACGACCCAGGATATCTGAGACCACAACACTACACAGCACTACCCACTGAGCTAATTCACTGGCCCTATGTTTGTTTTTCTAATTTAATCCCAGTTTATTTGATTTTCCCTTTCCTCAAAGACTCCAACATATTATGAAAGTCCTCCTCTTTATATTGCTTAGGTGTCTGGAAGACAGATGGACATTATAAAGATAGATTTCATTGAAGTGTTACATAGGGCCTTTTCTTAGAATAGCTTGCAACACAAATCAAATACTGGTAAAGAAAGATGGATCTCATAAAATTTTAGAAGGAGCCAAGATTCCAGTAAAATCAGCTCTTTAAAGGATTTGTAATATTAAAGGGCAGTTCATCAATATTACACAGAATGCAGCAAACATTTGTTCAAATTTTAAGGCTTCCTAACTTTTAATAACTGGGTCCTTAAAACAATAAACTTTAATTGTAAGCTCAATCTTATGAGGTTGGTCTTTATTTAATCAGCTGCCTAACAGATGGTTATCCAAACAGTCTGCAAGTGTTGCAGATACTGCCAGTTATTTATACAACTTGGATTATATAACAGTAGAGTCCTTCTGGAGCACGAGGCTTTAACCTCTCAGTCACAAATGGCATTCTTTCAGCTACATGAGCTGTTCTTACAGATATCAAACTAGCAACGCTGATTAAAGAAAGATGGACTGTTTTACCCACAGGCCGGACGGTCCCTCCATCATCGGGGTCTGACGAAAGCTCTCCACAACTAATACCATGAAGACAGTAAGGAAACAGAGATCTTTTGCACCACATCCAAAGGAGATAGATCTGTAAAAGGACACAAATATATTCGAGTTTGCTTTGTGTCAACACAAGTATAGCGTGCAACATTAACACCGTGAATCACGGTGGTGAATCCTGTAAATGCCAGTGCAGCAGTTAAGAAAATCTGTAAATGGTAGGAAGCTATTCCAGTGAAATGGAGCACAGTGTATGATTTAACTACCGTATCACCATCATAATTGGCGGTGTGAAAGGAGTTCTTCTGTAAAAGCCCCAAGGCTCAAATTCACCAGTGGTTTATACATTTTTAAATGGATAAATCACTGGAATTGAGTAAGAAAATGCACTGGCACAAGGAGCTTGTGGGTTAGAAGCATTTCACTGCGGTGGTCTGCGGCATGCAGAGGCACTGTCTCCTGGGTCACTTGAAGCTTGATGATAACTGACTGCTCTCTCCTTGTATATTTTCATAGGCTTGGAGCCACACAGAAGAACAAGTACTTATGGGAATATGAAGGTGCCTCTCTTTCTTCAACCTTGGTTTGTGTTGTGATTGAGTGAATGAAAAAAGGCAACTTGTCTTCAACTCGACAAGTTCTTGATTACCCACGCATGGTAAAATGACATATATTTTTGCCCGAAATGGGGACAGCATGCTAGTGATTGGAAGGTTGCTGGTTCAAATCCCATGAATGCCAGCAGTGATCCTACTCCGTTGGACCCTTGAGCAAGGCCCTTAACAAACTAATGTTGTTTTTATTCAAATACATTCAGCAGGTCCTGGTTGGATAAAGTGTTTTAAATTACAGGCTTGTCCATACATATTTGAGTTTGTTATTTATAACGGCTGTTTAGCGACAGATGGCTAGTTAGTGGCAACTCTAAATGATGCCGACTTTGACAGTATAGACAAAAAAAACAAAAGGATTTGCCAAAATAAGAAGCATAAATGCGCACTAAAAAAATCCTTCCTTTTCAGGACATGTTCTTTTTTTGTTCTGCTTAATCCTTTTATCCGGGCACAATAATCGCATTATGCATATTACTGAGCCTTTCTGCAAATAATAGTTTGTTGTCATACTACATAAATTATTACAAAAGATTATAAAACAGTATAGCATTAACCTTGAGTGTGATTGAAGATACTGTGCTAATTGAGTCATCGCCTCACGGTTTGGCTTTGCTGGTTTTATCGGGTATAATTACATTAAATCACTGCTGATTCGGCCTTCCTTTCAGACTGCGACTGAGCTCCGTCTGGGGGCAGTAATTCAAGCTCTCATTCTGTATAATGAAGCCAGATTTTCCCAAACAGGAAAAAATTGAAACCTGCTTATTAGCATAGCTCTCTGCTTAGCTGGACATTCTGTGTTAAAGTATAGGCAAATTACATACATTTAAACCTTTTCACCACATTATGAACAGTTTACATTGTGTAGATGTATCTGGTCTTTAACTATTGATGGACTTCTGTGACTTGCAGCAGGGATTTTGGTCAGAAGGACAATCTGTGGCATTTCAGACTGAGGTCATCCAGTTTCTTCAAAAGCTTTGATCAGCGCATAGATCTCCAGTGAGCCACTGACCCGCAGTAAGTTCCTTGACTAACGTACCGTCCATGTGCTTCCCACCCTGTTTCGCTCTCTAACTGGTCACAGACTGACCCCTCCCTCGCTTCGTGAGATGAGTGGAGCCTCTTACTCCATCTCTCTCCACCGTCACCTGCTCCGTTCTTTGCTTGGGGTTTGATGGTGTATTGATATTTCAGCCAAGCTGCTCCTCTGGCAGCAGGTATTCATGATGTCACATGAAAACGTGAGCAGCAAAGTCTCTGCACTAAGGCTGCAAGTAGATTCTGTTCATGTATAATAAATAAAGCATGTTTCATTAACCACTGACCCTACGGGCAGGGTGTCACCCCAACTCCCCAGCATCGACTCCAGGCCCCCAATAGCCCGGCACTGGATGAGACGGTAGATTAAGTCTGACGGTTCCATCGAGACAGTTCTATAGGATCCGAAATGCGTTTTTAAATCATTATTAAACCCGGCCTGTGTTCCGATCTGTGAATTTATGGGCACCACCTGCCCAGGCCAATTTTTATGGCTGCCTCTCCCCCCACCCAACCCCACCCTCCAGGTGGCAAGTTTTAACACTGACTGTTTAGCATATTATCCATAAACAGATTGACGTCACATTTTCTTAATGGTACTCATATTTAGAAATTTCTTCACGACCCCTCCAAGTATAAACATTAACTGAGCAACTGTCCCACCGCAAACTTTACTTAAGTTACTTGTAATTGCAGTGCAGGTTCTGACCACCTGCCCTTTTTACCTAAACAATCGAAGGTGCCCCTGCTTTTGAGGTACTATGCAGGGCGTGGGACACAGAAGTGTGCCTACCCCCCTCCCCCGTTAACTAACGTTACGGCGACGTTACTGTTCGGCACTTCAAACTCGCCGCCAGTTGCCTGCCCGCTTTAAACGTTACCTCTCACTCATTGCGCTCCTTGCCCTTTTGAAATCCTGATTTTAGATTAGGTTTTATTTTGGATTCGGAGTCGCCAAAAGCGACTGACTCCACACAATAGATTTGTACACTGGAGGATCAAACCACTTTTGCTTTTGGGGGGGGGGGGGGAAGGAGGGGAGGGGGGGGTTTGGGGCAGGAAGCAGGCAGATAAGCAGGTAAAGGAAACAACAGGTAGATTGTTTACTTCTATAATAAAAGAATGCATCAAAATTAGGAACCATGACCAAATTATTTCCGAGGCTTTTGCAGGGCCCCTATCCAGCCAGAGTCCCGCTAAGTTCGATAATCAATAATCATGAGGATGCCGGGCTAAAAAAATTGCCCCCTGTCCCTCCCCCCTCCCCATTCGGACACCTGCCCCTGAAAATGTCTCTGCGTGGCGCTGCTTCTACAGGTAAGATTGCTTCAACGCCGTGCTGGATTAGTGTGATTACTTAAAGCTAATGTATGGATGTGAGTATGCACTTATTTAATCATTTATTTACCCATTTAGAATAACTTAATTGTAGAACATGTTTAAACATGGCTTCTGCTTTTTTTACTTTCAGTCTAACCTTGGTGCGTAGCAGTCAAGGGCCGTAATTAGTGCATAGTGTGTGCAAAGATGATACAAACGGTCACACACTGGTGCCTATGGGTGAGAACCACACCCCGTGTCACACAGGGGCTGGATTCTCGCACGTGAGGGTGGAAGCATGCCACTGAATGGCAAAGTCTTTCAAATTTGAGATTTGAACACAAAAGGAAGGCTGCTCTATAGGATGAGAGACTTTTAATAGGAGAAGGGATAAAGGAAAATATGTAGGCCTGCTCTCAAAATGTGACTGTGTGCTCATCTAGTTCTTTCTTTTCTATCATTATGAGTTAGTCCTGTTTTCTTTTAACCGAGCTGCTTTCACATTGTGTCACGTTTCTAAATGTGTGAAAGGTCACAGTTCCCCTTTATGCAGTTTACCAGAAAGCAGCCTGCAGGGTTTGTGATCTCTTCTCGGAGGCCGTCCTCTGCATCACAGTAGGCCTCAGCAATACTTTGGATTAAATTGCAGTGGAATCCGCTTACAGTGATGACGTCATCACTGCAAGCATTGTAAGGTGTGCTTTTGCGTTGCTTTTTACAGAATTTTATTGACTCATATAGCTCTTTGTACTGCTGTTATCATAGTTGGTAGTGAAAGGGGGTGCAACTGTCAATGTGAACAAGATTCACACCCATTTGTTATGAAGCAGCTTGCGGCTGCTGTGGCCATTCCCATCCCTTACTTGCAGTACCGGAAGACATCATTCTAGATGCAAAATGATTGCAATGTTACCGTTTCCCTCTAGTGGCCTAAATTGGTAGCACATGCGAGGTAGGCAGTGCTACCACAGAGCTGCTCAGACCCACGTGCTGCAAGCATACTGGAAGCACTCTATGACTGTGACTCTTTATGCTGAAATGGCTGGTTGAAAGATAATTGTATGAAAATAAATATGCAATATCAGCATGTATAAATTCTTGAAACAAAGTTTTTTTTAAAAAAAACTTTCCACAGTGGCCTTCCTCTCCTGTGTTGTGCGTTAGGTGTCTAAACTGAATCACTTGCAAAACTGGGGCGGTCTGGGTATAACCGTGCCTGTATGCGATCGTTGTTCTGCCTTTTCACGGCCTATTAATCCGATTAAAATAACCAGTGCTAAAACGTCCGTACCATTTTTTCACATTCAACAGCCCATAAAACATAAATCATGCTGTAATGCCGTCTTCTGTTCTTTATCTCCTTCACTTGAGGGAACAACTGCAGTGAAGCGGAACAAAAGAGACTGCAGGTTCCTTGCTGGTCCTGCTCTTCCTGCTAGGCTGACCGCCTGACCCATGTCAGTGGGGACGCTATGAACTAGGACAGGATATGTAAGCTGCCATTTTAACCATTTCCATAAGAAGGACCCGGATGTCACTTAAGCACTGAGTTCTTGCCGTGTGCTGATTGGTCAGTCTCCTATAATCATGCATGTATCAATAATGTTAATGTGAAACAGTTGGATGAGTCTCTCAGTCAAGGAAACAAAGCAGTAAAAGCATAAGGAGACCTGAACTAATTAGCCAAACACAGGGTCAGCTTAAAAGTAGCTTGTAAAACCTGATGTATCTTGTAAGGCCCCCCTGACATGGATTAAGTGATCACCCTACTTCCCGCTGAAGCTACGAGTTGCTGACAGTATCCTGTAAGCACATCCTCAGGATATTACCTGCCATCGACAAATTATGAAAATTGCTCCAGCTGTTTTTTTAATACACTATTTGCAGCAAGATATTAAATCTGCGTGCGTGAAAAACAAGAGTCAGATGAAGAAGACGAAATCAAGACGACAACAGCTAAACTGCGTGAGATGGGGGGCAAATGAGTAACATCACACGACAAACATAAAAAAAAAAAAACAAAAAAAACATGTATTTTTTTACCATTTGTTGTGTGTCATTTGGTTTCTAATTTATGTAGGTCGACTGAAATTGCAAAATTCGAGCGTAAATACTCCTTTGATGCAGTCCAACAACCGCGCCATTACGCAAAGACATTTATAATTGTACTATTAAAAAACAAACAGTTAAGTAATGATTAAATTCTACCGTCATGTCCCTGCTGCTGTGCAGAACCAGAATATGAGATCATTTTATGGGTGCATTCGAAGTAAACAACCATGTCATTATATCAATCTACTCAACTTTAAAAAAATTGGGTGATTGACCTCAGGCATCTGTAGGCACAGCAAACCGGTTTCAGCATGAATGAGGAGGAGTGCAGTGGAGAGGAGGCATGTGTGTGATTGCCATCTTGAATCTCCCTGTTTCCTGTGTGTTTTGTGTTGACGCCTGGTCAGGAGGCACGCAACCGTGTCATACTTGATTTGGGTTTATTTTGACTTTCTTGGGTTTTCTCTTCCTCCTCCAGGCCTGAGAAACAATGTTATTTCTGCTTCCTTCACACGCCCATTTGCTTACACCCATAACCAGAGTACATCTGTGAATCAAAAGGGAAAAAAATATACTTTTAGCTTAAGTGCTCGTGTTTCTGTTTTATCTGCTTCGTGCATCTGAATGACACTGATAGTAAGTATGGCTGGTTTCAATAAATAAAAACACCCAGATTTTCCCACTCACTCAGCATTATGACTTCAAAAACTCACAGGTGGGAGTTTACTGTTCGATTCATTAGTAATTAAACCAGACAATGTACATAAAATTCATGTTGTAGATCTCTTAACTGCACTTATGTTCTTCCTTTGGGAAATTTGTACCCAGCACACTAACTTCAATGGATTATTCCAGCTAAGATTTAATCATTGAAAGTTTCCTTTACACAGCTTTGTGTATGTAAGCCTGTGTGACAAACCTTACGAAGATTAACTTTCTTTGAGATGATATACGAATGCTGTAAAACTGATATTGGTCATGTTGCATATTTAGGTACATACAGAATTAAGTGGTGGTATTTCGACCAGCCGGTTAGAAACCTACATTTATGCCCTAAAGGATGTGGGTTCAAATCACTTTGCGAGAAGAGAACTCACTCACCATTGGGCCCTTGAGTAAAGCTCTTAAGCCCAGCTGCTGCAGAGTCACTGGCTATCTCTGCACTGTGACCCCAACCTTTCATCCAACTTTGGAAAAATGCTCTTAAAAGTGGAGCCCTAAGAGTTACACATTTCAGTCTCTGAATGGCTGCGCCCATCCTGGAATCAGCAGGCGGTAACCCTATGAATGTTTCACGGAAACCCACCCCTTGACTTAACAAGTTCTTTGTTAATTTGACTGCGTCTTCGTGCCCCCCCCCCCGCACAGGGCACTGCAGAATCACCTCGCACTGCAGAATGACCTCGCACTGCAGCGCAGCACGACAGCCACTGACAGGAAGTAGCTGGCGGAAGTCACAGCAGGGGAAGCGAAACACTTTGAAAACTGTTTCTCCATCTTCACTCGGAGTCCATTCACATGAGTGACTCAAGTGCTTCTGTGTTTCTGTATGCGAGGCCAAAAAATGTTATGCACAAAGAGTACGTCGCAAGAGTCTCAGGCAATCAAAGAAAACGTTTAAAGCTATTTATCTGGTTAGCAAGTGTACATTTCCTCAGGAAAAAAAACAATTTAACATTAGAATGTATGCAAATTAACATAAGTAACCCTAACCCTAAACCTCTGTAAACATAGTAGTTTCTTTTTATGTTTTTTACCTGTATTGTATGTTTCTTTTATTTATATTAAGCACAATGAACAGCCTCTGTGTATGATAATGTGATATATCAATAAACCTGCCTTGCTTTGCCTAACCCTCTCCTCAGGAGATGCCCCCAGACATTCCTTGCATACATTAAACTTGACCACCAACAAACCATGAATTAATTAATTAGATTTGTTAAATGACTGGATGAAGTATTTACTAGCCTAACCTGCTGTGCACAGGGTGCATTTGATGCTCACTGTAAATGCTGGAGTGATTTTAGGGTTTGAAAAAGGTTTCAAAATATCTAAGCTGACACATTTTGACAGACATTAAATCAGTTCTACAGCAACACAAAGTTTATTGAAACCTTTACTTTGCATAACACTTTTGTCAGGATCAGTCCCTGCCTTGTCCCCTCCTGTCTGTCATTTTCCTGTTTGGCCAGCAGGTGTCACTGGCTATGCCCTGCTCTTTGGTCTCCAAAGGTTTAGTATCACCACAGCCCTAGTGTTTTCCCCTGCTCCCTGGGCCACCATGTGGTGGAATGAGCTGAGGGTGAAGCTCAGAACCTTCTGTTTCCTACTGTCATGAGTTTTATTTTTTGGTGCCTCAAGATTGTTTTGTACCCTGCATTAATTATGTCTTGGTTCTTGGTTATTCCTTCTTGTGCCCCAGTTTTGCAGGTCATGCAATCCTTGTATGTCGTGAAATCCTGATATTTCATATGTTTCTAGTATTTCCTAGTGTTGAATCCTTACTCCATAGTGTTCTTTAATTACCCTCACCTGTTCCTCGTTTAGTTTAATTAATTTAATAGTTGAGAGTCACTCCAGATGCTTGACAGTTGGCAACACTGAAAGACGTGAATGATGGATGCAGCAGCAGCGTTAGAAAGGCAGGCCCCAAGCTGGGCGATGCTATTAAGGTGGAAGAAACTGCCTTCACTATCAAATGTATATGTAAATGCCATCCATCCATTTTCCAAGCACATGTGACCCAGGCAGAAACTCAAACCTGGGTCCCAGAGGTGTGAGGCTTAGTAAGACCGAGCGGAGAGCACACCTTACACCTATCATAAAGTGCTTGCACTGCTTTTCTGTTACTTCTTGTATTGATTCTGTTATTCTCTGATTTGTTTATAAGGAAGTACATGGCCCTGCGGCGCACTACTGCTCTGAAATGCTTCTGGTTTATGACCCAGGAAGGCCTCTCACACCCCCCTGCCTTCTCTCTCGTAGCTGATCTGCAAAGCAGGGCAGTGCTTGTGCACCTTTGACTCTCACGCTGAGGCTACATTTAGCTCCAATAGGTAAAAACCACTGAGATTTTCCAAACCACTCAGCATTATAACTTTGAAGACTCACAGAGGTGAGAGTTTACTGTTAGATTCATTAGTAATTAAACCAGACACATAAAATTCATGTTGTAGATCTCTTGACTGCACTTATGTTCTTCCTTTTGGAAAGTTGTACCCAGCACACATTAACTTTCTTTGAGATGATATACGAATGCTGTAAAACTGATATTGGTCATGTTGCATATTTAGGTACATACAGAATTAAGTGGTGGTATTTCGACCAGCCGGTTAGAAACCTACATTTATGCCCTAAAGGATGTGGGTTCAAATCACTTTGCGAGAAGAGAACTCACTCACCATTGGGCCCTTGAGTAAAGCTCTTAAGCCCAGCTGCTGCAGAGTCACTGGCTATCTCTGCTCTGTGACCCCAACCTTTCCTCCAACTTTGAACAGAACCATCAGCTAAATAAATAAAAGAAAACGACATCCACATCCAGCAGTCCAAATAAAACAGTGTATTTAAGCTTCATAGGATAAGAAGAACCCACCCTCCATCCTGCGTAAGCAGGGCGAGCCTGGAACATATACCAGAACGTACAGGGCACGGGGCAGGGGACACCATAGATGGGATGCCAATGAATTCATATTAATAAAATTTGTTTTTTTAAAAACAAGCTTGACTGCAGAATCGGTGTCCTGTGCACCTTTAACCGCGACACTGAGCCTCCTCTTAGTTATTACACGCCAAACTGAGCATGTGAGTGGTGTTACATGAAAAAATAAAGGTTAAATATCAATATTTTAAAACAGAAACTAAAAACTCATCTATATAGTCTGGCTTTTATTTAATGTTCCATATTCATATTATTTCAGTCTTTGTGCCTATTTTATTTATTATTATTTGATTATTCTATTACTTCTTTTTACTATGTATAAATTCAGTTTATACATTCATTTTTTTAATAATAATTTTGTGCATTTGAATTGCATTTGAGTTGTTTGATAAGCGATATATAAATAAAGTTTAATCGCTTGCTTGAATAATCTGCTTCCTTAAAATATCCAGCCGAAAACGACGAGTCAAAGGAGACAAAGTCACCTGTAGACACCCAGATTGCCCAGCTTCGGCTGAGGGCTGGGCCAGTTCAACCAGCCAAAGAAGTTTATTTGCATCCAGCTTCAACGCTGGTTTCCAGGATTGCTCAGCCAGTTCATCTCACACTATAAACACCCCCGCCCAGTACAGGAAACCACGCTGTCCTCCGAAGCTTTAATCTGCAGTCGTACCGCGGCTGAGAAGAGCAGTCGACAGCAGCCTGACAGCAGTTTGCACTGAAACGCCCCAAGCGCTCACATCCTGCCCCAGGCACCATGAGCAAACGGAAGCTTAGTAAGTCTCCCAGCCGTCTACCTCCCTCTCCCGCCATTGAGGATCGGCGGCACTGATAGGCAGCATCAGGTCGCGATGGTTCCAGGTTTTGTGAGAAAATCTGATTGCAGCCAGTAAAAGGTTTATTTGTCTCTCCAGGAAATTAACGTTTCAGTTTAAAGACTCTGTCTGTGGGCTTCAGCGGAAATCCGCACAAAGACGTTTAACATAATTATGGTGATAGATGCTTCAAATGTGAAATTGATATATTTGAGACTTAATTTTTATAAAATGAATTGAACATTTTAGAATATGTCTATTAAAAGATTTGAAGTACACATTTGTCAGCATATGAGTGTTTGAAACACCACTAGTTAATAAGACTCCATCTGTTAGTGAGACAGATCTCGCAATGAACCGGCAGGCTTTACTCTATTCTGCTAAAGTGACTTGAATAATAATAATAATGATACTAATGATACATTAAATTAATATGGTGCCTTTCGAGATCTCAAAGATGCTTGCATCGAATAAGGTAAACAGTTCAGAAAACATTTTACAACACTTTCTGCTAATGTGATTCGTCCTTCTAGCCTTTGTACCTGGTAGTGGGGTCGCTTTCGTGGCTCCTGCGCCGACCGAAAGTATGTGTGAGAGTAACTTGACCATGTGTCACCTCATGAAGCAAACTTTTGTTCATATGTTTTTATACTTGTTGTTCTGGAGAAAAATAGACAGCGCTGGTGACTTGAGAAATGGATGAAAAATTGAAGTAAACAACAGTGATTACAAGCACACCAGAAAATGCTCTGCCTAGTGTCTGAGTCTCTGTGTCGTGTTTCTGTGTGATGCGGGCAGACAGAGGGATGATCGGTCTTGACCACACCCGGCCAACCTTGGTAAAGAACAGGGTTCTCAGTTTAAAAACTTATCACGATTACTTTATACTTGTTTTTTATAAAGTGTCCAATGGCAAGGTGTCCAGCAATTTTCAGTTAACAATGTCTAAGCTTATGAATATATTTAACAAGATTATACTTAAGTTCACACATTTTACAGTGTAAAATAAATATTTAAAACCATACATTTTGTTAATATCGAAAACAAACACATTTTGAAATAAAATTTAAGAATACACTTTAAGATTTAGAACACATGTTATAAAGATAGTTTCGCTTGTTGGGGACATTTATTTCTCGTAAATATGTCTTTGTTTTCAGAACCATAAGGGTTGACCTTGGATCCATAAAGTTGTCACATGACCAGCCAGCATTTTTACCACCACAGTTTAATTTAAAACCATTTCTTGAGAGCACAGTACTTTGGGATATCCAAGAACAACCATTTTGAGATCTATTATTATTCCTGCATGTTCTTCCATTATTAATATAATGGCATTAGTGCTGTGTATGTCAAATTATTTCCAGTTTGATTATGAACAAGTCAGTCTGTTTAATTTGTGAACATCAGGAAGTAAACTTAAACTAAAACACGTTCATTTCCAGCTCTTAGTTGTTTTCTAAAGATTAAAAGGTGGTACAAATGTTTTGAGATACGACAGTATGATGCTGAAAGGTAAAGAGACTGGGAAATAGCTTACATGGATGAAACTCAGCTTCTATAATGTTATAAGTAATCTGATGTATGAAAACTGTGTTTGCGTAAGAACATACTATGACTACAGGTTTACGTAGTTTAAAACCAGATCTGCAGTTATCTGGGATTTACAGATACCGTTAGACTTTAATGTCATGTGTTTAGCCTAAAAGATAAAAAGTGACATACAAGAAAAAAATCAGGGTTAACCACAGTTTCTGGATCAGCTGGGCTAAGGGCCCACCAGTGATGTGGTTAGGGTACCAGTCACGGGAATCGAACCTATGACCTTCCAGATTTGGGGCCTGGAGCCCTACCCTGCTGAGCTGAACACCACTTTCATGTCTTGCTGTCAGTGGAAAAGGGTGTCCCATCCCAAATGTGCTTATGTTTTCATAGGGAACAAGCAGGGAACAATATCAACATCAACCAATCGCCGGGCGCAGTCACACACCAGTCATACACCAATCACACACCAGTCACACACCAGTCACACACCAATCACACTTACAGGCACTTTGATAACGCCAGTCGACTTCAGTCAGAAGAAACTCCACAATGACACAGGGAGGACATGGTGAATAAATGAATGCTGGCCTCAGCCGTGTGAGACAACAGTGCTAACCACAGTGCCACCCCAAGTAAATAGGCATTTAATTAAAGATATTGTCAGTGTTAATTAATTAAAACTCTAGTGTAAAACGCCATGCGATTCAGAAGGTTCAAGGCTTTTTATTGTCAAATATACATAGAACATTGAAATTCTGCTACTTGCAGATCGTAAGATAATAAATGTGAGGCAGTAAGTCTAAAATAATGTTTTGCTGCTGTGTACCATGCGCTGTTTTCATACTGAAGAGCATTATTTTACAAACAGGAAAATCTCATATCTGTAACATCTAAATTCAATGCTTTTTCTTACTAGCAGTCCGCAGCACACAAACCCACGCTCTAATGCCCCAAGCCAAATATTCTCAGTTCCCAGGCTTGTCTTAAAAAAATAACAGACCACAAAGTACCACTTAAAGACGACACGTTTTCTAGGTTCACTGCACTCATCCCTTGTGTCTCGACTCATGCAGCTTCAGATCAGATTTAGGAACATCTGGACTGTGACGATAACCTGAGACATCCCACCTTCCCCGGAAGTTCCAGGAGTCTCCTGCAAATGGGCAGAGCTCCCTCACACCCGTGAATGATGTGCAGTCTCTCGGAAAGTGTCTCGCCAGTGTTAAAATTAGGGAGCAGGACGTTTCTGCCACAACCCCATACAGGGCAGGCAAATTCTCAGATGAAGGCCCTAATGTCACTGCTCTCTCCTGCCACCAACTGCCCTCTTCATCTCCATGTCATATTGAATTATAGCGTTAATTTTAATTTTGTTACTGTTTGGTGTTTCGTAGACCTACATCATGACTCATTTAGTCTACTGGCCTGTGCAGCTACACTATTAATTGCCATTGTTTACCTACATTTAGGCATCATGCCTATATAGTGATGAGTCCAGCCCCCCTGTTTTGCACTGCCCTGTGTTTTTGTATTTTCCACCACTTTGAATTCCTCTTTTAACCACTTGCCATCAGTATTGGTGCTTTTCCACTGGCACATGGGACCCGAGCCGTACTGCGAAGACGCACTAGTTGCCGCACGGTTCCGGCTCGCTTCGGTTTTCCACTGCAGAAGGGTCAGCTCAGTCAAGGTGACAATTACTTAAAACCAAAGAGACGCCTATTTACTGTTCACACGGTGTACATCCATGATTTACTGTGTGCTAATCTCCACTAGCGCGTCAGATTATGTTAGCATCAAATGCTGGCGGAATCAGCCTTCACTTGCATAAATCTGCATTATGAATCCACTCCGTTCAGCTGTTCTGCAGGTCTTTATGTAAAAAAGTTTGGAAATTTTCAAGCTCTGAGTTATCGAGGATATTTCAATACATCGCAAAGTGTGATACTACTAATAATGAATAGCATACAGAATGTGCCCTTTTTTTCCTTTCGACTATCCATGTGCAGAACACCGGTATCTCTGTGCATTTCGACCCATCAGATGGTGGTGACACAACCAGCTCGGTTTGGTCGTGCTTTCGGCCCTGATAGTAAGCAGGGGCCCGTCAGCGCAGGTACAGCTCGGATACGGCTTTGGGTTCTTTACAATAGAAAACCAGCACTTTGTGGTACGGCTTGGTTCTCGGTGGCAGCAAAAAATCCCCACATCTCGCACCGTGGTCCTGGGCTGCTGGTTGCCATTTTGGGCCCCATGAGAGCCCATCCAGTTGGGCCCCCAAGCCAGACCCATCAGATTATGTTCCAGCATTTCCCCTTTCGCGGCACGTGTGATCTTGTTGCGGTATACCTGTATGTGGACGGTGCAATAAAACCTGCTTCAGGGCCTATTTACACTTTTCATATTTAATGTGCGTTTGATGCGGTGACTCTCTGGGTGTAGCTATCACCTCTAACCGAAGGTATCTGAGAGTTAGCGTGTACTGCCAGTGTCATGCTGTGGTACATCTGTTTTCTCCGTTCTCTAAATTTGTTCATAGAGTTTGTGATGGACAGGCATCCTGTCCGTACTACCTGGGACAGACCGCAGGCCGCAGCCCGTGACCCTGCCAAATCGGTTGGTGATGGCTGGGTGAATAGATGGGCTGGGTTTAAAAAGCTCATCAAGCAGAGCATTTTGCTAGCAGTGTAAAGACTGGGGGCTTGAAGCTCGGGAAACAGATAAATTGAAACCCTCCCTCTTCTGTAAGTCACTTTGGAGAAAAGTGTCAAATTAATGGGACATGCAGGTAAAAATTGGCCTTAGAGTTTTGGGGCCCCCACAGAAAATTTTGCCAGTGGGGGTGGGGAGTCCCCCAAGATGACTTGCGCAAAGCAAGGGGGGGAACAATGAATTCTGCGTACACGCCTCTGCTCTGGAAAATGGTGTTTATTGATCTACATGTTTAAATGTCACAAACGCTGCCCACACAAAAAAGCCTTAAAGGTATGATAAAGTATGTCAGTACAAATGAACAGAAAAGCTGACTTTTGAAAATAATTTTGTGTACAAAAAATGCTAAATATTGTCTCTTTCCACAGGCTTTAAGTGGTTTGGGACTATTTCCCGCCTCTCGTTTCGTCGCTCGGCGGACAACTCGCAGGACGCATTAACCCTGAAGCATCATGGGAGTCTGTGTGAAGCGTCCACGGAGAAAAAGACAGTCGACGACATGGACGAGTGCCCACGGGACGGCAGTTACGCCCGCTCCAGCGATAATTACACCCACATGGGCACCATGCCTCGCTTCCTGCTCAGGAAGAGCAAGAACTCCAAGAAGAACAAGGGAAATTCAGAGCTGAGGAGGAACCAGAGCCAAAGGCAGCCAGCTGACTATGTCTGCAACTCGCCCCTCCTCAGTGCCCTGTCAAGCCAGGGCGCTCCTACAGTAGAGTCGCTCTCCTCCATGTCCGAGCCAAACCAAGCTAACCCTACACAGAGTACCCCTGCTGAGCCAACAAAATCCCCTTCACCAGTCAATCCATCCGCCTCTCGATTAAACCCACCTGTATCTCCTACTTCTTCAAGTCAACCAGCATTGGCAGAGAGTATGGAGGAATGGACCTCAAATCAGACCCCAACGAGCAGCACACCGAAATCAAACCTCGACCTAATCCCGAAGTCTTCCTCTGAGTCCAGCAGTTTGCCTAGGAAAGTGTCACGTGACTCTGTCCTGAAGGAGGAGAGTCAGGAGGATGGAGCCCCCCCAAAGGCCCCCAGGCCTTTCAACAGGTAAGACACAGGAGCTATGAAGGCTGAATCTTTTTTGATTCAGCGCTGAACGACTTTTTGGATATACTCCATATTAGTGATACCTGCAGCAACTTCACAGATGCCTGGCTGCAAGGTCAACTTGTCAGATTTAATTTAACAGGGCAGCCAGGATGTGTATTCTTTGTTCAGGGAGAAATGAGGTGATGAAAACCGGTGCAATTCTCTGCAGCTTGTAGTCTGAGCTCTGGCGCTAATGGGGGCAGTGGAAGGACAGCGGCCCTCTCCTCATTAAGTCTCCATTGTCTAGCCAACAGCTTTACGTTAACAAAGGAAATAAGCAGGATATTCAGTTAGAAAATAAACATGAAGTGCTCCTTGGGAATGTCCCCAAAGCGGAGCGTAACTGATGCGGTAGGTAGTTCAAACAAGTTGCGGGATGATGATTCGGTTTCTTCAGCCTGACGTCTCAGCCTTTCCGAATTAGCTATCGCGCTACGCGGCAGCCAATAAATGACTGATGGGTCATCTCATTTTTTGCTGAATTTGGTTCATTCTCACAATTATATGCGCTTTAGAAAAATTGCCTGTTACTTTATGGACTGCACGAAAATGGCACTCTCGAGCCAATGGCGAATTTAATTTTTCTGGGTAACGGGACTTGTATGTCCGATCTCTCATAAGTACTTTACAGTACTGCACACGTAATACTGCATATCGTAATCGCTGACAATATTTTACACCATAGAGCAGTGGGAAAGCACAAGAAATTAAATTTTCTGTATAACTGCAGTAGCAAATAGAGCTGATTATCTTTTCATTTTCATATTATTTAGTAACACATACAGCACTAATACAGCCAGCTAGAGAATAGGCGACGAGCCCCCCCCCCGCCGCCTTCCCCAACTCCCCCCTCCCACACCTGCTCGTAAAATCCATTGGAAAGAGCAACTGGTGTCGCTGCCGTTAACAGCCTTTAGGCTCCCGACCGTGACGTCGCCTGCAGATCGGAAAATTAAACGTGGCTTTTGCTTGAAGAGGAGAGAACAGAAAGAGCAGACTGGTGCTTAAAGGTCTGGGGACCATGGGTGTGAGGTATAGTTAACTTGTGTTCATTTTTGTATTTATTATTGCATGCTGCAAAACATTTCAATAAGCCTAATAATTCATTTATTTTTTCTCTCTTTATAGTAAATATTTTTGAACATTTTTTATTTGCTTTCGTTGTTGAAGTTTTTCTTAAAAAATAAAACATAGTTATAGCTTGCCCTGTCACATGCACCATTAATATCAAGTAAGTATCTGCATTCTCAGAAGTATCACATGCAGCGTAACAAAGAAAGACGAAAGACGTTCGTATTGTCACAAAAGTAGCAATAACAGTGCGACAGATTTGGGGGATTCGTGAGAGAAATTAAGTGTGTCTGAGCAAAATGCTGGAGGTTACGGAGCATTTGCAGTTTCAGAAGTTTTTGCGTGATCTTGCGTGCGGTCCGTCCAGCTGGCGCGTGTCCTGGTTTTGGTGGCGGTGGCATCCGGTCTGACACAGAACTAGAGTTTCCTCTCTCTTGCGTGATTTTTTTTCTATTTATCTATCTGTCTACGTGTTTTTTGATCTGTCTCTCAAAAGATATACATATTTATACACATTGTTTTCCAGTCGGTTTTCTGTGTTTTTTTTAAAAAAACCTATTTGCTCACTGCTCGTTGAACGTGATTCAGAGCAAACGGAAATTCACTTAACGTCGACGATGAGAACATTTTAGCCGTTTTTCAGCCGAACATTTTCAGCCGACCATCCTGTAATATAATAAAACACCTCGCGAAGCTAATTAATTCTTACTGGATTAGGGGTTCAATTATTACATTAGTTGTAAATTGTATTGTTCTGCATTAACCAAAGAAAAAACATAAACCTGTACTGTCAAATATTTTTTATTGTTTGAGTTGCCAGAATTTGTGCTGTTCGTGGAACATGACGACCTTAACCCCCACCCAGCCCCAACTTTAACCCTAAGTTAAAGTTATCAAAATAGGAGACTTTTGGCATTTTTACTTTTTTGATTGCATTCACAGATCTTTGTGGCGACCTGAAAAATGGTCCACACAACATGAAAATAACAGGTTTTTATTACATTGTGGGGGACATCTGGTCCCCACAATGTAAACCTAATCACACACACACACATCATGCAGAATTGTGATAGAGGTTGACAAAGCAGGGACTAATGAGAGCAAAAGGTTTTGTTACATTGAAAGACTAGAGAGGAACTAAACTTGGGGCGTGTTTATTTGTGGGGGCAGTGAAGGCCTCCACAGAGCGGAGTGCACTCAGAATAACACAGCTAGGTGAAAACAGAACCGTCTATAGCATTTCCTCCCTTTCCACAATGCTGTGCTCACACAATCTCCATGCTCCATGTCTGAGATAAGGTCCATATCGCTGGTCATCATATTTTTCACGCCATCTAAGGGTCGTTTTGGGGACATCAGAGTTTGAGTGGGAGTATGTGTGTGTAATAGAAAGAAAGACTATGGGAAATCGTAGAGTTTGTGGAATGGTTTGCTTGACCTGGGTTTGAATGCTTGGTGATCAGCTGGAGGTGTGAGTTAGCTGCCATATTAGGTTTAAAAGCGCGATAAGATGCAGAGAGCCTCTTATTGGGCTTTACAGTCGATTCCGTGAAGTCCCTTAATTAGATGCAGTTAGGTTTTGTGGTGGGGGGTGGGGGGGTGGTTGCAGCAGACAGGGGGTTGTAGGTCTGCATGGCTGTGCAGAAGATCATAGCTGCACATTTAGCATTGTTTTGCTCTCTCTGTCCCTCATTCGAGAAGCCGTGGAAAGGATGGAATTTCTGACATCCTGTTTACTGACTGAGCAGGCATTCTCCAGCATTCATCTCATGGACTCAAACATCAATACACTCTCGTGTGCCTGACATTAAGGAAAAAACTGGTCATACAAGCGCAACAGAAACTATTATTCTATAATTATCAAGATACAGCTCCTTAGAATACACTGTATACACAATAACTGAATTACAGTGATTTTTTTTTTTGCATGACTCATAGTCATTATGATGATCATATTTCATTTATTTGTTTTATAGACACCTGGATCCCATGGAAAACTATGTGCAGGTAAGATTATTTCACTCTTTCTTCAATTGTCAAAAATGATCATCGTGAGGGTGGTGCATCTCTTTTGGATACGAAGGGACATTTCTCACGTTCTGTCATTTATGTTTGTGAGTGACCAATTAGCTTAAAGTGATACTGGGGGAGACCGGTCCTGATTGGACGGTAGCTGAGCCATACAGTTAATTTGTTATGTCTTTGTTGATCGTCCTGCTGGAGCAGTGGATCATGGACCATAGACCATGGATTATGGATTATGGATCCCATTCTTCTGTTATGCTGAATGTCAGAAGTGAGGGTCCCTAACATAAAGCTAGAAAAGCTACATTTATAGCAGTAAATAATCTAATGTTTAAAGAGTTGAATTTTTAAGCGAAGGGCCGTAAAGCTTTAGCTGAATGTAATTTTATGGGCTGTAAATAATTCTGAAGCTTTCGTGCGGCGCTTCAGGATTTGTGATGTGGGAGACGTGGCCAGGGGGATTGTTTAAACGCCAGTGTCCGTCTCGTTTGTTTTCTGGCATCGTCCTGCCTTGGGTAAGAAAGCAGTTCACTGGGCAGCCCTTGGGAAATGGACCTGGGGAGGGAAGATGTGACACACAGGATATGGGGCGTCCAGCGGGGAGGGCAAAAACAAAAGGCCACGACTGACCTCATCTCTTTGTCCAGTTTCACTCTGAGGAGGGAAATGCTAGGAAGGGGGGGTTGGGAGAGGAGGGGGGAGGGAGGAAGAGATGCCCTTCACACATGATAGATTGTCCCTTGGTTGGGGGTTCTGAGGCTGTGGTGCATGGGACGGGGTGTCCTTTGATGTGTTTGCCTGTCTGCACAGTGGTGGGCGACCGAGGGTGCGTGTCATTCCCATTGATGGCCACTTGGGGGCTCCCAGTGAATTTGAGGGCAAAAGGTTGGTGAAGAGGAAGGTTTTCTCTGAAAAGGCTGAACTGTTACTTCCTGCAGAAAATCCAGCTCCTGTTCGATGACTAATTAGTGCCAGTGGCATTAACAACTAGGTTAAAATATAAGGCCGTAACTAGTTATTAATGAGTTTTAGTGGGATCTTTGGAGAGGAGACAATGCAGTTTTCTAAAAAAAATTATATAGATCAAGGACATCCACAATGTGGAGTTGATTAAAAAGGAATATATGGTCCACAAAATACTGTGTCTTTTTTATTCATGTTTATACTGTTTTACTTCAGCAAACCTCCAACATCAGTTGATAATTTCCAGTTTTTTCTATCCGCTTAAGGATTTCAATTTGATTTTTCAGTTTCTCATGGAAATTCTCTGCACAAAGCATCAAGCATTAATCAATGAAAATTATTA
>JAODKE010000125.1:17098708-17127163 GCA_026779605.1 Mormyrus hasselquistii
GGTGGGGGCGGTCTGCCTCCATTCCTCGGTGCCCCCCCAGCGCCTGTTAGCCTCTCCCCGCCCTACCCCCCCCCCCCAGCCCCCCAACCCCCCGTCCTCTCTCCTTCCTTTCATCTGAAAAGCGATGAGGTAATCTCAGGCAGCTTCGCGAGGCGTAGCATAGTGGGAGGGAGTGAGCGAACAGGAGAGAGAGGGAGAGAGAGAAGGAGAGAGGGCGGGACTGCGGGTTAGAGTGTGCGATGACAGCGGAGGCAGCGTGAGCCGAGCAGCGGCGGCAGCAACAGCAGCAGCGCAGCACCAGCGGCCGCAGCCTCTCAGGGATGAGCCGGGCGCGTTAGCGGGACGCAGCAGCACCGACAGTGAGCAGCCCACACCGCCCCCTGAGGGCCGCGCGGAGCCATGACGGAGAGATGCAGTCTATGGAGCGCCCTGTCCGCCGCCGCCTGCTGCTTCTACAGGGGCTCATTTATGCAGGTGCAGGTGAGAGAGGAGCCTGGGCACAGAGCTGGGGGGGGGGCGTGGAGGGTGCTTTGGGTGCTGTGCCCCCCAAGCGGGACTGTGCCGTCCGGCGGCTGCAGCCGGGCGGGGAATGTTACACCTGACATGTCAGGATTGTCCCCGGGTTGTAGATTGTAAAGTGCAGTTCCTGGCCGCTGAAAATCAAAGCTGCCTTGATTAGTCAGCTTCCAGATCAAGTTTTTAGAAGAAGTAGGCTCTAGTTTTTCCTTATTAAACCAAAGCTGAGGTTTTGGCAGTAACGCGCAGAGCCGGGGCTGCGGACATGGCGGGTTTGTTGACATATCGTGTGAGATGGTCGAACTGTAACTTGCAGCTAAGCAACTGCTGTGGTGCCTGACCTCATCCCGGGGAAAGTTAACGTTTGCCGGAGTTCGCGGCATCTCCAGTGTCGCTGGGAATGTTTTGCAGTAGTGTAATCTCCCGTCTGCATTTTAACTCCAGTGAGTGTAATCTCCCGTCTGCATTTTAACTCCAGTGAGTGTAATCTCCCGGCGGCATTTTAACTCCAGTGAGTGTAATCTCCCGGCGCACGGGCAGGATGCATTGCTGTCTTGTAGATGAGCCAGGACCTTTAACTCTCCGGTGACAGGCTGCAGCCCAAAGCTGTCTATCGCTGAACCCCGCGTCCCATCCTGGGCTTGGAGTGTGTAACATTGGTTGCCTATCCCAGACTCCGGCGCTGGGGTTCACCGGCGATTTGTTTCCGTCGAGCCGTGGCTGGAGAGCCTGACACTCAACCCTCATCCCTCCTGGCGGTTTAGTCATTTGTCTCTGAAGCGCTGCTGAAATTCTCTAGCTTTCGTCGGGCATCAGAGGCCTTTTAAAACCCAGGATCTCCCCGTCTGCCTCTAACCCTCCTATTGTCTTCCGCGTTGTTTAGGGCGATTTAACCCCAAATCCCCCATCTGCCCCTTGCGCGGTTTCACTTTGATAATTTGCAAATCTTAATCCCCCCTTTCTCTGCCGGCCAATGTCCCACAATCCCCCTCTCCTGTGTGCCACCTGCGTATGTCGTTCTGCCAGCTTGCAGAGTTTACCCAACATCGGCAAACTACCCTGTTTCGGTGCTGAGGTGCAAGGGGGAAGCCCGGCTCGGCCCCCGCTGGGGATTAATCTCTTCCACCCCATGTGGGGGCATCGGGCCGGCCTGCTCTGTACGCCTGAATGGCAGCCCTTTGTTATGACAGCCCAGTTGTTCTCACCCGAGCTGTGAGCGGCGCTCACGCATTTGCCGTCTAAATGTGCATGATGTAAATCCCCCCCTCTGTGAGCTTTTTCTCTGTGAGCAAAGCCTCTTTGGGACTGTCACTTCCTTAGGGTTTCCACCGTAAAGCACCCACTAACTGGATAAACTCGGCAGTTATCCTCGCCTAATTAGTTTTTTTTGTAACATTACAGAAACACCACTTTACTCGCACTGCCAGGAATATGTAACGAAGAGTCCGATCCTAAGCCTCTAGATAAACAAAGTGATTTTACTGTCTGCTAAGAGTTTCCTGGCAGTGAAATCCTCCTTTGCATTACAAAAAGAGTTGCATACGAGTATTAGCTACTAACGGTGTATTATGATAAAATAGAAACAGTTTCATTAAGTCAGCAAAATACAGCAGACTTGTTTATGCAGCTGAAACAAGCACTAAGAGCTTAGACTGAAGCCATGAATATTATCTTGGATTTCGATCTTGCAGTTTGTTCCGTCCAG
The DNA here is from genome assembly GCA_026779605.1 of Mormyrus hasselquistii. Classification (NCBI taxonomy): domain Eukaryota; kingdom Metazoa; phylum Chordata; class Actinopteri; order Osteoglossiformes; family Mormyridae; genus Mormyrus; species Mormyrus hasselquistii. Next base: position 17,100,930 of record JAODKE010000125.1, read on the forward strand.
TAGGTGGCGCCGTGGTTCCCGTCGTCTCCCCTGGACAGGTGCGGCTGGCCCCGTTTCTGGGCTGTCATGCGGGACGCCGCACTCGCTCGTGTCCCTGTGGCTCCTGGTACTTTGCGAGCAGATGGATCGTGGGTGAGCTGCAGGTTGCTGGTGCGGCAGCGACGGAGGTGTTTGGATCAAGCTTTCGATTCCTAGAGAGTCTTTTGGTTTAAAAAACAATCACGCTGGCTTTGAACTTTGAGGGTCTTATGTTGCATAACATGCTAAAATGGATTCTGCCGAGTGAGTCTTTTGCCGGTTAAGTTACCCAGACTTGTGCAGTGACCCCATCCGTTCACATGTTCTCCAGTTATAACCTGTCCAGGTTTATCTGTAAGATTGTGGGCGAGTTATTTGTACAATGCTGGTCACGATGGACGTGTTAAAAGTTAACATTCAACCAGAGTTATCAGCTACATACTTCTGCCGTGTTTTATAGTCAGGAACGCGGAAAACTGGTTATGGGTTTTGGCGTCGTGACCAATGTGGCTCAGCAGACAGCTTGGCTACACCACTCAGGATGCATTGGGGGGTTCAGCAGGTTTGGCCTCTGTGCTTGCCATCGGAAGGTTGCCGTTTTCAGTCCCGACTTCTGCAGAACAGTCACACCTCCACTGAGTCCTTGAACAAGGTCCTTAACTGGCCTGCAATACTCCAGTGCCAGATAAATGGCTGGTCTGTGTCCGCACCCCAGGGTTCATGATGTGACATGTGATCAGAAGCATTCCAATGTACTTCCAATGACAAATAAAGCCTCGTTTTAGCTTCCTCAAGTGGACTCGATGCTTTTATGGAGATTTTATGGAAGATAAGGTTAGAAGGAGCTCTGTGTCCCCCAACCGCCTCTGAACCCACCTGACCTCAGGGTGGAGATATCTGGACAGTGCACCTCTGATCGTCTCTCTGTTCCAAAGGTCATCGCTCCCACTGACGACACAGATACTGCATGACCAGCGAGGTCAGCGACTAATTTCAGCGTTGAATGGGAGGTATTCACACTGACATGCAGATCAGGATACTCCAGGTGTTAAGCCGTCGATGGAGAGCAGTTCAAGCAAGTAGCAGGTAGATAGGAGTGTCATTGTTACAAAAATAGGAGAAAAATTATAAATAAGCATTGAAACGTTACATATGTTTATACGATGATATCAAGAATGCATAGTACGCTAATAACTAATCAAACAAAATTGCAGGATAAAACCAGATATTGATTCATTTGTAGGTTAAATGGTGCAGGTAATTTGCTAAAACCCTTGAAGGATAAATCTGTCAAGGATGAGTCTTCTGTTTTCTGCCGCTGAGGTGGCGATAAGGGTGAATTCCTCCCCTATTCTTAGGAGAAAGAAAATCATTATTCGGAGCAAAATTAATATTGGTTTTCCTGGAGAGTATTTTGCGAATAGCCAGGCGTCTTTGTGCTGCACATACGGCATCAGCAGAAAACAATGACGTCATGCGTGGTGGAAAGTAGGACGACGGAGTGATGTGGGCTGGATTCGCCTGTGGAACAGCATGGCACGCAGCGACCTTTGAACCCCAGGGGATTCTGCCACAAAGTTGGGGGTGCTATGTGTCAGTTACACAGATTTATAACATTTCCACCCTACCTTTTTAGGAAGGGCACATGTTAACGTCCTGTGGTACCCTCGTGACTGCCTCTATGTTGACAGAAGCTAAGGACATCCGAGGAGTGATTTGGGCATCACCATGGCGACCGCCCTTCGCGATGCTGCCTGTGTGTACTCCTGTTACCTGGACTCTCTGATCTCACTACAAAGCCAGGCCACACCCTCTCTTTCCAATCCCAGAGCTATGAATCTCTCCTTTCTCTTTTTTTCTTTTTGTTTTTTTTTCCCGTGTGTCCCACTGAGCCTCGCAGGAAGCTACAGCTGGGTAGGGAAGCGACACGGTTGCCTAGTACCGGCGTGCTCCACCCGCTGCTTCGCTAAAGGTTCACTGTCCCCGCTGTGCTTTCTAAAGGTTACTGCCAGCCTTTGCCTGGATAGTTCTGTGGGCAGTAGCGCTGAAGGGGTTAATCGCCGCATTGACTCCAGAGGATGAGCAGCTATCAGTGTTGGCTCCGCCCCACCCTGGCCCACCGCTGCTCCACCAGCCTCCCGTCTACACATCGCGGCGGCTCCACATGAATGAAAGTGATATCTCAGCTCTCTGATAGCATCTGCCTGGTCGGCCAATGTGAGGCGGCCGTGCCTGTGCTCAGAGCGGTGACATCATCAGCAGCCAATGGGCTCGCATGGTGGAGCTTGCTGCAGCTTTGACGATTAGGTGGGGGGTGGGGGGGGGGTGGTTCCGGGGGCTGTGAACATGACTGATACATTCCTCACGGTGAGATCGGGAGATGGGGGTCCTCGCTTCAGCACCCCCACCGACATCAGAGGCATTTCTCCTCACAGCATTCCGAAGTGTTATCGGCACGCTGAGGCCGGCAGGTGCTTCCTCCGAATCCGAGAGGAAAAATGGCCCGCGGCAGCTACCCGGGTCCACCTGGCACGTGCAGTAAAGCTGTATTATTTATGTGCGAAAGAATGGAGGCAGAAATCTGTGGGAGAGATTGATTTTCATGCCCTGTTTATTAATTTCAATCAATAAAAAATTAGCAAACACATTTAACGCAAATAAAAATTTCAGCTGCACGAGGCGCAGACACGTGGCGAACACGTAACGTTCTCTTGTCCATCGTTAGGGGTCCGAGCAGCAGTGATTGTTTTTGTCTTTGTGTCCATGTTTCCCGGAGCTGTTTTCATTGGCGTTCTCCGCTCCAGCTGTTAGTCTGCTCTTTTGCTGTTGCACCACGTCAGATATTAACCAGGCCAGGAAGTGTTTGCTCCCGCTGGCCTTTCACTAATGCAGTGCGCTTCGCGGCTAATGAACATGGCGGCTGCAGTGTCACCGTCAGCCCCGGTAACAGGACATGTCCCGACGTCAGTGTGATTATATGGTCTGCGACTTCCATGCTGTGTTTGTCTGAAGGAGAAGCTGATCTGACTGATTAATCTGAGCGGTGTGTTATTGATTAAATCTTACGGTTTCAGGAAAGCGGGGAATCAAAGTTTCTGAGTGAACTTTTATATTTAAATTTTCGCCCCATGTGAATGTAGGGTGCAGTGATCTCTCAGACGGACAGATTTACAAAACCATGTTCAATCTTTGAAAGAATAAAACATAAAGGACGCACAGTGGAGGTTGAAGTCTTAAGTTTACTTGCTATGGTATTCCCTCAAGCAATCACTTGACCACTAACCACCTCAAACAATGTCACCCAACGGTGTTTTTGACCTTTAATTAGCAAATGCGTATGGTAACATACGTCTGAGAAAGCAAGGGTAGACATCTCTTGCACAATTGGACCTTGCTGGTAGGGTCGGACAGTGACATCACTCTAGCAGTACTGGGATTTGAACCTAGGACTTTCCGATCACAGGTGTGGTACCCTAACCCATTAAGCCATACACCTCCCCTGAACACCTTTATGAAACAAACACTCACTCTCCCTTGTTTTTCCACCAGTTAGAGGATAAATATAATTTTGCATTCACTCATCAAGCGCTTACATGGAAGCAGCAGCAGATCGGAGCCCTTTGCCGCAATGCACGGGGGTTGAAAGCGGCCCAGCTGACATTCGCGCGGCAACATGCCGCTTCTCACACCGCGTCTGGCTGTGTGAGGAGAAGCGAATGTATCTGCTACATCTGAGCAGGGTGTGATGTGGCAGGCGAGGCAGACACTCCAGCTGGGCCATTATCCATCATTCTCTGCGCCTCTTCACACACTGACTTCTCTTTATGTCGCTAAAACATTGGCCTTTTTCGTAGCTAAATCCTTTACAAAGTTTTATTGGGTTTTCTTCTTGCCATAATCTCAGAGAGTAGTGTTTCAGAGCCTCGTTCATCTCCTGCTGACATTTATTGATTAATCAATTTAAGATGTCTATAGGAAACAATTGGCATTTCTTCAGATTAGATCTATCTCTGCATCCGCCTTTCGGTGTTGTGTAGGCAGCGTTGGAAACATCCCATGCTTTTCTACATCACTGTGGAAACTATCATGCCTGCTCCTCCTTGGTTGACCGATCGGGTTGTTGTGGTTATGAATTCAAGACCCTCCGATCCATAAGAGCAATGACCTCTGACCTGAAAGGCCTGCAAATTGGCCATTACTAAGGCAGTTCTTTGAAGATGAGATGGCATCACAGGTTATATGTCACAATTGGCTTTCCTGTTTCTGTTGGCTGTCTGCAACACTTAGAATGATCTATCCATGAGCATCTCATAGCTTTATAAATCCAAAAATGCTAATTAACAATTAATTGCACTTCATGTATTTATAGCTGAGCATAAGTGGATTTTCTTTGCACTAGTTTGATATGGATGTTATTTCTTCATGTCTTGAAAGAGTCCAGTTTGAAAGCCAGAGCCTGAAATTTGAGCCGCATTGGAACATTTCATGTTGCTCAGAATGTTTTGGTGCTGAGTGAATTTGGAGACACAAAAATGCTTCACCGGTAAAGAGCCAAACAAACATTTTTAACATCATTTGCACCATCTGTTATTAACTGATGAAATAGGCTGATTGTATTCATCAGCACTGATTTCTTTGCATTAAATGTGACTCTTGATGGTTTGTGTTTTTTTTTTGTTGCTGAATCCACTGACTGACAATCATTCATCTTTCTGTTCTCTGTCACTTTCTCTATCTCCAAACTCTGCCTTCCTGTCTGCAGCCTTGGGTTTGATATTAGCAGACACATGCCTGGAACATATTGCCTGCAATGAAAAATAGAACATCTAAATGCATGATTTTGGACATAATTACAGATTCATTTTGGCAAAATCGTTTTGAGAAATATAAATGATTGAACTAAAAATGCAGCATTTATATAGCTCAGCTTCACCACCCTGGTTTTGAAGAAGCTAACGCAGACCACAGTGCCGGTTTGTGCAGACCGCAGTGCCCGTCGGTGCAGACCGCAGTGCCCGTCTGCCTGTGCTAATCACCGGCAGCCCAGGCTGGATGTTATGACCAGAATGCTGGCCAATCAGAGGGCCTCAGAGAAACAGACACCACAGCGTGCCGGTGGGAGAGACCTGGTAGCCGGCGAACGAGTGTCCTTCCCTCTCATCTTGTCATCTGGTACTCGGTGGCTTGGTGGAGGAGGGGCGGAGCAGCTGAGCTCCGGGGAAAGTGCTTTACCGCGGCCGTCCCCTCCCCCCAGACCTCATCACTGGCGCCCTCTACTGGCCGTGTGTGTGGAACATTACACCAGCAGCCAGGTTCCAATGATAATAAGGGTCACCGTAACAATGCACCTCCAGGTGCAGTCTAGTCCACCCTGTGGGGGGACCAAGGGCACGAGCCCGCTCCTGGCGTGGCCCCAACTCCCCAACCGCCCACCCCCATCAATATTCATGGCCTGTTTGACCCCTCCGGGCAGGTCATTTGGAAATAAAGCGACCCCATAGTGGGCCTTTCTGTGTGCTGGCTGATTACTTCTGACAGGAAGTGTTCACTGATGAGTTTATCAAAGTGTGAACTGTCCTCCTTCATATTTAATTGATGTTTAATCATAAGACTGGCAGTCTTTGGTAATGAATAAAGATGACCTACATCCTTAAGCAGTTTGATATTTTAGAGGAATCTCTCGACTTTCTGCTTCACTGAATGCCAAATGCACTTTTGTCTTTGTATGTAATGTGCTGAGGGAGATGTTGATGTGTACTGCACACAGGGATACTGTAGAACAGGGTTCTTCAACTCTGGACCTCGATTCCAAATCCAGGCCTTGTTTTTAGTTCTCCCAAATACTTAGTTTAATAATTACTGATTCTCATTGGCTAGAGGCCTCACACCTGGCTGACAGGTAAAGGAAGGCGGGAAAATCAACAGTGCTCGGACCTTGAGGACCGTGACTTGAATAGCCCTGCTGTAGAATCTGTTATGGGGCTGAGGACTGTGCATGTGTGTGTGTGTTGTGTGTGCGTATGTGGTCTCTGTAATAATAGCATTTGTATCTCAGGTATCCATGTATTTATATATGTGACTTCATTGATTCTGTGAAGAATTATTAAGTCATTACTGCACAGGATTACATACTGGGACATGCAGTGTTGTCAGGTGATTTAAGTTACTGAGTAAGTAATGAAGCGTCTGATTATTTAGAAATAATGCAGCAATTTTATCCCAAATAAATCGCAGTTGTGAGGCATTTAGTGTTACGTATATTGCCTATAATTCTGTACTGGCTGTGGTTACCCTTCAGACTGCCTTTTATGAAGCTAAGGCACTGTGTGTCCCTCCAGGCTTCCATAAGCTTCAGATGCGTGCTGTGTGTGTCGGGAACAAAAGTCATGGGAGCAAGGAAACGGCTTCCAGACATCACCGTCAGTATCCATTAGACCGGGCGTGTCCTCATCTCGCTCGGCGGTGATGGTGGGGGGGGTATATTCTGGGATTTTCTCACTTCCTTTCATTTTCTAGTTCCCTTGATGATGTCTCCTTCTTCAAAGCAATGCTACAAACCACACACGAGACAGTGACAGCCGCACAGCAACTTCCAACTGAACTATTCCATTCTTAAGCACCCTCATGTTCAGTTTTGTATTTGGTTTAGCTCTAGTACTATAGTTCTTACAGTGCTGTAACACTGTATCAGTGCCTGCAGTGTAATTTTTGCAGTGGTGGAATAGTGGGGGTTTGTCTGTGCTGTGATGCATATTTGTGATGAATGACACCTTTAGGCGTTGGACAAAAGAATGGAATCACCTAACGGTATAACGATATCAAAGACCTATTGTGGAGTATCCAGGCTGTGCCTTCAATACACCTTCAGTCCTTCTTGGAAATGCTGTCATACGAGAGCTTATTGTAGTGTAATATTGTCCTGTTCTTTAAGAAGAAACCTCACCAGTTCTTTGCACTCTGTGCCTCAGAACTTTCCATGAAGTTTCAGTGAAGCTCAGCTCTGATGACCGGGGAGAGCGTGGAAGATACTCAGCTTCATTCTCATGGTCACGAAACCACTCTAGAATTTGTTTATGGAGGCATTATGATCTTAGAGTACAAAAGCAGCGTTTGCACCAAAGGTCCATCTGGTCCTGTAAAATGGTCTCGTACTTCTTGGCTGCCATACATGCGCACGCAGCGATCATGTGACCCTGTGACTGCCGTGGCGTGAGTGTCCATACGCTTACAGCTGAAGGCCTCCTTTGGCCTCCTCCAGAAGTGACCTCTCCAGACCCTGTAAAAAAGGGTGAGAGCTGACTCATCAGAACATATTACTTTGTTCATTGCTCAGGATTGCAGGTTTAGTGCTTCTTACACCAGGTTATCCATCTTTGTGCATTGGAACGGATACAAGTCATTTCCGAATGGAAGCCTTGCCATGAATTCTAGCTTTAGTCAAACTCACAGCATGCAGGTCTTTTTAAACTGGGTCACTCACAGAGGTGCTGATTCAGTCCTGATTCAGGCCATCCTCCATAATGTTTAGCTCCTGTCCGGTCTCTGTCTCTCTGACCGTATCAGTGAGCCGTGGCTTGCTTTTGCTGATGCAGTTTGTTTGGCGTACGCTGTCCTGATTTCTGAGACTGTTCCTCTTGGCTGGGGGGGAAAGGGGATTGTTGTGTAGACTATGCTGAAGTACAGCATACAGCCCGACAAACAGGAAGCCCCTTCTCGGGACAAATGGAACTGTTAGTGTCCATGCTAATGTCAGAGGAGGGATCCCAGATCAGTCAGTCAACCTGCCTTCCATACATAAAATATCTTTGCAGCACCGACGCACCTGCAATTTGGGCATTTATCCTTCAGCCTCCTTTGGAGCTTGTTCTTTATCTCATGTTACTTTGAAACCTTGTATATCACTTTTTTTCTGATAGTCAGATTTGCTCTGAAGCTGACATATAATCTTAATGGGCATCCATCCCAATATGACTCACCTTTGTAGCTGTGTTTGTAATCGCGGTTTAGCTACTTCAAAGATAAAGTTCTTTTTCATGTTTTGTTACGTTCAGCACCCATCTGTCACTTTGGGTGTTTTCATGTTAAATTTGGTATATTTTTGCTGTTTACCTTAAACCTTTGAGTCTTTAATCTTACGCTCTGCCCTATGAAATATTCTTGTTTGCTTACAAAGCTACAAGATTTTGCATATGTAGAGTTACCGCGTGGGTAATTTAAAATCAAGTTTTTTATATTCATGTATTTCTATGTTATGTGTGATTCCATTTGTGTTTTGTTTTAAATGTTTTACATGTGTTCGGTTTAGGTTAGGATGAGGTTAGGAATCTCAACAGAATATCACCTCAATGCATAAATTATAAATTAACCAAAGCTGAAAAAGCAAACACCTGCTTTTCTTCTAAGTGAATCAGTATAAATAGAATCAGAAATTGTGAGAACTATTCTGTACCAATTTAAGGCGCACGTAATCGGCCTCAGATTGTATAAGAAGGTAAACCAAGCGTAAAACACGAATGATAACCTTATAATGGTTTTTCCAGCATCTATGCATATATTTTCTACCCAGTTCTGGCACCCTGCTATGCTTCTTCAACCAGCGTCATTTACATTTATTCCTTCCATCCATCCATCCACCCAACCATCTTGCAGCCGCTTTTCCCATACAGAGTGATGGGGGAGGGGTCGAGGCTTTTCCCAAGCGACATAGCGTGAGAGGCAGCGTGACACATCTGCCCTTGGACTGCAGGGGGAGTTTGGAGGGCCCTGAACAAACCAGAACAAGCCACAGACACAGAGTGGGGGTGTTGGGGGCACGGCGGATTAACAGTTGGGTCATTCCATTTTTGGGCAGTTCCTTTGTCTGATTAAAAATACATAGATTACTGCAAAAAGGACGAAGAAAGTAATTCTAGGGACGGCACAGCAGCTATTGTGACCTCACAGCATGTGGGTGTGTGGATTCTGCATATTCTCACCATTGGTTTCCTATTATAGCTAAAAGTGAAGTTTGGCTGAACTGATGTCTTTAAAATGCGATTTGTGCGCGTGTGTGTGCCTGCGTGTGTGTGTGTGTGTGCGCATGTGTGTGTTTGTCCATCTGTCTGTGTGTCATTTGATAAGCTTGGCACTGCTTCCTGGATAAAATCTGCCTCCTTCCCTCTGCTTCCTGGGACAGGCACCAAGCTCACTGTCAGGAACAATTCTAGGATTTTTTAAGGTGCTGGGCATAAGAGGGGCTATAATTTGTACAGAGGGGCCAACCTTTTCATTAGCCAATGTTCTGTTTTGAAAAATGAGTGATAGGGGAGGGGCACTCCGAGGGCCAATCAGCTTTCTAACCCTGTGGCTCCGCCCCCTGTATACACCCTTGTAAACTGATGGATAATTATAACTATATATATTATTATAACTATTCAATTTGAGAAAAATATTGCAAAGAGAAAATTTAAAGCCTACTTATAAATCTAGGAATGCATATGCAAACCTTAAAAATCAATAGTCAAACCTAATATTCTTCTCAACAAATTAGCCTGTGCATATAAACACCAGAGAAGTTGATTAAGGGGCTAATGAGGCGAATAGCTAACTGTGCACCGACAGCCAGTGCAATCAGGACTCTGCAGAGGGCTTTACCTGCTCTGAGGCCTGTGAGCGTAATGCTACAGCTCGCTAGCAGGCTAGGTGGACGGTTGATGTGATCCCGCGTGACATCGATCACAGCTCACGGACGTGGAAGTGCAGAGTTGTTGGAAGTTCGGCATCCTGGTGAGGCAGCACCGCGTGGATTTCCTGGGACTGCCGCAGGGCGCTGCAGGACCGTGAGGTGCTAGGGTGCTATCCCTGCCGCGAAGCATCCTGTCCTTCTGTTAGATGCAGACGGGCAGGGTGTCGCACATGGTACTGTGTGCAACCCCTTCCGTACCTCTCCGGGCTGCTTATCTGTCACTCGGATCTGGAGATTGCCTTTCAGCAATTACCTAGTGATGCCGTCCATGAGCCAAGCCTCTTCACTGAAGGCAATTTAGATTTATTGATAAACCAACCATTTTTTTCTCTTTTCTGGTGAGAATCCCTTTGAAGGGAGACTAGGGATTGGTCAGTTGTACTTGTGAATACATTCATTAAGCGAAATGGCTCTTTTTTTGCAAGACCCAGGTGGCAGTTTTGGTCCAATCAAACAACTAATGATCCGGATAGACGTTTTAACAAAACGGCGGAACACACCTGATGTTAATCCTACACAGACAAAGAGAAACAGCCAAGCCAGAGAATGTTACTTGGGGGCTCTCGCTGGTGGCTGAGCGTGAATGTTGGGTTTGCTGCCTGATTTATGGTGCTGTTCACTTCGGTTAAGACACATAAGCACCTCCCCTCCGCATGTGCTATGGTGTTTTTGCAGGCCTGTGTTGTTAAACAAATTGGCCACTGGACAGTACAAGAATTAATAAGTTTGTGGGCTGCAGCGGGCTCTGTCAGAGACCGGCCGGGCCGAGCCTGTATCTGGCCTAACCCAGCTAGGAGGACTCTCTTGTATGTTGTGGGCTGCCTGGCCTTTTCTGTCACAATGGGCTGTTACCATGGCAATCTCCCAAGGATGCACTCCCAAGGTTCCGGAATTGGTGTGCGTGAATGGCAGTCTCTCTCCCCCTCTCTCCCTTTCTTTCTCCTTGCTCTCTCCTCCCTTTGACTTCATGTGCTTTCAGGGATCTACATCGCAGGCTGTGCATTCCAGTAGTCAACTATATTCAACTCAATTCAATTTGTCACAAAGCACTTTACATATAACCGGCCCGAGCTATAAAGGCTTAGAGCACATTTCCCAGGGAAGGTGAGACACTGAACTCCGGGCTCTGATGTGATGTAGGCATAGGAGTGCCAGTCATCATGCTAGTGGTTCCTGCAGTATACACTGATTTCAGGTGAATAAGCTGCACTGATTGATACAAAAGAATGGTTATACCTACTCTCTTAATGTTTGCAATATTTATAGGTCTTAAAAACCTTGGCTGTCAGTCAAATTTGCGTCCAATATAAGGAACCCAGGAAGATAAATCTTTGTTATAAAACAATGACTGAATTAGGCTTAATTAACATTTGCCAGTCATGCAGTTTCCTCGTTTGTCAAAGGCTGCAAACAGCTGTAATTAATTTGCTTTATGATTATACACGAGATTCATTCTAAGGACCATAAATAACCAAAACAATTTAAAACGTTGCCACACCAAGAAATGAAAATCAGCAAACACTGAGTGTCCCAGAGATGAGGATTAGGCAGCTTCTAAGCCCCACTAGGAGTGGGATTTACCAGGCATTGTCAAGTCGCTGTTTGGCTGTACTAGGCTGAAAGAGTTTTAAACAGGTCAATGCTTGGCTAATTCCAACCAACCATGGGTTTCAAATTTCGGAACCTCGAATAAAACATTGTCGCGACAAGCGCACTCTTTGGGGAGGTGAACCAATCTGTGGGACGCCAAAATTGTAGGACAAAGTGAGGGGGGGGTTATCGGTACCCCTAGGAGATAATGGAATGGCAAGCAAAGCAACACAGAAAAATAACCACAGGCTTTCAAACTAAAATGAAGAAAATGTGAACCCAGGAGAGCTGAACCATCGCTCCCAGACAGAGCAAACTTACTCTGTAATAATCACCGGTCGATTTCAGAGGGGCTCGTCCCTGACCTCAATCCTCCCTCGAAGCATCCAAATTCCCGCATGTCTAACAGTCTTTATTTTATCTTGTTTAGTATTGGTATCTTTCTAAGGAAATTGCTACAAATGTATATCTGTACAAATTCAACTGAGCCATGTATTCCCATGCTTAAAACTGGCTATGAAGGAGTTGATATACACACAACACCGCAAAGCCAAATTACAAGATGATACAAAACATAAATGCCTCCTAAATTGCCCTTGGGTGGCCCCTCCGAGACAGGAAACCGATAACTCGGTGCTTGACCCCAGTACGTTTTTATTGCTTACTCTCTGTTTTTACACCTGCCATGCTGGGCTTGTGGTATCCGATCGAATTAGAGTGGAAGCAACTGCAGGTTCACACCCTATTTTCCCCAGGCAAGGCAAAAAAGCCCAGATCTCAATTAATTTGTTTCTGGAGTATAAGGAAAGATGTGCTGAGTGACCCTGGAAAAGGGGTTTTAATCCTTTCATTAGGCTGTCACTAAGTGGGTACAAGAAAATAAAGGAGGTGGGACCAAGACATCTGATTGGTTGAAAACTACCTCCCCTACAATCTGATTGGTTATCTCTCTGAACCAATCATTTTTCCTTTTGCCATCAGAACATTTTTGTGTAAGTGAAACTCCCATGAGCTCTTGTAGTCACCAGCTGAAACGCCTTTTATTTCCTGCATTGTTTCTGCTATTCCGGGGGTCACCACGTTGGAAAGCAGGAATAAACAATTGTCTCACTCACCTTGAACTGTGTTACACGTAGCAGTTAGGAGGACAGAATGAAGCCTGAGCTTCGCTCGATAGGTCCTATTTAAAAAGTACAGTAATCTGATTGGTCGCAGGTGTGGATGCATCACAAGCGTCCCTGCGAGCAGCGTCTTTATCTCTGTAGATGATCCTTTGAGGTTTGGGTAGCTAATCTGTCTTCCTGCAGGGCCCACATGCCGTGCTGGTTGTCACTACTTGTCATTGGTTGACGATGCCGGCCTCACCCTTCCTGCCGGGTGGCAATTAAGCGGAATCCACAGTCGTTTGGGTTCTCCATCTCCACCTCCACCGCTGTCAGGCATAAACTGTCACCAATCTGCCATTCGGATGGCAATTCCAAGCCACCGTTTCTACTGTGGTTCTGGCAGCAAGCTTTCTGATAAGCCCACGGGGAGCATAAACAGGCAGAGCGAGGAGCGGCGGGGCGAAGACGGCTAATGGTGCGTCTGCGCGCCATCGATCCGTGTAATAGTGAGGCCTTCGCCCCTGCCCTGTCACCGTGAGCGGAGCCTGGGTTTGATTACCATCCAGTAACTGGAAGTATTTATAGAACCGCAGTGAGAGGTGCTGACACTAGGGGGCAGAAATGGCTCACTATCTCAGGAGCAGTCTTCCACTTCACTGATCCCGCGACTGCACTCCGGTATAGTTATTGTTGGCTCTCGCTGTCACAGTTAACTTATCCAGGTCACATGACCAAACGCGAGCAGCCTGACACTACGTACATGTCAGCACATGCTGGAGCACGGTGCCCATCGCTACATTGGCTCTCTGATGGAAATGCATACAGGAAATATGCAGGTTCATCTTAATATCTGCATCTTGAAGCCGGGGCTCTGTGGCTCAGCAGGTTATGATGTCATGGTTGTGATCAGAAAGCTGCCCAATTGCTCAAGGGACCACCTGACTTTGCTTTTTCAAAAAAAAAACATACAATACTGTGGAAAAATTTTGGCAGTAAAATTTAATTAGGTTTTAACAATCTCTAAAACCACTCTGAAGATTACCCCAGTGTTCACAGCAACTGGCCACAGCATCAATGTATTTTTTGACTTGACCACTACTTCAGAGCAGTTTGGCTAATTAGTACCACATTGAGTTGTTTATCTAACTAGCTTAAATAATAAAGTGAGCAAGTGGTGAAATTTAACAAATACATGGAATGGCTGAGGTGCCCCTGAGGAGAGGTGACAAGCACTGTTGTGATGAATGAGTTTCAAAACCCACCTTCGATCGTAACAGTCATTGTTCATCATTGGTTCAGCTGAAAATAAACAAATAAAGTGTCCAATGAAAAGAGGGATGACAGCATGGTAATCTCACTCATCATGAATTCACTGCCAAAAAAATATGCCATTAATCGTGTATATACTTCGCTATTAAAAAGTCAAGGTTGATGTTTACTTTCCAGTCCCAGTCTGTAGGGGGCGCTCACCAGGGTGTATTTATGCTCTCTCTCTCTCAGTTCTCCAAAGAGAAGTATCTGCTGGACTCTCCACCTGAGAAGCTGAGGCGGGAACTGGAGGAGGAGCTGAAGCTGAGCAGCAGTGACCTGCGGAGTCATGGCTGGTACCATGGCCCTGTCCCGCGAGAGGTGGGCGTGGCCTCTTTGCACGCATGCACATACACACACACACACACATGCACACACTCCATATTAGCAGGTGCCATATAAAGCAGTTTCCCGACCCGGTCCTGGGAGACCCCAAGACAGTCCACGTTTATTTAACTCCCAGCTCCCTACCAGGGTCCCCAGGAACCAGGTTGGGAACCACTAATACACCGAGTGACAAAAAAAGTTAAGTACCCAGAGCAGAGTGGTGGAAATGAAATGAATCTACATGTGGTGAAAGGTCAGGAGACTATCACAATGATTATAATATCAGATCAAATGGACAACAGAGTTGGCAGTATGGGTACACTGCTCATCCCATGCCCCCCCCTCCCCCCCAGGCCTGGATGCATGTTGCGATACAGTGTGGAAGGGAGTCGTACAACCATTGTATCCTCTCCTGTGGCAGCCCACAGCTCCACAGCTGTTGTAACTGGCCCTCAAAATCCTGCAGATTGGCACTCGGTCTGAGTTGATGTCCAAGCAGATCCCACACATGTTCGACTGGGGAAAGATCCGGTCCCTCAAATCACTACCAGAGATGACCTGAAGTCATACCCTATGGCTGCCCAGTCCATGATGCCAGGAGTAACGTCGATGTGTCTCTCCACACCATTGGCAGATTGGTCCACTCCCATCGGCGCCGCCATATACGCATACAACGTTCGTCCGTGGTAATGCAGAACCGAGATTCATTGCTGAACATGGTACAACGCCACTCGTCATCAGTCCATGGCTCCCGGTTATGGCACCATTCCAAATGCAGCCGTCTCTGCGCTGGTGTTAATATCAGCCTACGCATGGGATGGTGAACCCGTAGTCTGGCTGATGCCAGTCGTCGTGACACGGTGCGGGATGACATGGGATGTCATAGAGAGTCCAATACCTGTGTCTGGATGGCAGGCACAGATGTCATGGGGATGTCATTCTGTAATGCCTGGTGCACAAAATAACGATCCTCACTTGGTGTGGTCTGTTTCGAACGACCGGAACCTTCGTGTCGTGTGTGGGTGCCCTCACGTGCCCATTAGTTCCAACATCGGGCGCTGTGACATCTGCATGCCCCACATGCTGGGCAAATGCAAACCCACAATGTGACCCCTATCAAACTCCGTCAAGTGCTGGTAATGCTGTCTAATGCGTCTAGGAGGCGTCCTCTGTGTCTCTGCTGGACACAACAGCTCCTTGCAAACCGAATCATTTACATACCCATCGCTGGTCTGCACGTGCACCAAATTACATCCAAATCGGACCATTACTTTTGGGTGCTTAACTATTTTTGTCACTGAGTGTATAAAGGGTGACTGATCCTTACACATCATAATACGGTGATTTGCCTTCGGCTTACAGTATCTACCTGACTAACAACCCTCACAGAAGGAGGTATTCCAAAAAAATTGGAGCATAAACATTATGAGTGTATTTATCATCAGATTGTCTTGCCTAAATAAACTTAAGTGTGGATTAAATGGATCTTCTGAGGAAACTTTGTCATGGTGTATGGAAATGGTGAGGTGCGTGGCAGATTATGTGTAGTGTTTCTGTTACGTATTAGAATATGAAGAGTCTGTTACTATTGTTGGTTTGTTCTCCTAAATCTACACTGATTACCGTCAGTTGCTTAATGGGAATTGGCTTTTAATCTATGAAAAGCGTGGTTTGCCTCCGAATTGCTTGAGATATGGCCAGATATACTGTTGAAAGGGAAAGAAAAGACATTTGCATTTTGCATGTGAATCAAGAGCGACGCATGAATCATTTCAGGCAGCTCAATTCTGCTGGCTGTTCGGCGCATAAGAGCCGTGAACCAGCTGATCGAAAGGGATGAAAGACAAAATGACCCCACAATGTTATTCATCACTGTCTGTCAGCTCTTTGTAGCACGACGAGGCCAGAAATCTTTGATGCATTTTTTTTAGCTTAATCCTTTTTTTGGTTGAACACTATCAGCATGAGCATATCCAGATGTAACGGTCTGTGACCTTGTCAAATGTAAAATATTAGGCAGCACCTATTTTATGGGTGTCAGGTCAATACAAGTATTTCAAATAATAATAACTGAACCTTTCTTGAGTGGCTCGAAAAACTCATTTCTCTCAACATATAATGAAGAATAGCTATTAAACTAACATCCGTCCAATCATCTTGCAATCTTTTATTCCATCCAGAGGTACTCCCAGGCAGCAAAAGGCATAAGGCTGGAAAACCTGGATGGGGATTCCAGTCCATTGCAGGGTGTGGACACACACACACACACACACACACACGCACACGCATATACGAGCGGGTATACCTTACGTTATGGGGACATAATGCCCACACAACGTGATGAATACCCATTTTTATCCCATATGGGGACCACACACACAAACGCACACACTATGGCCAAATTTCATCTAACTGCATATGTCTATATGTGTGTGTGTGTGTGTGTGTGTGTGTGTGGGCCTTTCATGTTGCACAGACAGGAAAAACGGGTTCGGACAACTAATGAACACAGACGGGGATTGTCTGGGCCTGGCCCAGTTTGGCTCAGTATTAGTTTGCCATCTGTGGGGATCCTACTCCACATTTGCATAATATATTCATACTCAAAAAGGAGTAAACAAGGAAAGCCACACCACCCCCACGCCCCCAACCCCCCACAGACCCTTTTTATGAAACACTGTTTTGTTACCATAGCAAAATGCTCCCACGCAGTTGTTCAGCCAAATTGCAGTTCTAGCTCCCTCTATTGGTGGAATAAAAAAATCAACCCTACAATGTTTTAGCCTGAATAGACAAAGTCACTTGCCATGCAGGTCAGGATCACTATAGTTATAATGGGCATTGAAGGGCAAACATTATGTGATCAAAAATAATAAAAGGTTTTTTTAAGAGAGCACTCTGTATGTTCTGTTCTGTTCTGTTCTGTCTTTGCAAGCGGAATCAATATTTGTAGACTCTCAATGTCCATATGCTGCACGTAGGAATCGATGAAACTGCCGGCCTTAGTGTTCTTAGAGGAGCCGTGTGATTGAGGAGAGTCATCCCTGATACATCCCAACCCCCTGGGCCTCCTGGCCTGACCCACGTCTTCGCCTGTCAGGTGTCAGAGACGCTGGTCCTGAGGAACGGCGACTTCTTGATCCGTGACTGCCTGACCAATGCGGGAGACTACGTCCTGACCTGCCGCTGGAACCATGAGGCACTGCACTTCAAGATCACCAAGGTCCTGATCAAGTCCAGCGAGTCGCGCGTCCAGTACCTGCTGGAGCAGGAGAGCTTCGACTCGGTGCCAGCCCTGGTGTGTTTCTACATGAGCCAAAGGCAGCCTGTGTCCCTGCAGAGCAGTGCCCAGATCTACTGCCCCATCAACCGCACCCTACCCCTGCGCTACCTGGAAGCCACTTTTGCCCTGGCCAATGGCAGGAAAGGCTCCGCCCACTCTCCGTCCAACCAGAGAGGGGCCTACATTAAGAGGCGGAGCGTCACCATGACAGATGGCTTGACAACAGAAAAGATCATACCTCACAGGTGAGTGCAGGACTGTCTGAAGCTTCAGGTGCAGTGGGGTTTTGAAGACTGTCTCAGGCATTAGAGTGCTAATAAAGAGTGTACATCAACATAGACACTACACTTACATTTATTTGGAGGCTTTTATGCAAAGCAACACAGGTGAGGTAGATAGGACATTACAGCCATACAACTGTCAAGGAGTCAACTGGGGTTAAGTGCAGCTAGAGTGAGCTTCCAACAAATGACCAGTGTCATTTGCAAGTGCAAGTTGGCATCGGAGCCATGGCGTATGGTACAAAGAATTTAGCGGGACACTGACAAGACAACTATTCGAATCAAAGAGAACCGCAAAAGTAAGAGCGTTCGGGATAGGCAAGAGGGCAGCAGAGTGATCGCAGATGAAGACGGAGCAGGCCAGTGCTCAAGGAGCATTCTAGAAATAGCCAAGAAGGATGCCGATGACCGGATGTTGCATGATGTAACATTGATGCATAGGAAATGAAACGGGGTATCATGCATACCTTGAAATGTAATATGGTTTGATATGATTTAGTAACAGAGGAAACTGTGTCAACTTAGGGAGAATATATATTACATTATACAGAGAGCCACTATTGAATTACCAAATGAGCTCAAACTTTCTGCTGAAGCATTGGGTTCTGTAGGCCTAAATCTGAATAACAGGCATTCATTTATAGATATTTATTATTCTTGTGGTAAAATTATTGGTACAGCTGCTGGAGTTCAGATGCCAGTAGGCTAGTATTTTGCTTCCTGGCCCCTCTGAGCCCAGACAGCTTTTCATGCTCTATATAAGACCAAGACTCTTTTTGGCGACTCTTGTGCTGTGAGGGCCGGCGGACACGACAGAGCGGAAAGGGCTGCAGGTGAACTGAGGGAGCAGGTGGCCGGTGATGGGTTTAGCACGGCCTATCTGGGTCAGGTCACCGATTCAGAGGAACACAAAGATCCCCCCCCCACATTTCACCCTGACCAGGATCACTGTCTAGGACAGCATGAA
Organism: Mormyrus hasselquistii; assembly: GCA_026779605.1. Taxonomy (NCBI): domain Eukaryota; kingdom Metazoa; phylum Chordata; class Actinopteri; order Osteoglossiformes; family Mormyridae; genus Mormyrus; species Mormyrus hasselquistii. Next base: position 17,119,534 of record JAODKE010000125.1, read on the forward strand.
TCCACCCGTGACGTCTTCTAGCTGCTCTTCGCGTCTCTTGCATGTGTATGAGATCCATACTCAAAACTCACTGGTTGCAACAGTTCGGTGACCATGGCTCGAATCGACAGAATCCTACAAACCATCAGACCTAAACATTTAGAACGTGTAAAGTATTCAGAGCAAGGCCTTTCAAACTCCTGTTGGCGAGCTCATTGACAGATGGCAGTATATTGGTTATTCTGGGGTTGTAGACAGCGGGGGTGAAATAGCTAAAACAGTTTTTTAATCACATTTCTTGCAACATCACCGCAAACTCAACACAATCATGCATCTGCTGAAACACAAGCTTTGCAATAATGATTTCTGCTCTGACATAATGTCAGCATTTGACGGTGTCATGACGAGTCAGCTCTCTAGGCTGATCCCAGTCTGTCACATTGTTTTACCTCTTTGTCTTCTCATAAAAAGCAAAAGAGGTTTCTTTAATTTTTCTGGCAAAGTTCTGCAGTAATACTGAATGCCATCCATCCATCCATCCATCCATCCATCCACCTTCCAGCTGTTTTCCCTGGACAGGGTTATTGGTCATACCTGATACTGTGACGTGATTGTCAAGAATGAAGAGCAAACAAAGCCGACTTTATTTCTCTGTACGTTTGGTAGCCCTTCCACAGTCCACCATAAGGAGGCAATGAGGAACTGCGCACTTAGTATGGACCAGATCCAGGAGTTCCGCTGCCCTCTCTCCCCTGTTGGAGAAGCCCCTTTATCTCCAGCGTACAGCTCAGGTGAGTTATGTATCCAGGCAGCAAGATGCATCATCGTTTCATTCATATCATCCCTGTTTTGTATTCTCACCTCAACACAGCTTTTGGAAAGTAAGCAATAATAAAGATGAAATGAGTCAGGTGGGCGCTTTGTGATTTCTGTGCCCTGCAGTTACCAAGCACAGGAACACCACGGGGGTTAAGGTGCTGGAAGTCGTGCCTTCATCTCCCGTCCTCAGGCGCTCCAGCGAGCCCCAGCTGAGCCCCTCCTCCAGCACCAACGCGCCCCCCCAGGAGCCGGCCGCCGGCGGCCACCCCGCTACAGTCCACGGCTACCTCTCCGACGCGGCGGGCGGCAGCTACTGCGAGCTCCACCCCACCCCGTCACCCTCCCCGGCGCCGCCCCCCAAGAGCTACGTGGAGCGCCTGCGTGTGGAAGAGGGCCGGACCACGCAACCGGGCAAGGAGGACGGGGGCGAGCCCTTCACGGCACCCCTGGTGGAGACGGTCTCCTCGTTCAATCCGAGCAAATACCACTCGGCGCTGATGAGTGCCGAGAACAAGCCCCTGGAAATGGCCATCCTGAAGAGGGTGAAGGAGCTGCTGGGAGAGGCAGACGCCAAGACGGCCGCCAAGCACATCACCAAGGCTGACTGCACGGTAAGCTGCTGCCCCGCAGCCTCGCCCGGGGCGGGGCCTCTGCCCGAATGGGCGATCATGCCGGGAAGTCATGACAGGTTAACTATTTCAAAAGATGACATCATCACGACCGGCTTCACTCCCAGGCGAACGGAAGAAGTAGAACAGGATAAATGATATATTAGAAATAGATACTGTACTGAGCAAAGGCTGTAGGCTGTGAAAGGAAGCTGTTTATTTGGACAGCAAGTGCATGTTTCCTAAGAAAAAAAGCACAATTTTACATTACAATATATGAAAATGAATAGCACAAAAAGTCACAGGAATTTGTTCTGTTCTCCAAAAAGTCACTGATCTAGTTGGATGGCTTCGGTTCCCAAACCTCTCCTCTGGAGCACATCAGCCATTAGAAGTATCTGTTAAATTTCACCGCCACCCTGGGACATCTGAGGGGATTGGAGACCCCAGCTGCTTCAGGGGGCCAAGCACCTCACAGGGCTGCTTCTGGGGGCCAAGCACCTCACAGGGCTGCTTCAGGGGGCCAAGCACCTCACAGGGCTGCTTCTGGGGGCCAAGCACCTCACAGGGCTGCTTCAGGGGGCGAAGCACCTCACAGGGCTGCTTCAGGGGGCGAAGCACCTCACAGGGCTGCTTCAGGGGGCGAAGCACCTCACTGGGCTGCTTGGATACGTAAAATTATATGTGAAATTTGGTGGGGGAGCCAAGGTGACATTTTGCCAGGGAGGCCAGGACTACACCTTCCACACTAGCTCACTTAATTAATTAACTTAGTTAATTAAATAATTTTATGATGTACTGATGACAGCTGTGCTAGTGGTCCAGTTAACAAATACACTGGTTTATTGATGTGTTGGTCTCACACAAATATGAAGATCATTTAAGCGTCGTCTTCTTTGGCAGCCTGTATGTATACAGTATGTATCAGTGTACAGTTTTTCACAGGTGTAGTAGTCACATGTCATGTCAGGAGGGGACAGTAAAGACACAGAGCCATCAGCAGTCCCCCGATGCAGATCTCTGTAAGTGTTTTTGGATGGCCCTGCCTGAGCATATGTGGCAAGCCCCTCCTGCCGCACAGCCAGAGAGGCGCAGATCTGCGCAGCCATGCGGCATCCCCTCCCGCCGAGCCCATGTCGCGGCAAGAGAGACTCCGCTCGGCTCTCATGGATATTTACCCTCCCCCGACCGAGTCTGACACCCCCCGCCACGCTTTTATTAACGGAGACCCACGGAGCCGCGTCTGTCCCCGGAAAGGTCATAAAGGCGCCGAGCTGATGGATGGTGCCACGTCACGGCGCATGTAGCTCATTACCGTCAGCGTGTGGCGTGACACGTCCACACTAATTAGCACCCAAACGGGCCTGGGCTCAAAGGTGTGAATATCGAGCAGTGCATGATGATGCTGTATATATGGCAAAAAAATAAACGATTCCATGGGCAGCAAATTAATAGCCAATTAAGTGCCCATTGCAGTTTAGCATGAAGAAAAACACCATCTTCCTGTGTGGTCTGCAGGTTGCTAGGATACTAGGTGTTACCAAGGAGATGCAGAAGATGATGGGGGTAGGCTCTGGACTGGAGCTGCTGACTCTTCCGCATGGACACCAACTCCGCCTCGACCTTCTGGAAAGGTGAGAGGCGAGAGCGGTCGCTATGGTAACACATTGCAGCATAATGTACCACAGGGTAACACACCACAGTGTAACGCACCACAGCATATAAAACTGCATGGTATCATGTCACAGTTAATCACACTGCAGCATAATGCACCACAGCGTAATGCATGGCAATGTAACACACTGCAGCCTTATGCAGCACAGGGTAACAGACCACAGTGTAACACATCACAGGGTAACAAACTACAGCGTAGTGCATCACAGAATAATGCACCACAGGAAAACACACAACAGCATAACACACACTGCAGTGTAACACACTACAACATAACATACCACAGCGTAAAGCATGGTGGCATAATGCACCACAGTGTAATGCATCACAGCGTAACACACCGCAGTGTAACTCACCACAAGGTAACACGACACAGCATAACGCTCCACAGTGATGATCAGTCTCTCTGGGGCATGTCCACACACTGCACTAAATGTCCATTGCCAGCTGCCATAAATTACACCATATGGCCCCTAGTTTGGCCAGTGTATATATTCCATTCAGCTTATTCCTTATTCATGATGAAATAACAGCAGGTGAGGGATTGGGATGACAGCGCCCCCTAGTGTAACGCAGAGCTGGTCCTACTCCCCTTCCAGGTTTTACACCATGTCCATCATGGTGGCAGTGGACCTGCTGGGATGCACAGGCAGCACCGAAGAGCGGGCCAGTCTCCTGCACAAGACCATCCAGCTGGCCGCCGAGCTCAAGAGTGGTCTGGGCAACATGTTCGGCTTCGCCGCAGTGATGCGGGCACTGGAACTGCCACAGGTGGGTCATGGGGCAAGGGACCTTCTGTCCGGCCGAGGAAGGACAAGGCTGAACTTCTATCTTCCGCTCCCTCTCAGATCTCGCGGCTGCGGCAGACCTGGTCGGCATTACGGCAGAGGCACACAGAGGGTGCCATCCTGTATGAGAAGAAGCTGAAGCCTTTCATGAAGAACATGAACGACGGCAAAGGTGCGGTGCTGCTGGCCGCCGGGACCTCCCACCAAAGTCACGCAAAGTTACACTGAAGCTGTGATTGCATCCAAGTGCCTCCCTTGACTTCTTCTTTGGTTTGATCCATCCCAGAGAGCTGTGCCCTCTCCAACACCTCCTTTCCTCACATCATCCCTCTACTGTCCCTCCTGGAGAAGGGGGTGATGGTTATCGAGGGGGCAGAGCCATGGGAGAGCACGGAAACGGGAGTCGACGTGGTGATGAGTCACCTGGAGGCAGCACGTACCATCGCACACCACGGGGGAATCTATTGCACCAATGCGGAAACCAAGCTGCAAGGTAGAAGGGTTTCCTGTGTCCATCCCTGTACAGCAGTGTTTGCCAATCCAGTCCTCAGGGGTCTTCAGACAGTCTACATTTTTGCTGTCTGGCAGGGAGTATAGAGGGAGCAAAAACGTGGACCGTCTATGGGTCCCAAGGACCAGACAGGCAAGCAGTGCTGTGGAGGATCTTGTCTTTTTGATAAATATGAGCTCACAAATGTGGCCTGACATTAAAGTATGTGTTGTGGACTGAGTAAAATCTCGCGTGAAGGGAATTTGCTGGAAGGTCACCTCCATGTAGATTTTTGCTTCATTCTTTTCCATTAATAATTAGCTACGCCACGTTATTGATTGCCATGAGCCAGGGCTGGATAAGTGCTATGGATGATGAATTGCATTTCAGAGGAAATACAGATTCCATATTTAACCACCGATTAATGCGTTGGAGCTGAATGCCTGACTCACATGGTCTGCATCTCCTTGAACATATTCATTTTACGTAAGACATTTTTCACCCTGAGCCAAACCCTCTGTTCCTACAGGCTTCCAACAGAGAGAAGACTTGCTGGAGGTCTTCTGCACAGAGTTCCAGATGAGGCTTCTCTGGGGCAGCCGGGGAGCTGAAGGTAGTCAGGCCGAGCGCTACGAGAAGTTCGACAAGGTCTTGACGGCCCTGTCCAACAAGCTGGAGCCTCCAGTGAAACACAGCGAACTATAGTGGCAATACAGCGCCTCCATGTGGCAGAACAGAGCTTCTAACCCCCCTAACTGGTGTGCCCCTGGATGGGTGCAGTGTGTGAGATGGGATGCATAAAGACAATATCAACTTGTGGCAAAAAGAAGCAACTTCGGAACTGTTTTGTATCCCTAAATGAAGCAGAAAGAGTCAAAGTCTCCTATAGGAACAACATTAATCTGTCTGAAAGATTGACATTCAAGTGAGAGGGAAAAGGGAGGACCTTCACCCGCTGTGCAGAGACAAGAATTCCTGTAAATACTGTAAACGTGTTGGAGTTTCATCCGCCTGTCTCCGGAACAGATCGGGGCTGTGCGTACTCTCGTCAGAGCTCTCAAAGCATCTCGCCAGTCCTGTGCTCGTCAGGGGGGAGAAAAAATGCAGTGTCGTCATTTCACTCACTTCTGAATCCAGGCCTGTCAGAACCAAGTGGAATGCAGTTTATGCAGGATCAGCACGTGTTCCCTCAGAGAAAGAGCACTGCTCTGTTGCAAGCTTGCATGGGCTGCATTCGCCCCCCCCCGCTGCGGTACGGCTTGCCGGTTGCCGTTCCAGATATAGCCCTTACCTTACACATGCAGACACACGCTGACAGACCTCAGAAACTTTGAATGTATGTTGCCAAACCTACTCTGCGTCTCTTGGGCTTTTCTGATTACCATTTCACACGGTTCAGGGTTCTGTGTTTGCTGTATGGAGCTGGAACTTATTAGCATTCAGAAACTCTGCTACCAGCTCTCCCTGCTCTTCCTCCAGCTTAGTTCTAGTAGTACGTTTACCCCACATGTGATCCAACTCCGAAACTTGCACAAAACAAATACTGTTCTCCTGTCTCAGGATCCCCCCCCCCCACCTCCTGAAAATGTCTTGTGTCCCCTTGAGTTCCTTCAAAACCTTCTTCTGCCCTGCCTGTAAATGACTGTACAGTTTATTATGATCCATTCAGCCTATTATAATGGTGTGTGTGTTTTTCCGAAGCCTGCGTGGGCATTCCATTCCACTCCACTCCATTCAATTCCATTCCATTCCACTCTGCACTCTCCTACGTGACCTCGACAGGCATTGCGGACATGACACATCTTACTTGTGCAGTTTTGTCCAAGTTATAATGTGAATGTGATTCTTGCACAATTTAAGTATACGACAGGGATTCCTGGGAGTCCGCAGACAGCCTCGGGGAATGAGTTGCTCTAATTGATTGGATTTACTTCTTTTCCCTCTCAGTTTCATTGCAGTCGGACTCCCTGGGAAGGAGCAGAACCTGCACACAATGCCACACCCTCCTTCCTCTGCGTTTCACCCCGCTAAGATCTCGTCCTTTCCATGTGGGTTTCAAAACATGAACTGTGGAGCTTTTTTTTTTTTGACTGTTCTAGACAATTCTATTTATGTATGCCGGGTGAATTTTGATTTGGCTCATACAGAATACGATGTATCCACTTGGAAATTAACTAAAAATGGACCGCCGCTTCAGCTGGGGTTGCCAGTGTGGAGGGATGCAGGACATAATCCCCTAGCCGCTGCTCTTGACAGGGTTGCCAGGTGTCACAGGGGCATTGGCCAAGATGTCACAAATGTCCTGCGCATGTCATTTTCCCCCTCGGTCACTCGACACCTGCACTGGGTTGCACAGAATCCCAAGCATTTACTTCCTGTTGTAAATAATCATTCTTAAATAATTTCCTACATATGTCATATTTTTTTCAACTGTGTTTCTTTTTCAAAAAATAAAACATTGTTTGCTTGTGTCAGTAGGCCTTGGTGGTTAATGTTGCGTATGTGTGTGTTTACAGCCTTGAGAGTTGGGTTACATACACTAGTTTAGCAGTGTTTTTAATTCCTGTTACACTGCATGTCCCCAGACATGAGAGGTGTACCTTTAACAGTGTGGTTTGAAGCTTGCACTGCATTGTGCGTCATGTCTTAATCATTAATACTGACTGATCATAAACGCCACCATCTGCTGAGCGACTTATCGTCAACAAAAGTTAAACATGAGTACTGCAGAAAACACACCCAATTATTAGAGATATTTGTCACAGAAATACATAGCATTTGCAGCATGGACTGGGGGGCTGTACTCTATTCCAGACAGCAGAGGGCACATGACTAGGTTACACCTAGGGTGGGATGCTAGTCCATCACAGGACACATGCATGCACTCCAGTCCATCAGAGGACACACGCATGCGCTCCAGTCCATCACAGGACACATGCATGCGCTCCAGTCCATCACAGGACACACGCATGCACTCCTGTCCATCACAGGACACACGCATGCACTCCTGTCCATCAGAGGACACACGCATACACTCCAGTCCACCAGAGGACACACGCATGCGCTCCAGTCCATCACAGGACACACGTATGCGCTCCAGTCCATCACAGGACACACGCATGCGCTCCAGTCCATCAGAGGACACACGCATGCGCTCCAGTCCATCACAGGACACACGTATGCGCTCCAGTCCATCAGAGGACACACGCATGCGCTCCAGTCCATCACAGGACACACGTATGCGCTCCAGTCCATCACAGGACACACGCATG
>JAODKE010000125.1:17128253-17146799 GCA_026779605.1 Mormyrus hasselquistii
AAAAGAAAAAAACAAAGAACATTTTACTCGAATCTGAGGTGGAAGAGGAAAGAAAAGGGGAAAGTGTGTTGTGAGGGGGGGGGGGGGGGGAGAACAACTGAATAATTCAAAGGAAAAGGTTTATTTATAGGGATAAATGAAGCCAAATTAAATTTTGGGGGTCACACCCCCCCCCCCCCAGTTTCTACTCCCCTGACTAGCTATTCTGCTTAGCACTAAAGGTGAAGTTTGACGTTAAACATTACTAAACAAGCTACTTTTTGAAGTCCTTAGAGGACAAATACAAGAGACAGAAATGGGGGGTGAATTTCTTTGCAGTTGTAAATTTCTGTAAGTCAGTCACCTTTAAATGCTGTTTCCTTTTCATGGGAGCTGGCAGAGTGCTTGAAAGACGTGCATTATTTAGCGTGCCTTAAGGGGGATTCGGTATGTAATTCACCAGCTAATTATTACAGGGACTCCAGACATGTTCCCATATATGAACATATGATCAGAAACTAATTAAATTCTCATTATTCAGTCGAGACTGAAATTTTATGTGGTTTCTTATATGAAGAAGAGAAATCAGGGCAGACTCTGTCATATTAGCATTATCATTAATATTTATACTTCCATTAATATTGAGTTTAATTACTCCTTTAAAATGAGCAATTTGTGAAGGGAAGACTGCAGCAGACAGATTTTATGCTTTGAAAATGTTGAATTCTTTTATTGTTTTAGATAAGCACGTTGTACACGGGGCACAAATAAAAACCAAAATATATTCCATCAGATACCACTGAGCTGTTTCCTAGCTGGGGGCAGGAAGAAATTTAACGGGGTAAAGCCTCCATCATCTTAAGGGGGATGATACACAGGGCAACTTTTTGAGCAATGTTGCTGGGTAATGTTGCTGACCTGCGTTGCTCGGACACATTCCAATTGATATCGGGCAACAAATTTCTACTTGAAGATCTTTGAGTGACAGTTGTCAAGTTTTCATGATTATCCAGATCCAGATGAGTTGCCCTCGGTCTCACCTGGTTGGCTGTTGCCCGGCGACATTGCTGAAACGGTCGCCCTGTGTATCATTATCTTACGGCATCGAATGTGAACACAAGGGCTTCCAACAGTGACGACACACCTCTGAGAAGAATACACCCGCCTCTGCAGCATGGAGATGAAAAGAGCGAAGGGCGTTAAAGTGGGGGGGGGCGAACACTGCAGCTGTCAGTGATCTAATGCACTGACCAGCACTAGCGAAGCACTACAGGAAAATGTAGGCCCATCTCAGATGGTGCATATTCAGAAACTATGTGAGGATTGTGTGGGAGGCAGGGGTGTTAAAAATGCCCGGGTCAACATCTCCGCCTGGTGGTCATTTACTGAATGGATTTATGCCATCGTCACTTACATGGCAGCTTTCGTGAAGAATGAACAGCACCTTGCAGTACCGTCCGTCACGAAAATGATAGAGCAGCCTCAGGAAAATTCTGTCCCTGTGCCCAGGAATTATGCATGGCAGGCCTGGGCAGGACTCACCCTGGGTTGCAGAGCAAACACTCAGACACTATGGATAACATATGGGCACTGACTCACCAGCTGTGGATGGAAAGCCAAGCAAACACAGCAAGTCAGTTCAGTTCAACTATAATGACAAAAATGCTGAGTTGAGTTTAAGAGAACAGAATATCATGCAGATTCCATACACACACAGCCCAGGACGGGATTCGAACCCGCAACCCTTAGGGTGTGATTGTGTGTGCCACAGGGTCTGGGGAGGGTCCTCATCTTTGCACCCCTGAGCTCCCCAGCAAAAGCTCCAGGTTCATCACTACCCTGTACTGTGTCACATACTGCTGAGGATGTCTTCCTAGTAGTGCTGTACCATGACTGCAGTGCTGGAATGGCCCAGCAGATGGCAGAACTACCTTAAAGAAAGTTACATTGAATCTGATCAAGGCCTTGAATTCTTAAAGGAACTAAACAACTGGCACAAGATGGTCTATGAGAAAAGAGCACAGAGAGGAAGTGAGGCGGGTGTCCAGCATAGCTGTGTTAGAACCAATGGCTCCCTAGTGATGTGTAACGCGCCGCATTCAGCACTGTCACTAGGGCTTCCCCCGTCAGACACCCCCACATCTGACTGTCTGCCATGTCCTCTTCCAGCAGCTAAGTCAGCACCTCACTGACTCGATTGCATTTGCATGAACACAGCTGTACCCTGGCAGCCTCAATCTGTCATTACTACCATCTCCAGTCCAATGCACTCTGCTGGGATATGGGTCAACTGTTACCCTGCGAAAAACCCCCATTCCGGCTCTTAATCACCATCAATCTCATTAAGCCGGCGAACGATTCCCGATTCTCAATGAGTTATTTACTAGCTAAATCCGCTTATCTACATACATATTAATTTGCCAAGCAGTTGTTTTTCTACAAGGCAACTGCTGTACTCTTTTAATTCACACTACAAACAGCGGTGTCTTTCCATGTGCTTGTTCTGAGCTCGCCTAAACACTTATGTCTGCGCTGCCTGCTTTGTTTTTTCTCCGATCTCACCTCTCAAACAGCCTGAATGAAGTTGGCAAACACACTGACCTCCTTACACTGTTTACCCATATGCCATATGCCCCCATACAGACTCAGCAGTACAGCAGGATATCTTCCAAGGCCATTTAAGTACTTTTCTCAAGGGTACAACAGCGATTCATGTCCGGGGATTTGTCCAGACATCCTTAAGTCAATAACGACGCAGCTCCACTTCCTGCATGCTTTGTGCGTCTGCGTCTGCGTCTGCTGAAAGCCAATCCAGCAGTAATGATACTGAGGCGTCCCTCTGACTCTAACACTGCATGTCTCACCACATCTTTGTTTTTTCTTTTTTTTTTTTGTCTTAAATTTTCCACATATTCCAGTTTCGACACCTGTCTGCCTCCTGATGGCACGGTTCATTCTGCTGCTGCAAAAATTCGCCCGTAGTTTCTGCTCCTTTGCAAGTCGTCATATTCTGCTACCTTTTATAATATATACTTTTTGATGTTAGAGTGGATCCTCAAAATGAAACATTCTGATGTAAAGAACGGACATTTCAGTTTGTTCATCATCGTCCCACACACCCTTAACGCATTTCCGCTCACCGCTGGGGGAATGCCATTTTGTCCATGTTTGTTTGTCTCTTTAACTGTCTAATTAAACCCCCCCTTCCCCCCTGTTTAAAATGGAGTGCTTCACTCTGAACTTTAACTTCACTCTGTAGCCAAGAGTTATAACCATTTGGAATCCATTACGGTCTCCTTCGGTGCATATGGGCCTTCATCACCTCTCATTCATTTCCTCTACTTGAGACGCCTACAAACGCTTCCTGGAGTCTACAAGCAGTCTGGCAGTTCTCCACTTCATGGGAACCCTTGCAATCTTAACCCTTGCAAACTGGTACCAAAATCAGGCACAAGCCAATGCCTTTCGTATCCATTCCCCCTCTTGGCTCCAGTCATAACACTGTTTGTTTTGTCATGACATTTCTCTGCTGATGACACTCATTTCTTTCTGCCCCAAGACCACAGCTGCTGTACACGGATCTCCCAGGCTATTTCTGCTCTACTGGGCCTTGTCCTTGGCTTCTCTGGTTTCAGGAGACGCTGCCTCCTGTTCCTCAAGAACTGAAGGCAGCGTGGCAACTTCAGTGTTCTGCACCGCAGGAATGTTGCCATCAAGGGACTGATGTTGGTGTCTGTCTTTGTTGGCGTCTTAAACTCAAAAAGTCTCCTCACTCATTTGTTCATCACTGACAGACCCAGTGTTCTGACCAAAGCCTCTATACAGCAGCTCCTCTTTTAGTTCCTTACTTCCGCAAATCCTACCGAAATCACCCCAAATCACAGCCATTGTCGCTCACAATCAATAGATTTCCTGAGCGATTTACAAACCGTGAAACGGACATTGTTGCATCTCCTGAATACCACTTAAAACTATTTTGGACTCGCTCACTCTGCAGAGTCAGCAGCAAAGCAGGCAGTGGGGGGGCTCATTAAGTAGTGATATCTGATTGGCTGGAAACTGCTTCCACGACTACTGGCTCCCAGGCTGAGCTGAACAGGCTCTTCTCCCCTGGAAACACCAGGCCTGTCTCGTAGCAGATAATTCATATCCCAGGCCTCCCGCCTGAACAGGTTTCCTAAAAACCAAGTCGTTCCCATAATGTTTCTATTGGATTGGTCCTAATCACAGTATCGCCAAATATTTTGTCTTCATTTTCCCGTTTTCGAGCTCATCTAGGCATCTAATGCATATTCATGGAAATTTCACACTTTAAATGCTGAAAAACAAAATATGCGTGTTTAGCGTTTTTTTACCTGGTTGTCATTTCTGATCTATCAGGGGGGGAAATAGTATGACTTGATATTTAACGATATTTAAGTTCACAGGTTTGCCACAAAAAAGATCACATAAGTCATATCACGTGTCTGCAGTAACTGAATGTTATGTAAGTCATGAGATTGGCCTAGTAACACAGTGACGGCGTATTTGCTTATATTACGTCTTGAAGAAGGCTAATTTATAGCCATAGGCCGATGGCATTATGCTGAGCGCCTTAAACCTTCGGTGAGCTCCAGTACTGAACAGGCCAGCCTCGGCTTTATACCAGTCGCTCCAGTTAGTTCATTTCCAATGTTCAATTCGACTGATGACAATGGTGCGGTCCAAGATTCACGATTTAACATTTTGTTATCATGACACTTTTTATGGCTCAACCCCATGTTTTCTCTCGTAACGGACAGCCTATTTTCGCTGCTGTTCATTTCCCTGTTCTGATTATGGGATAAGAAAGAGAATCAATGACTTTTCTTTACGGTTGCAGTGACATTATCTGCCCGCAAGGTCCCTTCCCGGATCGTCCTGTCCTGCTCTGCGATCGCCCGCTCCGCTGCTCGCTTGTGTCCTGAATGCTCTTATTTTGCACCTTAATGTCCTTGATCTGAATGGCTCTCTTGTTAGTTTTTTGTGTAGATACTGACTTGCACTTGTTACTGGTCATTCATCGGAAGCTCAGACTAGCTGCACTGGCTCCATGACAGCTGAATGTTTGTAATGTGCTTTTTGCCTCAGTAGTAGTTTTTTGGATAAACACGTCTGATAAATAAATAAATGTAAAAGTACATTGTTGAGATGGTGAATTTGAAGTAACGCTTTTTGTTTTGTTAATGACATTTGTCACTATTACTTAAGTAAGTTTGCATATGTTTGCTGAGCACATTCTGCTCATCAGATTACAAACTTGCGTCAAAACATTAGCAGTGGGTTGTTTTGTTAGTGTCAGACATTGTCCTTTTTTCTCAGATCTATGTATTGCTTATTTTTACAATTCTGTGCAAACAGTACAAATAGAAAATAGGTTAATATAAGGTAAATAAAGTCATACTAAATTAAAAGAATTACAACAATCCCCGATTGTCAATTTGGATTATTGTTGTTGTTATAAACCAACATTACACTTAAAGCATATAGTTTATTTTTGATTTTGCAATGAAGTTACTTAAATTTAAAAAGTCCTGCTAGTCTGCGTGTCATCCATTAGATGGCAGCATAACCACAGTCATTATATGAACCAATTTGGAGAACAGCTAATACTCTCGTTTATAATTGAATCTTAATGGTTAGTTTGGTTTTTATCAGTATGCTTGATTATTGCTCACGCGGGGAAGAAAATGCAATTCAGAGTACCGCGAAAGAGACAGAAAACCGCCAAATAGCTCCCATCCTAGAAATGTGAGAAAAAACACTATTCACTAGATGCAGAGAAAATGTGTTAATGCAGGGGTGGCCAGTCTTATCCACGATGTGCCTGTGTGTGTGCGCGTGGTGTTTTGGGATAATCTTTACGACAGCTGCTGAAACCCAAGTGTGAGGACTCTTCAGCCAATCAGTCCTCTAATTAGTAATCTAATTTGAGAGTTACAGGGAAAACCCACACACACAACGGCCCTTTGTGGATCGCTGGCCACCCTGTATTAATCCATTAATACACTTAATAAAAAAAATTAAAGTCAGTTGTTAAGAAAAAAATCACACATGGAAAAAAATATGTAAATGTACTGGGATGATGTAGCTAATTGTTAGCCCCATACCGTTATCTGTGGTGTATTGGCTTGTTTTATGTACACTTCATCCACAGACGCCTTGTTGCTGTTGTTTTCTGTGTGTATGTGGCCTGGAGCCAGTGAGCATGCTCAGTGCGGCAGCACTCTTATAAAATGGAAGCACATCAGGCTGGCAGGAGGAGAGGCGAACGGAGAGGAGGTGTGAGATTAGGTTGAAAGGGAAGGTTTTGGTCTTATTAAGAGGCTCGGATGTATGATCAGTCCACCGGACGTGACATGTGGCTGCCAGTGAGTGCAGCCTTCTCAGTGGCGGTCTGTGCATGACATCCTTCAGATTTTTTTTGTTCCCTAAACTGTGATGGATTTCAGAATACAGCATCGCTGCCTTTACGGGTTTACAACCGTGTTGAAGGCGCATTGGGGCTCTGGAGAGTCCTTTACACTGACAGCGGTCAGCACATGTCTAACTGATCCTTGTTGAAAAGCTACGTCAATACACGCGTGCAAGAGACTCGCACACAGACACACTTTCCTTGAAATTTAAGAAAAACAAATTCTTACAAATTCCTATTAAATTCTTAAGAAGTTCTTTTTTTGGCAGTAATTGTCGACTTTGAAAAGGTCGATACTTATCTGTAGGAGAACCTTGACTATAATAACTATCAAAGCTTTTTTCACCGTAATAAGTATTCCAGTATATTAGACTGGTGCAGAACTACAAATTTAATTAAAAATTAAATTGTATTTTTACTGCCGGCATTACCTTTTCCATTAGTGGTTGTGCATGTCTATTTAGTTTTTTTTATTTCAGAGATAAGGAGAAAAATCCATACATTTTTATTGTGCTCTGCGAAGTCTTTTCCTTTATGTCAGCTTCAGTCCCTGCCTTTTCGGTCATAAGAAGATTAGTGTCTTTATGATCCTAATTATGTTAGACAGATGATATGTGTGGGGTCCTGACTGGGTTTCTGTTTCTCAGAACATTTCTGTCCTGGGCCTGCGGTCCAGCCTGACCTGTGGAACTCCGGAGGAGAGGAGGCTGACCATGTAGCATGTACTGGTTAAAAAAGTGTGACGGTGTAGTACGTTCTGGTGAGAGGACAGGCACAATGTGGCATGTTGTGGTTCTACTGGGAGAGAAGAGGAACAGCGTGTCGTATTATGGCGAGCTTAGCAAATGTGAAGTGACTGGATGACATGTCCTGGTGGTTTAACACTTTGTTATCTAAATCCTGGGGGCTTATTGAACAGTGGCCAGCCTCAATCTCCTTGTGAAGAAAGCCACCCCCCGCACACACACATCTTTCAGCAGGCCAGATTCACATTTCAATCGACCGCGTGGTGATGGTGGCAGTGGCTGCGTGTCTCACTTCATGGGACGTGGTCCCAACTCGATGCCTCTGGCTGAGCGCTGCGGGGAAAGAAAGTAAGTTTCGTTTATGGGCCCCATCTGGAGAAGCGAAAAGGGGGGGGGGTCATTAATAAAAGCCACCATATTTCGGCATATGCTCAAAGCCATGTTTCAGAAATTAACTCCGCCGCTCATTTCCATCGGCGTATTAAGAAGTCAGCGGCCGTCATCTCTGGGGATCAGGTGACACGAGCTGCAATAACTTCAGTGGGCTTTTCCAAATAAGATGTCCAATGTATTGGTGATACTCGACAGGCGAATGCGCTCGATCAATGAAATGAAGACCACCTTATGTATGAGGACACTTACTGTCAACTCACATGAAGATACAAATGTTAACATGCTCAAAGCAAGACCGATATAGCCAGAGATTAACTGAGTCACATGACAGCCTTCCACTGATCCAATATATAAAACTCTTTTTAAAATTTAAACATCACTTTGAAGTAGGAATAACATTTATTGGCTGAAGTGAGGGGATGTAATACAACCCTGATCACGCTGGCCTTGTCCCAAATTTACTGACCCCCCCTGCTGATATTTTACCCCGGTCTGTGTCCACTGGCTGCTGCCCCTTTGCTCCCTGACTTCTACATTTCCCGTGTTCACCTCAGCCAGACTACCCATTACCACATGAATGGTTCCTTGGGAAGGCCCACTGCCGACTCAGATGCTGACAGAAGGCATGAGATTTGCAATTCAATCTAACCCCCCATTTGGGACAGGGCTGTCACCAACCTGACATGGGGAAAGAGAGCTTATTTTATGTGCAATGAATGTGTGCCTGAATTTTAAATGTCTGAAAGTTTTACATTTTCTTTTAAAAGACAAAATATGTTACCAACACAAGTGCTTCCAAAAAGTAATACCAATATACTAATGGTAATCAATATTTCTCTATAATAGGTGTATCCTGAGTTTATATCACATCCTATATAAGTAATGCAATCTATAATCCGAAATCAAACTTAAACCCCTATTCGCAGACCACGGAGGAAACAGAAATGGCGGCACTCCACGGCCAGTTAATTCGCGAGATGATTTGATGAATCTCGCGGTCGCAGCGCGGGCCTTTAGCACGCGTGCTGCACTTCCGGAATCGTGGAAGGTGACTTCCGGCGTGTCGAGGCAATATGGCGGCTTCCATAGTAGTGCAGTTGGAGTTCGGGTGGGTACAGATGGCTTTTAATCCATTACGTTAGTGGCTGCGCTTTATAAAGACGAGGATAAGAAAACAGATGTTTACGTTTTCACTGCGAATATTAATGGTTCTTAATGTAAAGTGTAATTACTGCGGAAAATTGTTATACGATATAGTTTGATGTGTTATTGCAGAACAGCACTAGATGAATGATGCTGAATTAAAGTAATGGAACAATGTATTTTATGAACTCTCACCTAAGAATTCACTAGTTGTAGCTGAAGCCATGCGTGAAATTAACAGTAGCAGTCAAAAATATTGCCCTGCTGACTCGTGATTGGTATTTTAATATAACTAGTCACATATGTATAAGTATCATTTATCACCAATCCTGATCTGTTTAATAAGTTATTATGATATTGTGTGGCTAACATTGAATGTAGCTTCGTATTAGCATTACCAATATGCATTCGAATGTTAAATGGTAATTATACAGGGAAATTACCCCAAATAACTGATCAAAGCTAACGCACTTTTCATTTTCATTTATAAAGGTTTCCTGTAAAATTTATTTTTGACCCTGATTTTAGTTTGATAATACGAATCACTACAGATGGCGAGAGACTGCAATGGACACGGAAACGAATATGTTTTTCTTTCTAGTGCTTTCCAGCTAGCATAGAAGATTGAAGCTTGACTTTCGTGCTGGTCTCTGATTTCTCCTGTGATGACAAACCTTTTGAATCATGATACCCGAAGCACGCAGGGGTGCAGCAGAAAAAGCCGAGCGAAATACAGTAGATCGTACTGCGTGTTAGAGATGAGGGGGGAGAGGCATGTGGGAAGCGATTTCATCGGTGGCTAATGATCCCGTAAGTTATAGCAGCGTCCTCCTAGCTGGGAAAGAGGCAACAAACCGTATCATAGTTTCTAAATGTGTTGCACCAGTCTAATGTAGTAATCTCGTATGATATTTTTATACATAAAATGTCTGTCTGTGAATACACTATGATGAGTGTTCAGATCATTTAATATCTCTGTTCCATGGCCTCATTCCCCCGGGGTTTGATTCGGCTGTGTATATGGAGTGCGCTCTCGCCTTGTTTGTGTGGCGCTCCTGTTTCCTTCTGCAGTACAAAAGCACTGTTAGGCAAATCGATGCATCTAAATTGCTCATAGTGCATGTTTAATGTGCGATGGATCGGAAGATCGTGCAGTGGGACATCTGCCTGTGCTTAATAAGATTAGCTCACTGTGACCCAATACTGGTCAAGTGCTTAGGGAAGGTAGGTGAATGAAATTACTCCGTATTCATAATTTTCTTCTGAAAAGATTCTGAAGAATGAAAATATGATTACACATGTTTAAAAAACACTGGAAATTGTTCCCTGCTTTACTTTCCCAGTCTTGGGCAGGGCTTGAGATCAAGCATCCTGCAGAGCTTAGGTACAGCCCTACTTTAACACACCTGATTCACATACTCAGCCTCTTCAGCAGCATTTCATTAGCGGCAGCTATGTTAACATACATGATTTATCTGTGTCAGCTGTGTTAAATCGGGGCTGCATCTATCTAAGCTCTGCTGCGGGGTAGATGTCCTGGAGCAGGGATGGGCAGCCATGGTCTGCGATTTATAAAACAATTTATATAGTTTTTTTTTTTGGATTTCTCCCACTGCTCCTATAGAAAGGTGATGCTGCCGTGTGTCAGGTGCTTTACTCACTTTCTGGCCGCGGTTAATCGGCTTATTCTGCTAAAACCATGTAGCTCATTCCTTACATTAATTGTTGGCTCTGATAACCATCGAAATGGTTAATGGCATGTTAAATTTTAATCTTGCATTAGTACTACATGGTCATAAACGTCATAAATATGAGAATTAATTTCGGTTGCTAGGTGATTCATATTTTGAATGACATCTCAGTGAATCTGCCATAGAATTCTGAACTCATCAGTGTAAATAAGTGATGAATAAAAGTGTTCAAAAACAACGAATTGCTGTCACAGGTTTTGTTAGTAGTGCTCTGTTAAGTGTTGTGCTGTTATGTATGAGAATTTTATAATGTGGGGTTTTGATAAGGACCCACATATTCTTCACAATTTATAAGCATGCTTTGTGTGTTCTGGGCGGATGCCTCACGGAGTATGGTAGGCTGCATGGCGCTTTGCATGATGCCTGTGTGCGAGATGCAGACACCCTCCGCGTGTGTCCACGCCATCCAGAGGCCGCGCTCTGTGCCAGCGGGGCGACATCGGGGGGAGACAGCGGCGCATTCTGCGGCCAATGTGAGCCCCCTTTGTGGGGCCCCGCACCTGCTGCAGTGACCTCACGCACTCTGTCCCCCAGGCTGCCTGAGACGCAGAGATAGGCGTTTGTTTCATCCTGCCGCTGAATAGCGCCGGTGTGCTCCGCTGTGTGGTGCCACTGCCCTCCCTCCTGCCTGGCCCCCCAGCTGCAGTGGAGTGCCTGGTAGCTGTGCCCAGATGCCCTGCCCATGCTTGGACCCTCTGCGGAGTGGTTCACAGATGATGGTCATGCCATCGCTTGGATCTCATCCTGCTGCACCAGTAGGATGCCCGTTTTAAGCCTGGAACACACCAAGCCGAGCTTTCGGCTGCCCACCCATCAGCCGGTGTATGTGGCACAGTCGGAGACAGTTGCCATCGGTGCTGTTTTAGCCGACTTTGCATGCTGAATCGGTGTCAGAGTTCGTTGGTGAAACTGAGCTCTCTGACTGGGTTGTATATAAACCATCGCCATCATATACATCATGCCAGTGCATCACAATGCAGATTTTCGAAATGGATCTCAGCTGGCTGTTCATTGGCCGTGGATGGCATGAGTGTTTTCTGTCAGCTTGGTGTGTTTGAAGCTTTGCATGGACAGGTTGCAGTGACTGAATCCCTGTCCCTCACGGCTCTGGCCTGCTGATCAGGAACCGGGCACTACAGATGAATATCAGATGGGTGCGCTTTCCTTCCTCTTCTGTCTGTTCGTGTTGGTCCATGACCCTCCTGCTCTACCTTAACACAGTGAGGATTGTCCCATGCCAGTTAAACACACGCAGACTTCCCTGGATTCAGCAGACATCTAAATGCGCCAAGTGGACCAGTAGCAGCTCCTGTTATGGGTGCATTGGGGTTCATGTTTTATTTCCTGGTTTCTTTCTCTAGAGGCGGAGCTGAGCTGCTTTTTGGGGGTGTAAGGAATCATCATGTGTCTTTGCCCAGCCAGTCACAGCCATGTGAGTAACGCCATTGTGTCAATATTTCTTTGGATAATTTGTTTTATTTTTATATTTTATTGATCGCTTTCGTGGTTGAATTTTGCTTACAAGGATTCAAACCCAAAGTTGTTGGGATTACATGACCAGCTGCTGTCAGGTTTATTGGAATGTTAGCCAGTCAGTGAATGACGGCACGCGGTCTCACCCGCCATTGGTTTTCAAATCCTTATTACTCTCATCCTTCCTGTAAGTATCTGACATCACAGGAGCTCGTTCAGTTCACCAGCCTGGTATGAAGAATATACATAGTTATCTTACATTGACCAGAAATAGCCACTGTCTCTCACCTTAGCAGGAAAAATGCTATTATAAGATTCTGAAAAGCCTTGCCGAGTGAGAGCTGAGGTCATGTTAAGGATGCACCCGTCAATCGACTAGTAACCAGAAAAGGTCCATTTTTGTCCCGATTGGTACTGACTGTCAGTGAGTTGATCAGTCTATATTTTATGACCCAGTCAAGTAGTTTATCAGCTAATGTTTTTGTTCTGAGTAGTGTTGTGTGCTACAGTAATAATTTACCCCATTGTATCCACAACACCCATTTCCTGGGTGTCACATGTATCGTGAAACGGCACAACATTTACATTTACTTTTATTTAGCTTTTGTCGAAAGCATTCTGCAAGTGAGGCAATTATCACATTGCAAACGTATGTGTGCTCAGAAGCTGCAATAGTACTACAACAACAGATCGATGTGAAACAAAGCAATTTCAGCCTGCATAACACTTCATCGCTGTCTATATCTCACTTCTTTGTCAATTATCTGTCTCAGTCGATCTCAGTTTAGTGGCTGGATCTTGAACTAAAAACTTCATTGATCTTTTTTAACAAGTTGGCTAACCTGGTGAAAAAACAAACAAACTTTATAAACTATCAGACTGCTAAATGTATTGTACTTGAGTCACAGTGAACAGCACATGGTCTATAGACCGATTGGCTACACTGCCGTTGTTTTTGAGGAGGAATTGGTTCCATAAAGCTTCTACTTTTTGTGGAAATGATTTGTTTATGCAGATTCTGACATGGTCCAATCTACCATGATTAGCAAAAGTCCCATTCATACAATACAATGCAACCGATCTTCTTAAGCACCTGAAGTACAGCTCCTTCAAGCAAGCAAGCAGAATGTTTGGCTATATATCTACCAAGCGGTATCATACTTCAAAATCTTACATTTATTTAATTTGTGTTTATCCATTGTTTGTTTATATTTGTCGTAAATTGAGTTCAGAAGTATCCGCTTGTTGGTAAAAGTCATAAATGGTCATTGGTACACACAACGTTTGTAACTAAAAAGAAAAAAAAAAAAAAAAAACAGCACTTATGCTACAATGACCCTGTTTCTTTACAGTATCTTGCGTACCTTAATAGTTATGTTTATTTTAATGCTGCAGACAGTGTTTGTAGTAAGGATAGACTTGCTGCTTGAGAGGTTTAATGGTTAATTAACATGCTGCACATTCCAAAAAAATCGTGAGCTATATTGTGAATTGTGAGTATAATTTTGCCCATAATGCCCACCTCCCCTCCTGTTTCCATCCACAGTTGTGTCCTCCGCCCTGCACCTTCCCACCCTGCACTAAGTGCGGTAAAACACTCACTGGAGATTCTTTACAGTGTGTAATGAAGATATTAAATTCGCAGTGCGTAAGACATGAACAAAAAGTTGTCCGTAGGCGAACTACTAGAAAAACATTTGAAGCGACCAATTCAACCAATTCGACCATGCAATACTTGCTGAACCGTTTTTATTTGAAAAGGTTATTTAAACAGAAAATCAGAATTGGCCAGGATTAGTGTCGGTAGGTCAGTCTTAAGAAACATCGGCAATCAAGATCGGCCAGTGGAAATGCAATGGGTGCGTCCCTAAAATTAGAATTTAGTGATCACTGGTCATTGTTGACACACCACAGCACACAGCGCACAACAACGAAATGTGTCCTCTGCGTTTAACACATATGTGACATCGTGACATAGCAGGGGGCAGCTAATTCAGCGCTTGGGGACGGTACCTTGCTCAGGGTACCTCAGTGGTGCCTTGCTGGTCGGGGAATCAGACCTGTGATCTTTCAGTTACATACGCACTTCCTTAATCATTAGGTCACCACTATCCACCCTAGTTCACATGGTAGCCTTTGAGTGGTTATTCAGTGTCTCAGTGTAGAGAGAGTGGCCGACATCCAGTGACCTGTGAGGTAATACCCCAGTGTGGGTAGCAATGTGAGAAGGTCATTTAGGCCCTTTAATGATTCAGGAACAGAGAGTATGATTTGATGTGGTGTTTTTTCTGTCTTGTAGATGCCATAGCTCTTTTTATTGGTAAATAAGCACAGGGTCAATGTTTAATTGCCTGCCGGAGCAGTTCCCCAAATAGGAGATGCCAGGCAGTTATTAGATGTCTGACTGTTATTTCTGTTGCATCTTTGGAAATGCCTTCACTTCAGCCTCGTCCCTATTTCTTTAAAAGTGTAGGAAAATGGGGGGGGGGGGGGGTGTCCATGTTCTTCATGCCTTCATCTGCCCAGCTGAAGTGAAAAGAAAAGGAGGCTCTTCTGTGTTGCAATTCCTGAGACAAAGAGGAGCACAAATCAGACCAGGGGAATCCTGGCCTCCCCTTTTCTCACCTCTCCCCCTGCCCCTCCACACACTGCCCTTCTCCGTAACCCTCGCCACTTTTGTTTGCGCCCCACCCCCCCATGTTCACAGAGTCCCCCCGGACAGCTGTTCACGCGGGCCGTCCTGCTCACTTTGGTCAGCTCGGCCGCTCCATTACAAATCAGTTTTTTTTTTTTGAGCTTGAGGATCCCCTCCCCAGTTCCCTCCTGCCGGCCCAGTTTACCCACTGACAACAATGGGCAGTAGCCCCCTCCCCAACATCTGTGAGTCTCCCTCTGCTCCCCCATTGTCACCCTAACTGCTCCATTATTGGCTGTCTTTCACTTGTAAATGCGGCCAGTGGTGGTGTTGATGGGCCTTTTATCCACATCCAGAGGGTCAGGGGAAAGGTAGACCTGATTGGTGTGGCCGGCTGGTTGGGCCGGCTGGGGGGAGCATAGCTAAATCCTTTCTGTGTGCTGGTCATTCTGAGCACTTGGCGGGATGAGTGACCTTCCCGCTCGCTTGCTTCCATTGCTATGCACTAAGCGGGATGAGATTCTGCTCAGTCTCTTCCATTTTTGCACCCTTTCTGTGTGTCGGTCATTCCGAGCACTTGGCGGGATGAGTGACCTTCCCACTCACTCACTTCCCTTTCTGTGTGCCGATCATTCTGAGCACTTGGCGGGATGAGTGACCTTCCCACTCGCTCACTTCCCTTTTCTGTGTGCTGGTCATTCTGAGCACTTGGCGGGATGAGTGACCTTCCCATTCGCTCACTTCCCTTTTTATGTGCCGGTCATTCTGAACATTTGGCGGGATGAGTGACCTTCCCACTCGCTCACTTCCCTTTTCTGTGTGCCGGTCATTCCGAGCACTTGGCGGGATGAGTGACCATTCCCACTCGCTCACTTCCCTTTTCTGTGTGCCGGTCATTCTGAGCACTTGGCGGGATGAGTGACCTTCCCACTCGCTCACTTCCCTTTTCTGTGTGCCGGTCATTCTGAGCACTTGGCGGGATGAGTGACCTTCCCAGTCGCTCACTTCCCTCTCTGTGTGTCGGTCATTTTGAGCACTTGGCGGGATGAGTGACCTTCCCAGTCGCTCACTTCCCTCTCCGTGTGTCGGTCATCGGTGGGATGAACTTCTCCTCATTCTCTTCCCTTTTTGTGTGCTGGTCATTCCAAGTGCTTTACCACCAGACCAAGAAGGGTACTTTTGGTGCGTACTTTCGCTTTGCCATTGACTTCCTATCAAGTACCAGTACCAAAAGTGCCAAATCAGGTGGGGTACTTTTTTTGGTACTTCAACATTTTGGGGTGGGACTTAAAATACTTTCTTTGTCAATTGATCAAGCCAATAGCCGCTTGAAACACAATACCGCTAAAACACAATAAAACCACCACCTTGAAAACAGTTGCAGACTCAGAAATTAATGATGAATGAAGTAAAGATAATGTGATTTGGCTGCAAGAACATATACAACAAAATGATCAGGATGGCATGACAAGAGATTCAAAAGGTATTTTGTGGAATATACCGATACTGCAGGCATATAGCGTGCCGTCCTACCGATGTAATTTTGTTATAAATATAGCAATGTGATTTAGTTGTAATAAATATTGGGGTATTTATAAAACAATAAAGGAGTTAATAAATTTCTCACAAACCCGTCTTCGAGTGATTTAAACGGCAAGGATGAAAATGATTACGATTGTCTCAGAGAACACGTTCAAAAGCAGCTGAGGTAAAACTTTAAACTGATTTTTAAACTATTATATTTTATACACTATAAGAATCTATAAAAGGAATAATTATCAAAGTTGCAAAGCTTCTTCAGTTTTTTTTCCTATGACGAAATAAGAGTAAAAATATTTTAGCCAAACTGTAACCCCCAGCGCTATAATGTCCATACAGAATTGAAAGTAAAAGCCTTAGTTTAATACGGCTGACTAGCGATGTAAGAATTTGATGTGCATAACATGTGATGTTGGTACAGATTAAATGATGTTAGCACATCATCCAGCTCTATAATATAGTACAGCCATTTTTCAAATTCAGTACAAGATGTCATTCGGCGCCAGTACCAGTTTTTTCACCAGTGGCAAAGCAACACTTTGAAGTACCGTACTTTCTGTACTTTTTCAAAGTACCAAAAGTTCAGTGCCTGGTGCAGTGGGAAAAACACCCGATGTGAAGCAGATCTGATCAGTCATCACTGTGGTACTGTGTGAGGGACAGGCTGGTTAGCTCCTATCACATGAATCCCGGTAACAACCCGGCCTGCTGTGCTGCGCGTGTTTTTAGTGTGATTCAGAATTACTGTTCTACGGTAAATGTGTTCGGTGGCCTGGCATCCGTAGGCAGATGGAAGGCATGGTGAACAAGTAGAGCTGCTGAAGTTTGAACCAGGGTTCATGGCCATGTCCTCCTTAGAATGAGTGAGCCATCACTTCATGGTTTTATAAGAAGATTTTTACTTTAACTGTTTTTAAAGTTGAGTAATTTTATGTGATTTTTCTTAGTGGCAGGTCGCCCTAGGATCTGTTGTGAGATGCGTCTGTGTTTAATACTTTCATGAATTGTCACATATCTTGTATTTTCTGTTAAACATGCTGAATTGTTGAATCTCAACGAAGTTGCTGAAATACAAATACTATTAACCCTCTGTAGGCGGATTGTCCAAATGAAGTTTTACCAAAGCATTGGCCTGGTTGTGCATACCTGCGTGTGTGCGTGTTGCGCGCGCGGGGGGGGGCCGGACACCTCATTCTCAGACCTCCTGGTGAGAATAGTGAGTGATATGTGTTATTTTAGCTTTCATCCTGACCTCAACAAAGCCACCGCTTACAACAATGGAGCTCGTCTCTGAGGCACTGGGGTTTCCACGACAACCCAAGCACAAAAGGTGACCACTTGAGGGAATGCGGTGGGGGGGGGGGGGCAGAGGCTCAGGAACAGGCGACGACCTTGGGGGACCACGGAGCCCCCCGGTCAATGATGAAGTTACTGGGTTAGGGGCAGGGTTCGCTGTGTGACTTCAGGCTGACATGAGAGTGTAGAGATGGTCTGTTGAAGTCCCAGTCATCCGCTCCAGCCTCATGGTGATTGATTACCCGGTGGGACCTCTGCTACAGAAATTGCTTCCCACATCCACAGCACCATAGGAACCTTTACCTCACACAACCTCACCAAGATGAATCACTTTACTCCTTCCCACATGACGAGGATGGCCGGCACACAAGAAGTCCTCTCGATTTGTTCGTGCAGATGCCCTTGTGGTCTCACGCAAAAATATCCCAGCATGCACTGGGCCGCTCGGATGCTGCAGCGTAGGTTAGCCCAGCCCACAACACAATGCTCTCGACGGGTATGCGAGATGTTGCAACGGCAATACAATGAAGTCACAAAGGGTTCAGTAAATCTTTTTCGACACCGTAGACGTTACAAAGGGAAATTCGGTTTCGCTTGCGTTCGGGATTCACTCAAACAGGAAATGGAAAAGGCTGACTGGGGTTTTCCGTTTTGAGCTTTGTGTAAGTCAATATTAGCTGCTTTTCACTGAAAATTAACGGCCTTACCTCTTATTCTTTAGAAGTAACATGTAGGAGAGCCAATCATTAAAGACAAGAGGGACTACAAAACAATCCAATTATGCTAAAACTGCTTCCTGGCCTCTGAAATAAGCCTCAACGTGTGTTAAGGGCTTGCGTATATCAAAACCTATATTTCTAATCTGAGTTAAATATAGAAGTCATGTGATGCTGTATAATAAATTATGTTTTTAGTGGATGCTCGTTATGCTCTAAATTTATCGTATTCTTCGCGATTTGAGGTCATCAGCCTCTACAGACGTGGCCTGTCTGTGATCTTGCGTCGCTGGTGCAATTCTAAAGGCGCGAGTGTGCGGGCGAAACCAGACAAAGTCAACCCACCCACAGTATATGTCCCTGGGCCCCCCCCCCCCCCCCCCCCCCCCCCCAGTGGGCTGCCACCCAACCTTGAAGGTTCTCACAACAAAAGAGTGTGTGG